>VZTN01029723.1:435978-456900 GCA_013400515.1 Erpornis zantholeuca | reverse complement strand
AGAAAAAAAAAAAAAAGAAACAAAATTTGGTTTTGTTTCCTGAGGTTAAGAATTACCTTTATCAAACAATGGCTTTCCATGTTACAGCATTAATTTTGCAGTAAATTATAGTGCAGGTAGGTGGAATTGCTCACATTTCTTGACCACAGTGTCTGACCCAGCCAGACCTCTGATTGATGGATAGTTTTTAATTTTCTACTACTAGTTCTATCAGACAGAATCGAAAAACTGGGTGAAAAAGATCCTATTTCATGTTATAGTATTTTGTTATATATCATTAGCACTTAATTCTGTCACCAGTGCCATGTCTGTGTTAACTAGGCCTTTCAACTTAATCCCTTCACACCTCACTCTGACATACAAGGATGTTGGGAGGTTATTCTGAGAGAAAATTAGAAGGACCAAAGCCCAGTGTGAACTTAATGTGGCTACGACTGTAAAAGACAATAAAAAATATTTCTATAAATACACTGGCAACAAAAGGAGGGCTAAAGAGAATCCCTGTCCCTTAGTGGGTGTAGGGGAAAAACAGAGCGACAAGGGATGAGGAAAAGACTTCTTTTCCTTGTTCATTAATAGTAAGACCAGTTGTTCCCTAGGTACCCAATCTCTTGAGCTGGAGGACAGGGAGCAAAATGAAGGCCCTGTAATCCAAGGAAAAATCATCAGTGACCTGCAACACCTCTTAGACACACAGAGGTCTGGACGGGATCCACCCAAGGGTACCGAGAGAGCTGGTGCAAGTGCTCACCAAGCCACTTTTCATCCCTTCCCAGCAGCCCTGGCTCACTGGGGAGGTCCCAGCTGACATGCAAACGTGGTGGACTTGGCAGTGTTGTGTTGGACTCTATGATCTCAAAGGTCTTTTCCAATCTAAGCAATTCCATGATTCATCTTGGACAATCGATGAACTAAAACTCTTGATACCGATCAGTGAAATAGTTCAGAGACCACTGCTACATTGTGACTTGGTCCAGACCCTACAAAGGGATCTCGCTCACAAAATTAAAAATGTGATTAGAGCACGATTAGAGTTACCTTTGTTAAAAGTTGCTTAAGTATCAGTCCCAGTATATTCTCAATTGACTGAGTATGAGCCCATGAAGCTTTGGCTGCTCACCTGAGTAACAACTGCATATTGAAGTTTGTGTGGCTGGTACTCCAGTACTGTTATCCAAGGTGCTTGCTTTAGTTCAGACACATCCACTCAGGTGTAGTATTACACCTCTTCATGGCTGCAGGGAAGTCCAGGCTTGTTCAGGACCTCTTTTCACCATGTCTTCCACGTCTTGGTGAACTTCAGGTCTCTACATTGCTTCTCCTGTTTAGGCCACCTCCCATGCTTAAGCCTGAGCTTGCCTTGTAAGCACAACTTTTAAGGAAAAAGTATACACAGGTTGTTTTACAAACTGGGCAATCATGAGAATGAAACTCACTTTAATGCAAGTAGGTCTCATATTAAGGGTTTACCAGTGATGAAACATTTGTCCTTTTGCAGGTGTTTTTAACAGAGTTGAATTTGAATCAAGATAGACGAAGGGTAAACTATTCAATGAGTTTAGTTTTCTTTGCAGCTGCAGTTTTATTATTGCCAATCTGACTACTTGAAAGGGGAGATAGAGGCAGTAGCTAATAACCTAAAAAGAGCACACAGCTCTGGCAGCAGGAATTTCAGTGGGTGGCAAGGCTGATCAAAAGATAGTGAACAGATTTGTGAAATTTTAAATGTTCTATGCCAAAGGACTCAAAACCTACCAATTTTTCAACTTTGTCAACATTTCCATGACATAACCAGGACCACAAAGTACATGTAAGAAACACTTATGTTCTGCAGAAAAGAGAAAAACTACTATATTTCTTGTAGTTTTACACATGCATAGTACATAATTGTTTTTCACACATTTAAACTACCAGATCATGCTTGCAGAGTGGTAATAATTATTCAGATTATCCCCAGTGCATGGCACATCCTCTCACGTAAGTTTGCCAAATCATCCCAGAGACATTTCTGATTTTAACTTATCTTCTAGAGTTTTTCCCTCAAGAAGTGAACTAACAACATTGTTTTCTTTGGTAGAAGTTTAATTGTTCTCGAAACCAGAGTTCATGGAAGAGGCAATGATCAATTCAAATGACCTGATTACAAGATATAATTGGGACCCTAATAGGTGAGTTTTTATTTTTATGTTTCATGCTATGACAGCATTTAACCATATTTTGCACATGTTTTTACTTTCCAGCCAAGGACTATTCTCTATCTTTGTCCCCTTCTGACACATGGCAATATGTGTTATTTGGATGGCAAGTTCTTTGAGACATAAACTGGATATTCCTTAAGTAAGGAATGATGTATTTAGTAAAAACACAAGGTAGGTAGCAGGTGAAATCTGGTGTCGTAGGGACGTGTTTTTTCACCCTTCTCTCTACAGAAGTATCTACTTAATTTTGAAGATTCTCTTTCTGACTTTTATCCTAAGTGAAACTTCTAGTTGAGTTTGGGTTTTCCTTTGTTCTTGGGTTGGTTTTGTAGTTAATAGTTCTTTTAACACCTGGCATTTGCCGTGAATCTTTAGTCTGAACCAAAGATATGTTGCAACTACCTTACCTCAGCCACACTGAATGTACACTCAGAGACATTCCATTGGTTCCATTGGCATCTGTCCACATGAGCACAACTGTAAATGAGATGAAAAAAATCTGGCTTCTGATATGAAAAAGGCTATTTATGCACTTTCACAGAGGACAAAAGTCTTATAACTTTGGGTCTACACAGAAATGAGACACAAATATGTTAGTGAAAAGCTCCAAGTTTTCTAAATGTAGATGAGCACAGATTAAGAAAGCAGTAATTAATTTCCTTTGACCTCAAGCTGAAATTCCTTTCTAAAGCTGTCATAAAGAGAAAGAGGCCAGAGAGAAGAAGTGAAACTGTGTAACAATGCAATTAAACCCTTGTAATGAGGTCAGCCATTGGACTTGTTGCAACTGATATCATTATAGCAATGAGGAGGCATTATACGATGGCCAGATTTTTTACAGGATTCAGTCTTTTCTTTAACTCTTTAACAGTCAGATATGCATTCTATAGCATTATAAAATAACTCTTATTAATGACCAGAACAGGCACAAGCTCTGTTGTCTTACTGATACTGTTTCTTAAGTTCTTGTTATAGATGCATGGAAAAACTCCATGACTGTGGAACATTGGACAACTTTTGATGGAGGCAACCTTCCACTCAGACTCTGTGTAGTATGTTCCAGAAGGAAAATCCACTCCCTTCCACAATGAGAGAGTAACTTCCAGCAATCTGCTGACAGCTGGTGAAGGGGAATGTTTGACTCATGTGGGAGTTGTGGTGCTCAAGGAAACATGAGCAGACCTGTAGGACTAACCTGAATCCGAAAGAATCCCAAGCAGTCTCGATCTCACTTGAAACTTGTTGATTCATTGTGGCTTCTGGGAAAAGAATCCGCTCCGCTGGAAGAGTATTCATTGGTTTCATGTGTTCTGCTAATATATGTTTCAACTGGTTAAGCATTAAAAAGAAATAAAAACTTAGGAAACTCAGGTTTGGTTACAGATTAGAGGAGATTTAGATAGGTACATTTTACATGAAGCTGTCATTAAATAATCATTTTTTCAAGTGGAAATGTAAGCTATGTAAGATATTTTCCCTTTTTGGAGGGAATGCTTTAAGTATTGGGTATACAGATGACAACCACCTCTGTTATTACCTCTCTGACTCACCTGAACTCATGTTACCCTTTTCCTCAGCAACTAGTCACATATTAGTAAATAAGAATAATTTTAGTGATGATATTAATAATAATAAATAAGAAGCTGTGGTCCTTCCTGAAGCCTGTGCATACAAGTGAATCCTTACTAGTGTTTGTAAGGTTGGGGTATTTAGGTTTAAAAAATGGTTTGGGATGATGAATCCAAGGTGGCCACAGGTCTGAGAAGATGGAAATAGCTACAGGATAAGGAGAGAAAAATTTAATGAGGAAAAATGGTAGCTTACTGGGATCTTAAATATTCATACCTCATTTAGTCCTTAAAAACAATTAGAGTAAACCTGAAAAGGAATAAACTGGGGGACTTTTAATGCCACAGAGAGGAGATCATTTCTTGATGAAGAGTCAACTCCTTGACTTCAGTGGGCCAAAGAGATTTCAGACTTGAGCTGCTTTTCTTGAGGCTTCAGTTCCCGTGGTCCTTCTGTCAATAGACATATAAAGGCGTAAAAACGATATTCAAACTGATATGCCATATTTCTTTCTCTTCCCCCTCCATTCCTCAAATTGTGCAGCTGAAACCAGCTTGAACAAAGAAGTTTCAAGCACCTTTACCTTTTCTGAATAAGTTCACTATCCCCTCTGTGCATATTATACTTTTAAAATAACTATTAGAAGATCGCTTGCTAGTTGGAAATAAAGAAGAGGCACCATTTTCTTGCACTCAGAGGACTGAGTCACAAGTTCAGATCCCTTCCCTTTGACTGGTGCACTGTGTGATTATGTGCCTCAGTTTCCCCTCAGTGAGTACAATACTACCGACCTCTGCAGGGACCTGTAAGCTTTCTGTGAACCTCTGTATTAAGTGTGAAGCCACAGCATTATTAAAGATATTCTATACAGAGGCAGCTGAGTGATGTCCTATAAATTGTCATTTCTCTCCAAATGGATCATAATATAATATTTCCCCCAGAAATACATTTATTATTTAACACTTTTCTGTGAAAGGTTTCTTTTACATTGCAAATGCTCAGAGTTCTTTCATAGGTCTTAGACTATTGACCCTTTACCTTAAAACATGCTATTAATGCTTAACGCTGTTATTAGTATTCAGGGAAGTAATGATTGGTACTAAAATGGAAATGTGCAGTAAAAACACCTTCTATTTTGTAAAATAATTATGTAGCCTAATAATTATTTCATATGATTCTTTTTGATTGATAGGGAAAGGGCATCGAGAAGTTTGGAATCATGATTCTTTAAGGTCTACATTCAAATCGCAGCCACCAACACCATTGTTTCCAACAGCTACATTTTCCAAGAACGGCAGCAGGATGATCCCTGATTCTGTTTGGATGAGGGTTACATCAGATAAGGGATACTTAATTAGCTTTTTTTTTTGTTTGAATGGCAAGGAATTAGAATTCTATAAAGGGCAACTCTGCGTTCTTGCGATTTCCAAGTAAGTCACTGGTACCCTGGAGGTCAAATATAGTTCAAGTCTGCAGTGAAGTGAGACTACCTCCTTCCACTCTGCTGTCATCCCACCTGACCCTAACCTGGTAAAAGCATCCCTAGTGATGCCAAAGAGGCCTTTCCATTCTCTGTGTGCCAGCTACACTGGTCTTTCACATTTAAGGCTGCCAGATAAATGTCAAACCACAATGTTCTTGTGATGTTTAATGGGAACCAGGCTGAGAGTGCTTGAACTTGTTTCACTTTAGAGAAGTTTTTGTCACTTTGGCTTAGGTGGAAAAACAATTTTTAGATCAATAATGTCCATAGATGAAGTGCTGGGTTTTCTTAGCCAATTTGCTGCTTCTTAAAAAAAAAAAATTGAAAATCTACCTGGTTGCTTGTAGTAGTGTGGCTGTGTGTAGTACAGAAATAGCTTCAAGATTATTGTTCCATGTTTTACAGAGTTGGTTAGTTCTAGCACTATTCTTTTTTTGAGTTCATAATATTAAGAACTTTTATAGTTGTTTTTCTTACAGATTTTCTGATTCAGACAGTATAGCTGAGTGTCTGTTTGCACATATAACTATTTTAAACTATTTTGCTGGGCCTGTTCTGTCACCTATTTTTCCTTCAAATGCTGTACTAAAATTTCAAATAAAATATTTAAGCCAGGCTTACTACTTACTATGATACTACAGCAGTGTATTGGAAACAAAAGGAAAATTACAGCTCAAAATAAGCTGTATACATGTACACAGATAAATTAATTGTTTGTAAATAATTTTAAACAAATGTTAACATGAATTTTGAAGTAATGAGAAGTCTTCAAAATGAAGACTGATGAAGAAAAAGACTCCTGAGCTTTTTCCCCTCTACACTTACCAGCAAAGACTCCTAACAGAGGAACCAACATCCAGCAACCATAAAATTCCTGCTCATCACTCAGCTAACCTGGGAGCTGTTCAGATATTAAAGCGATAACTGCCACAATAAAACTTCAAGGCCTGTTTAAGAGTTGTTAGAGGAAGAAACTCTCCTGCCAATTCCACTGCAGCTTCTCAGTGGAGAATGCTCTGGGTGGAGCACAAGTGCTCTCCTGGATCCCTATTTCAGTTCTCGCATGACTACTGAAAGACATCAGCAGTGCCAATAAAAGCAGTAAAACACCAGCAGGATCAGCAGTAGGAGCAACAGCTGGCCAGATACAAGAAAGGAAATAAAATGTACCATCTGAGGGTAATCAAGGGATTAGTTATGATTCATGAGTCACAACTCCTTTCTGGACAGACTCCTGCTTTGATCTAGCTACATATGGCCCTTTGCTCTGGTTCTGTGTCGAAACAGCAAAATGAGAAACACAGGAAGTGTTAAATGGAAGCCGTAAGTGTGAGAGATTCAGAGCTATTTATATATTCACTGCTTTGGAACAATTAGTTGGATTTGAAATTATATGGTTTACTATATAATTAAAATTCAGGTAAGTTGTTACTTATGTGAAATAGCTTACAAAATTAATAAAGAGTGTCAGGCACCTACCAAGGACATGACCAATGATGTTAGGAGGAGTGAAGATCAGATCCCTGATTCCCATCTAGGGATAAAGGAAATTTCAAATGTTGTATGAATATTTTGTCGCATTTCTTTTAACAATATTACAGAAAGTAATGAAATATCAAAAATATCACCTTATTTCAAATTTGAATTTTTCCATTTTTAACTTCTATTATCTCTAAGCAACTTGTGGTTTAAGCTACAGGAAAATCTTTCTGTCAGCAATTAGAAATGTCTTGCAGACCAGGAGTGAATAAGCTTCTAGGCTTCTGTCACAAAAGTTAAGTAAACTCTCCAAGTTCCTCAACAGGAAAAGTATTTTCGAGATCTCAAATAATTTATGTCTCTCTTCTTAGAATCCTCTTGAATGTTTGTGTTGTGTTTTGGTATTTAAGTGACCTTACTATTTTTCAGTGTTCCCTTTTTGTACATCTAAGAATCTCATTTAGACACAGATATTTCAGAACACTTAAATGATTTTAAATCTGATTGGTAGGGACTACACTGATTTTTGTATAACACTAGTTTTTGTAAGGAAGCAATTCAGCATCAAATCACTCCCAAAATTTTAATTCTTTCAGAGCAATTACTTTCATCTGCTGGAGTTGATATAAATTCTACAATTTTTAATGACATAATAAGTCAGTTCTGATAGTGTTGTGTTTTCAGTTGAACCTGAAACTAGTTCACAAATTACAGAGTCCTTTTTCAGTTCTATCACACACATTACAACTCCTTCTGCAGATTGCGCTACGGTGCAAATGTATATTCCAATAATAACAGTATAGACATGGTTTCATATATGCCAAGTATATATAGAGTCTATATATAGAGGGCCTATATTTAGCCTCTATTTCCATCACCCTCTGAATGTAGTGCCAGAGGGAATAATTAAGGGGCAAGGCTGGTTGACCTAGACAGTGGTTGACCCGCCCGACAGGCTTTCAGACTGAATTCTCTGGTCTGCTAAAGAAGAAAGCCTCACAAAGTGTCTTTAAAGCAGCCATGGAAGACAAGAAGACAGTTCCCTAGTGACTCTGTGATGATGTAAGTCTGTCAGAGATGGCTCAGCTATTTGCCATCACAAGGCATTTCCTGCCCCCAGCATAAGAGGACAGTCATAAAGTCATATATGGAAGGCAGAGTAGGAACTGAATGTGGTGAACTTCACTATCTTAGATCCTTTGTCAGCATAAGTAGACTTTCCCCTTTGTAACCAGAACCATGTGAATCTGAATCTCCAGACCCCTGTGGTTTCCCACTTTGTTCTGTGGCTTTGACACACCAGGAGAATGTGGCTTGATGGTCGTCTTATCCAAACAATAAATCCGTCTCAAGCAACAACCTGTCAGACTTCTATGAAATCTGAGTTAGGCTTTGCCAACCTGTTTTCAAAACAACCCACTCCAAACGAGAAGACTTCTACCACCAAAATCTGTTTGGTGTCTCCAACTAATTTGTTCCCAAGTCCCTATACTGAAGTTGTGCCAAAAATCCTGCACAGGGGTGGCACTGGTGTTTGACCACGAGCCGTGTGTGGAGACTCATCATTTCACACTACCACCACTACAGACAAGCCATCAGATACCACAAACTTCCATTTGCTCATTGAAACGATCCGAAGGGAATCTCCATATCTATTCAGAGATGAAAGTCCCTGTGTTAATTCATTAGTCATTGGTTTATCATTAGGAAATATAAAACATTAAGTTTGCATGAAAGGTATTCATTACTAGATCCAGCTGGAGCCTTTCAAGATCTGAGATTAAAAAGAACATAAACTCACTCCTTCCAATTACGTACAATTGTCTTTCTCTCCTCTCTTCCTCAGCAACCATAGGACTTGCTCTGGATGTGGTTAAAATGGTACATTTTGGCCAACTACCTGACATTTCTAATCACATAAGTAACAGATACAGTTTATCAATTTCTGTCATGAGTTAAGCCCAGTTATGCTGCCCAAAAGGCTTCTACAATATCCCTTTTTCAGAAAATGCCATACCCTTTACAGGGTAACTTTTTACTGAATGTCCTAGCAATTTCCAGCTCAGGGAAGAATGCAGGACGTGGAGTAGAACACAGATCTGAAAAAAACCCCGAAAGCCAGAACTTCCACAAGCCCAGTTGCTTTCTAACAAAAATTGAGGTTTCCAAGCTTTCCACAGCAGACAATCTCCAAATGACATTCAAGAAAATGCATTAGATTTTAGGTATGAATAGTACTAGAACATTTTCCCATTCTCACCACATATTTTATGATTTCTCTTACTGTATCCTAAGTGTTTGGAGGCTTTCTTTCAGTTCAAAGGCATGTGGCTTATACAGTCCAACTTTCTCTAGAGAAGGCTACCATATTTCAAAGGCACAGTTTTTAATGCTGCTTAGAAGCCTGTTAAGGAAACTATCTACCAAATTATGCCTTATGACTAAAGCTGAATTCCAATGTATACTCACTTATAATCCCCGTAGAGCCAATGACACTTCTGGAACTGATCATCAAGCTTCAGTCCTTTGCACGTTGCAATTATTTTTTCCAGTAGGTTTTTTTAAAGCTCATTTTCAAATAAAGGATGAGATTCAAAAGGAAATGTTAATGCTTTTCTTTCTTCAGTGTCTGATCAGACTGGCTGGGAAGAAGGAACTGGTGTACAATTTTGTTCCTGTTAATTTTGTTAATAGTCTTGTGCTGCAACTTGTCTAGATGCTTTGTGACTAGTGCTGGTCTTTTCTCCTTTTTTCCCACTGACATGCTCTTGCCAAGGATATCATTATGACATTCTGTAGTAACAAGCATTCTTCTGTTCAAATTTATATCAATTAGTTTGGGACAGTAATTCAATCGGACGGCCCACTGGATTTTGAAAGACTTGCAACGATGTCAAAGTGGCGACCTTTTTCCTCCACTCTCAGCCAAAAGCCATTTTTTAACAAGGAGCTCTTGAAAAGAAATGCCACTTTGATAATTAGTTATTGATCACGGACAATGCGGCGACGAATACCATCGGATTAGCCAGACGCCAGTGGGTCGCGACACGAGGGTTTCCTTATCGCAATAATCTATGGAAAGAAATATAGAATAAAGGTCACTAAGGCTTCTGTTTTGGGAACATAACCCAGATATCTTAACTCCTGTATTAAAAATAAAAATACCAAAGCGTTCTGGATGCGCTTAGTTTTGTCATGAACTGTTAAAAAACCTTCTGGCTAGGCAAAATTTGTCAAGTTACACTCCCTAAGCAACTAAATTTAAAATTATTTTGATAAATTAGCCCTGCTGTGGCCAGCAGTGTTACCTCACTAAAACACCATTATCTTTCCTCCCCTAAAATGTCCATTAGAAACTATTTTGGATCTGTGCATAAAAACACCGTAACAATTATAGACTTAAAATATAATGGACTTTTCTTTCATCTGATTTAGGAAGCATTTCAAGACCTGCCTGAAATTGCTTCATGTAAGTTATTTAATGGAGAAAAAATGGCAAAGAACAATTTTATTGCACTTAAAGGAGCAGAAGGGAGGAAGGAATCCATTAGTTTTAGGGTTTCTTTCCAGAATATTAATGAAACATAGCTTTCTGAAATGTGCAGGAATATACAACTACCTGTGCTATAATTTTGGCTGACTTGAGAGACCATTAGATTAGTACTGAAGTAATACAACTATTTTGTAGGCATGTAGGATAATGTTAGAATACCACTGTAATTGAACTCTTATAATACCCATATATGACTGGACTATCTAATACTCTACATTAATAAATATATTACTTATAGATAATCATTTTAAATTCAGTTCAGGTCTTTACTCCTTTGTAGACTTCCCTAGAAAAGATATGATTTCAGTGTGACAATGAGATAAATGAAAAATATTATGCTCAGAGAAAAAAAAAGTCCAGAACGTGACTTAAATAATGTCATATAGGATATCAGAAACCTGTAAGCCTAAAACTCAAACTCAGATTACTTTGTTTCTCATCATGTAAAATTATTTTCTTATAAACTGATAACTAATGGCATTTAAAGCAGTCTAATGCTAGTCAACATTGCCCAAATTAAAGGAATATTATATCCACTTGCCATTGCATAATTCCTGTCTGGTTCAGCACACAGCATTATAGAATGGACACCATGACAAGCAGAACCTCTCAAACCTGAAAGTTTTTTCATATAGATTTGGATTCATATTGATGGGGAAACACAACATACCCATTTCCTGAGTAATAGGCATCCATTCTTTCCAGGGAAAAAAAAAACCATTTAGAGTATTTTTTAGACTGATGAACCTATCACGAACACATTATTAATTTCTTCTTGTATTCAATATTATTTTGTAAAGTTCATTATTAATTCAGTGTCATTTTATTGTTGTAATTAAATTACTATTATTTTAATTTATGACAAATTAGCTTTTCAAGGAGCTTCCAGAGATTAATTTTTATATTGCAGTGTGTATAAAAACATTCTAAAACTCTGTGTAAGGTAACAATTAAAACAGTTACTCAGTAGCTTCAGAAAGGTAATGTGTTATAATTTCTGTGATCTAAAGGTTATTTCAGTTTACTGCTGTAACTGCATGAAACAGTGATAAGGATAAAACTACAACTTCTGTACTTTTTGCCCACAACAAAGGAAACATGATACAAAAGTTAGAATTAACTTAAGGATAATTTTGCAAGGGGGATGTTGATGGCCCTTTTCTGATGTTATCTGGTTGTGGAGACTTTGGCAACATACCTCAAAAAGGCTTGATTTTCTGCCTAGCATAAACTGTTGTTTAATGGGACAGATTAAGAGCATTAAAAGAATAATTCTAACATCTTCTGAGCTGCTAAGACGGAAATGTGAAGCAGTCCGACTGACAGCTTGCAGATGGTTTCTGGTGTTCCCAGTCTTCTTTTTATAATCAGGAAAGACCTCTTTATCTCCTTCAGGTAACAGTATGATACAGATGAACACATTAGTACCTCTTACTTAACCACTACATCTTATGCCTAAATGTGTTCACTGCATCCTATAAAAAAGATCCAAAGATCCAAGACGCACATGCAGAATCTCTTGTGAGCTCAGAACAAAAAGGATAAACTATTCCAGTGCAGTGTACCTATCTAGTTGTGCTGCAATTTTTCTCTGCTTTTTTGTATCTGGATGTTTCAGGAACATTTCCTTCCCAACATGCAGACATAGCCATTTCTATGAGGAAAGATCACAAACACATGGGACATCTCTCCTTCCTGACCGCTGGCCACAAGGTCTGGAAATCTTCTGAAAAGGATAATATTATTAATATAGATATGATCATTATTCAGCAAAGCAGAAGATAAATCTCTCCAGCTGAGTTTAAACCTTACAATCTCAACTCTGTGCATCATAAGGCAATAGAAAGAATACTGTCTGCCAGACAGTTATTTGTGTAGATACCATGGTGATGGGTGTGCGATAAGATACAGATTACTTTTACAACAAGGAAATAATTCTTACCTATTTCCTTCAGGGTGTTTGGAGGACCAATCAGTTAATGTTTGCTCAAATCTGTAAAAGGCCGTATAAGTAGCAAGTATTATTATTAGTACCTTATCATGGTATTGACTTTACCACATCAGACTGCACTACTTTCCTCTACTTAGGTGTAAGATTACCATGAAGTGTTTATATTCCCATAATGTAAATGTTTCCTTTTGAAGATGAGTAGAACAGCTTATTGTTACAAGTGATCCACAATATCATTTATTTACATGAGCAAGGAGACTCTAGAAATACATTCCAGGAGGCTTTCCAGTCAGACTTAATGCTTTTGCATTCTCAGTTTGTCCTGAGCAGTGTTTGTTGACATGCTTTTCTGAAAACCTGTTTGGCCAATCCATACAGCCCTCTAGGGCCCAGTGTTTTGCTGCACCAGTAGCCATGCTGTCATTACTTTGGCACTGAAACACAGCTGATTGGAAAAGCTGCTATTCCACTGCTGAATTCACCACATTTGAAAGTGCCTTGTCCTGGGAGCAAAGGCTGGACAACTGTACAAAGTGTGCAGTCCAAATCAGCACTGAAACCAAAAGCCAACCCACCCTCCCTTTCCTCCAAAAAACCCACAAAGTCACCTGATCTGTCAAGTTTGCTCTTAGTATCCGTATTCCAGGCTGACAGACATTTACTCTCTCCCCCCAGCCCTTACATCTGGATCAATGGGGACAGGCTTTCCACCCCTCAGAAGATTCACTTACATTAAGTGGTGAGGTGGAAGCAGTGAATGAACAATAGATGGCTGTCAGGCTCGACAGCAGGGCATGGATGTATGAGCGTGGAGCTGACAGCAAGGGCCTCAGAGGGTAAACTGCTTTGCTGGAACTAATTAAACAGATGAAATTATTACATGAATATGCAGATGTTGTTTACATTTTACCATATGGTATTATTTCAGGTAATAACTCGCAGGAGGATCCCTTCCTCTCATCAAGAGGAAATGAGTTGAAAAGGAGGCTCCACGTGTCACCTTTCAGTTGCTAGGCAGACATTGATATGGCAGGCTTCTCTCCGAGTCCTGGGGAAACTCTGCTCCTTGTAGCTATGTGACACCAGAGAGGATTTGCATTCCTCCTATTATGTCATGTTGGAAAAGATTATCTTTTATAAAGCGTGAATGTTAGGCTTGCAAAATTTTTTGCACTGTTGCGCAAAGAAGGCAAGCACTTTTCCAAATGTTGATTCCCAGTGTGTGCTTTAGAGCTGAGATGCTGCCAATCCATAGACCATAGGTAAGAACTGACAAGTCTGTCCAAATCTTTAGAGGCTGGAAGGACATTTCTGTGCTGGCTGACATGTGGCTGTGCTGGTCAGTATTTACTGCTCTGCTAACCTGAAGTGTGAATATAAAGGTGTTCCTTTTCCATAAGCTTACATTCATCATGCTAAAAAGGCTGTTCTCTAGAATTACAGAGACACAGGACTACCAATGGTACAAAAAATCACTAATTATATGATTTAGGGTGGGTAGTCAGATAGAATCTGACACAACAAAACTGCTGTACAACCAAGGTAAAGACACATAACTAGAACAAGCAACACTGAAAACCTTTTTGGAAAGTGTTAACTATGGAAGCAGCACAATGAGGGACCATAGGCAAGGCACTGGCTGCCTTGGAAGCTGCTTGTTACTAGATAAATGCAGGGAGGATAACTGTAGAAATGTAGCCATACTCATACTTGTCTGCACCCAGTCTCTAATGAAAAACTGCTCAAATCTTGAGCAAATAAATACAATTGTCAAACAAGTCTAACAACCCTACTCACTAATTAATCAATGTCTTCTACTTAAAAACAAGTATGCAACTGTCCTGTCTTTTTACTACTAGTCAAAACTCCCATCCCAAAACAATTCAATATTAATGTAAGCGATAGCTCTTTTGGGCTGATTCAGCATCTCATTTCTACAATGACCATTTTTATACTCTCCTAGGGATAAATGACACCATCTTTTTGATCATATGCACAACTATCTTTATATTATTCTCTTTATTGCATCTTCTAAATGTTCCTGGCTGATATGTGGGCTGACCATATTGATCTTTCCCCAAAGACTCAAGTACCAGATATGTTTCTGCAGCTCATTGATAGGGGATAATGCCAAGTTACATCACCACTGCACTGACAGATTGGTTGCACATTGCCACTGATACATTTGGCTTTCAAATATCTTTCTTAGGTACATCATTTTAATAGATCATTGGGGTCACTGGTGACCCATATCTTCTAAGATGCAAAGACATGATGTCAGTGGTGCAAAATGTGGTTTTGGTCAAGCTATCATACTGTATTTTAGAAATAAGAAAAATGTTTTCTCTTTACCACTCTTCCTCCTGTAAAAAAGGTCCAACTGAATAGCCAGTATAAGTCCCTCTGACCATTTTGAGTGCATTGAGAAGAGAAAAAACCACCAGGTCTCCATGACTTGGAGGTAGCTTTATAGAGAGCCAACGCTCTAAGCTCAGAAAGGATTTCTTTGACTCAATCTTCTGACATAAACATTTAGCAGTGTAACATATATATCAAAACAAACCAGAACGGTTCACTTTATATACATTCCCTTTGGAGAGGAGGTGAGAAAACAAACACAGAACAGATGTTAGTCATGCTTAATGTACTACTGGAGGTTACTTGGATACTAAGGTGATGAATATGGTAAAAGAATTGAGTATTCTCTTCTGCAGATGCTGTTCCTAACTGACAAAAAAGCAATGAGAAGTGCTTCATTCCTCTGCTCATCAATGCACCACCTAACAACCTAACACTGAAGAAAAACACTGTGGATTTTCCTCAGGAAACCAGCACACACAGCAGATGTTGCTACTACTGACTGATACCCACATTTCCATCCGCGTACGATATTGTTAAAAGTTAGCTTTGATCATGCAAAAATCCACATTCCTCTTCAATAAAATAAATCACTTCAGCAGTTAGGAGAAGTTCCTGTAAGTTCCTACAGATTATTTTGTCAATGTCTTTGTCTTGTTTTATTCATGACATCTCATATTATACTACACAAAGAAATTTTGTTTCAGAAAACTATTAATTTTTCACTAGAAATTACTCCTCTGCTCACAGGGCAAGCCACAGGCTTTGCTGGGCACACAAGGAGTTAATTTATCTCATCCCTGCCCAAGACTTGCCACTGCACATTTTTGTCTAACCATAACCATGTCTTTCCTGCTGCAAAGATGCCAGATTGTGGTGCAGTTTTGATCTCTCCTTATGAAATTTTCTGTCTGCCCAGAACATGTACCGGTCCTACTGAAAAAGAACCCAGGGAGACAAGCAACAGCACGGAAATAAATTCAAGAACTTCAGTATCAGGATAAGAGAAGACCTTGCTGAGAGTGATCAGAGGTGTGGACAAGGGAACAAGTGAAACAAGAAGTGCTACAAGAGGAGCTGAGAACGTTCTGTTGTTGGCATCCCAGGAGGTGGAGAGCGACTGCTCGCAGATCACTGAGCAGGCACTGCCTAAGGCTGTTACTGCTGAGCAGAAATCATGATACAGCTATTATTAATAACAGTATCATAGTGCTCAGAGGTCTTTCAATGGTGTTAGAAGCAGCAAATGAGGCATCAGATGAGGCCTGGAGAATAACGTCCTGCTTTATGGCTTCCATCTTCTCCCATTTACCTCTGTCAGAGAGTCTGTCCAAGTCCACATTACTTCAGAACCCCCCATCTGTCGTATCACCTGAACACAGACTATGTAAGTAGTGTGTAAATGCAAGAACATAAGCATATAGATCTATCTAATATCCCTAAAATTCTCTTCTCTTCTCTTCTCTTCTCTTCTCTTCTCTTCTCTTCTCTTCTCTTCTCTTCTCTTCTCTTCTCTTCTCTTCTCTTCTCTTCCTTTTTCCTTTCCTTTCCTTTCCTTTCCTTTCCTTTCCTTTCCTTTCCTTTCCTTTCCTTTCCTTTCCTTTCCTTTCCTTTCCTTTCCTTTCCTTTCCTCTCCTTTCCTTCTATTTAGTGCAACAATGAATCACTATTGCTCTCGCTGGACTTCTTTTCCCTGCTCACTAATATGTCTAAAATTCCCCATCTCAGTCTTCTGGCTGTCACACTGTTCCTTTAATGTTATAGTGTACTGCTCTCCCCAGCTCACTGTCTGGGTGTTGTGAACTCATGTGGACACAACTGTGCTTTGTTTATGTTTGGAAAATATCCAGCACATTAGTGTTACTGAAAAATAAGAAGTAGGTAAACTTTGTTTTCATTTCTCTTTATTCGTCTTTTGTTCTCCTTCCAAGAAGCCAACTCCACTTGGCAGGCACTACCTGCATAAGATAAGTTACTAACACTGTAAGACATACAATTAAAAGTAGCGTGTTCATCAAACACACATAATTCATCATGCAGACTGGGCTAAACTATGGCTCCTTACCTCCACTAGAAAGTCCCAGTGAGCAAAGGGCAGCAGATCATCCATTCATTTTCCTCATACCAGATTCTGTTTTGGAGACACATACTTTAGTACTTTGCCACCTGAGGTTTAAACTTTCTCTAGTGCATGGAAAGTAAATCAAGCCATATCAAAGACAGATTTGACCTGAAGTCGGTTGGATGAAGGCCCAAACCTAAGAGATTAAATAATGGAGAAAACTTCACATTCAAAATAAAGGAATATAAAGGATTTTATGTGTGTTCCTGTCATGGAAAAGCCACAATTGTGTAACATTTCTGTTGTCCTGATCCGTGCTAAATTATCTGTGTTCTAATTGCATATACACGCTGTAACTGTGGGACTGCTGTGTAGGTCATGAGTCCCATAAATTGACACCATCCACACCATCCTCCTTACCAGTGTTTTTCAAAAAACCCTTCGAAAGGGAAACTCTAACTTTGTAATGGAATGAAAGAGTAATGGAGATATTGTCATCTTTGTTAAGTTTCTATTCCAGTACAGTCACATATACAAAAAAAAAAAAAACCAACACACCATACTTCTGGAAGCATTTTACATGGTGACTAATGCAAAATATTTCAGCTGTGTCAGCACCCATCCAATTCCAGATTACATTTTGGCATTTCAGACAAAAGACATCCTGGCAAAAATTAAACTGAGGGAGGGGTAATATGATTGTGACGATTTACATTTGTAACAGTTGTGAATGGCAGCATCAGCGCTTGCTAATCCTTTGATAAATTGTTGTTACCTTTCAGTTCCCAAACGTATCCATGCAAGTGTAAAGCATACTGGGGGCAGATGCTGCAGCAGATGAATGTGCTTGCCAAGCGGTGCTTTGTTTGTTGGGGGGGTTTTGTTTTGCATCTAGGTATTCCTAACTCTCATGTTACATGCACCAAATAGTTCTTACTTCTGGCACACTTCATGCACTGCTCTGGGACATTAATACAGCTGGTGTTTTTCTCCCCCCACTCTTCTCCCTATTCTCTTTTCCACACCTTCATATTAGGCTTCATCTTGCAGCCTTTACTTAAATGAGTAAAACCATTTACTCCAGTGGCTCTAGCCTGAATAAAACAAATAGCAAAAAGCTTGAATGAACTGCACAGTAATTCATATTATAGTCAATCCAATAAAGCTTTTTTTTTCTCCTCCTTTCTTAGCCTTGAAATATCATAGTGGAATGCAATAAAACAGAAGAAAAACTGTTTAAAGGACAACCAATTTTAAAATTGTGTTTCTTTTACAAGAGCTCACATGAACAGGAGCACCCAGTCTGCTCTGTACTTTTAGATCTTATAGGCAAGAGTGGGAAAAAAAAAAAACTTCTGGAAATCTTTACTTACATTACAAATTTGGAAAAAATTGTCTGCAAAGATACAACTTATTAACAAAATCGCATCATTTACAACTTATTAACAAAGTTGTATCTTTTTGTAGTTTTACACTGTCTCCCATCATTGAAAAATCAGAACATTTTTTACCCAAATTTAATAGGATGTAGCTCACTGAAGTCTTTGGTATTCACCTGTTCTGCACCATAAATGCCTGCAGGGATTTGAGTTCGGGTTTTTAATGAGTTTTGGAATTCATTCACTTCTATTGTTGTTATCTTCTGAAATTAAAGAGGGTTTGGTTGGCTGCATAGTGAACATGGAAAGGGCACCCACCTCCTGCAATACTTTCCCGACTGTTTTTGAAGGGGAGTGTACACACATGTGCACGCAGGTATGTCTAAGAGAGCATGCGTGGATGCAAACCACACTGTCCCACAAAAACGCTGGAAAGGTTTGGGATCTCAAAAGAAATATCTTTCCCCTCTAAACTGCTTTATTACTGGCATTCCCTCCCTCTTGGGCATGTGTTCAGCTGAGACTAGGCCAAATTGGCAGTCATTTCCAAAGCGCTTGGCAGCCCCGCGATCCCTGGGAGTTTTCAGCTGACATCGCTCTCCCCACCAGTCTATGCAAGGGTCAGTGGGAGACCTGACTCCCAGGCCTGGGCTTGCTCTGGCTGTGTCATGAGTCAGGACCAATATAAATTAAAGCCTTAAAGCCATACTGTGAAGGCATTCTTTACCCCCTGAGGTATTTTTTTTTTTCCCTGTGACAGATTGCCTTTCTACTGGTTTCCTATTTTTTTCATTCTTGGATAATACAGTAGCAAGTATGCTCCTTGAGCTGAATAAAAGGGGACCATCTGGCAAAGAGAGGGTTAAACTTCCACCAAATTTTTAATATTTTTGGTGGATTTGTTGATGCTCAACAAGCAGGAGTGAAATAATAATAATACTAGGGGCTGCTTATCACTTACAAACAATAGTCCAATGACAATGTTCACACTGACGGAAAAAATGGGAGTAGAAATTAATAGTGACAGTCCTGCAGGAAACAAGGGAGAAATTGGATACCAAGTTATAAAATACAGACTAATCCAATAGGCACATGCTGCTGTTATTATATTAATATTGTTAAAAATATCAAAGCACTTTAAAAATGGAATTGTACTGTAGGTAGATAGACAGTATTATTTCCACATTTTTTAAATAGAAATTTTCACTCCTTGTTTGGCTTGGAGGCATGGATGTACTTTGTTGCTCAAAAACCAGTAGCTGAATGCAGTGAAAAATAAGACTCGGGATTAAAGCCTCCCATCTGAAGGACAGAATCAGGCTACACTGAGAGCTCTCTCTGTTATTAACAAAACCATCTGAGTCACCACAGATATGAATTTCACTGATGTTGTTCGAAAGTGGGGTGAGCTCTGTTTATTCAGTTAGTTAGATGAACAGGGAGAGATTGTTTTCCCTCTGTGCAAAAATAAACAGCAAAAAACCCAACCAAACTCATGTAAATAAAGAAGTAAACATGAACCTTGACATATCTCGCCCGCTGGTGAACCTAATCCCACAGCCCAGGCTCAGATAGGTAAAATCCCTCTTAAAAAAAAAAAAGAAATCACCGAGCTTCATCACATAGATAAAGTAGGTGACATGGGCTGTGCATCCTGGAGGAAATGACCACAGCATTGGCATTAGTGATCCAGCACTGCAGCTGCTGTGCTTTCCTGCTCGGCCTGTGCAGCACCTTGCATGGCGGGGGCCGGCTCCTTATGCCCGCACCAGAGCCTGGGTAACAATGACGCCTCACAAGAGTGTAATTTCAGCTGAAATCAGGGGATTTGGATCTATGTGGCTTCAGACAATGTCTTGAGAGGGATGGGGCTGCCTGGGACAACATAAGGAAACCCCACAAGTGGCCTCTCCACGTGGAGGTGGAGGATGGCTGCTGCCTTTGCTGGTCCCGCATTAGAGGTGCTGAAAGAAGCCGTGAGAAGCAGCAGTGGCACCCGAGGCCGGGTGACAGAGGCAGCTCAAACAGCAGCTGGGAGCAGCCCGGGTGGGCAGGTGGCTCCATGATGCCTAAAAGACCCAACCAAAACCCACAAAACAAATGCGCTATGTTGCCTCAAAGCTTGTTTTCTTTTTCAGCTGATTGTGAATAAAAATATCGGTTCCCCCACCGCGACTTCAAGCCACGGCCACAACCTGCTTTCTTTCAAAGAGGTTTCTCCATGCAAATCATCTCCCTCCCTGCTTTTAGTAAGGGTGTGCTTCCTTCCTCTCCTGGTGCTCCGTCAGATAGACCTTCCCTTCCCACCAGACACTGAGACTTGACTTAATAAGCGAGCGGGGTAAAATATCCACTCTTTACACGTAGGGTATCCTGAGGTACATACAAGCATCACTCTAAGATGTGATAAAGTAATCCAACGCCGGGCCCAGCCTGCCAGTTCAGGCCTAAAGGGATTTGATTCAGTGTCAAAACCTTTGGCTCAGGAGGTCACTCTCTCCTCTTGCTTTTCTTATAACAAAGGCAGAGGGGTTGTGGGGGGAGGGTTTCCACCTCGTCTTTTTTTTTTTTTTTTTTCTTTTTTTTTTTGGTCTTGTGAATTCATCAGCTGCTGTTTGTTGAGCAGCGGGCCTTTATTCCGCCTGCTGAAACATTTTCATTAGATGGAGGCCTCTGAAGTGCGCTGGCGGCTGGGACCGCGCGAGGACAAAATCTTAGGCCTCTCCAGAAGCCGGCTGATTGAAATCAGCACTGTGTCAGGGGCTGTCATATCTCAGAAAAGACATAAAACACACGGAAACATCAATAAGCAACAAGCCTCTGACAGCTCTGAGACATTCCAGATGACAAGAAGAGAAAAGGGGTAAGGTTAGGGCTCATGGGGGATATT
>VZTN01029723.1:327979-435374 GCA_013400515.1 Erpornis zantholeuca | reverse complement strand
ACCTTAAAAAAAAAAAAAAAAAAAAGAAAAAAAAGGAGAAGAAATGTAAAAGAGGGAGGACAAAAAGAGAATCCTGCAAGTTAAAGAATTCTGCTTCCAGCTACCATGTACAGAAATCAAAAAGGATTAACAAGTTTTTTTTTCATTTAATTTCCTGTACACCAGACGCTTTTGTTAAGAGATCAGAGATATTGCTATTTATTGAATTTTTAATATGATCTTTATTAAAAGGCAGCACACATGTTTAGTTTTCTCTTTTTTTAAACATGCATGGGTATAAAAATCAAAGCACAGGAATGAACCATGGTTGTTTGATTTTGGTCTCTTTATATTATGGCGATTCAGACTCTTATTTAAATTTTAAAATAATAAAAACCCAGCCCACATAGAAATAGCCCCTCATCCTCCTTTTAACTCACATCTATTCTGCTAAGTAAGCAACGGGCCCAGAGCAGCACTTTGACCAATCAGATAATGAATTCTGCCTTTGGAGTCAGCGTAAGACCAAGGAATGAGGTGTGTAGCTGAGTAGAAAGGGCTATGTGTAATTAAATCACCATTGTATGTGCTCATTTGTTACATGCATTACCCGCAGGTTAGTCCGCAACATGAATTATATCACTGATGAAAGGTGCAAAAAACTGACCTCCCACCTCATAGTTCTGGGTGCTAAAGAACTGGGCCAGTTTTGTCCTGGAAGAGCCGAGATTGCTGGATTTACCCTGTCATTTACCAAACACATCAAACCATCCTCTCCCACTGACAGTTAACAGCAATTCCAGTCTGTATTTCCTGAAATTTTTAGCATGACAGAAAACATGGTGATTTCTTAAGGTTAGTTTTGTGCTTAAGTCGAAGCAAATATCCTGACCAAGAGAGAAAAACCTTCTTTTCTATCTGCAGCTCTATAGATTTTCCTTATAACCTTTGCACTCTGCAACCATTTAAAAACCAGGCTAGACTTAGACTTCAAAAAATGCCCTACTTCTTTGTTTGTTATGCTGCTCGTATCGAATCCTTGGGATTCGACCTTGTTTTCCTGTGCATAAATATTACTGTGCTAGTCTGAAGCTTGGGAACTGCTTTCTTCTGCCAGACTTCTCTTCTGCATGACCTGCGAATTGCTTGGTTTTTCTGACAAAACACGCTGTAACCTGAGCCGGCGAAGCTCGAGAGTGAAGGTGGGCATGATCTACCACCTCGTGTTTAGTTTCCTTTTCAGCCAATGTTTTCACTTTCTGGAACATCAGCTGGATTTCATAGTGCCCGTAGTTCCATATATGTTTGCGGACAACTGTGTTGGGAAACTTTGCAATAGTGGCCTTGTGGGTTTTGTTGTTCATAACACCACATCAGGACACGCAAACTAGAGGGAAACTGCTGGTGCAGCCCTAAAGAGACAGGAGTGCAAAGAACAGCTCTGAGGAAAGCCCAAATCTAACCATTATGGACAGGCACTTCTTCCTCTTATCTACAGGTTGGTGCTGCACAGCTGTGTAAATGCAGCCTCTGAGCTTCACCTTCCACAATGCAATTTGGGAGTGATTCTCCCTTATAGCACTCACTTGTTCTTAAATTACTCATGAAGTTTGAAATCTCTGGACTGCACGGGTCACATATTTTAGGAGGATATAATGCCTGGGATTCTCTAAAGTGCCTCACACAGTGAAGGGAAAAGCTGAGGATTGGCTTAAAGACCTACTCAGGTACACAGCAAGTAGTCCTTCCCTTATACAGAATCAAGGGAGAACAGAGTACAATAAAATGCATTTACGTAAAACATTTCCACACAAGCACCAGGTTCACGAAAGAAAATTAATAAGTCAGTAATTCCTACTTACAGAAGGCAAAGGTGTGATTTTCCCTTGCTTGTTGGAAGGGTGTATTCTGCTGACCAGCACAGCACCAGGTTACAAGCACCAGAGGATGTGGATCACTCAGGTTCTTCTCATCAGCCTTTTACATCAAAAGCACTCTCAAAAAAGGTGTCCTGAGCCTGAAGTGAGGACAAGTCAAGTCTCTTGACTAAATGCAGCAAGTGTCAACCTGGACACCTTTTGACACACCAGGTTACTTCTACTTCTGGCACCAAGAATTCCAGAGAGGATACCTCATTGGTGTCTTTTCTTTTTAATGGAAAGTTGGAGCGATATCTAACATCAGAAGTAATTACTCCCAGTATCAATAATTGCAAAGGGTGGTATGCAGATCACAGATGGCCTGTGGGGAGCAGCAGGCATAGACAGAATGGTCCAGGTGCTATTTGATGTCGGTAGAAGTCAGAGCCATCTTCCAGCTTGAAACTAGTGACTAAGATTACAGAAGTGCACAGGTGAGCTTTCATATACTCCCACACCTGAACTGTGCTTTCTGAAAACCACCTGTATCTCAGGATCTAGTCAAAAATCTGAAATGATAAGGCTTTTGTCATTTTTTCTTTTTCCCCTACAGACTTTGACAAGTATTTTTCCAAAGGTAAATGCTTTTAACTTTCCAGAAGGCAACTAGTTTTTCTATAGTTCAAAATAAATGCCCACTTTTTTCCCCAATGTTTTGAGGAGGAAGTTTTTTCAAGTACATTGGTCAAAATGGGATTCTCTTCTATCACTGAAGAAAAGAATACCAGGTTGGTTTTGTTTCTGCTTTTGCCCTTTCTTATTCTTCTTTTGAAATAATTTTTTGAAGGAATAAAAATATCAAAAGACACTTTTTCCTCCCTTGAGTTTAAAAAAAATGGTACCAATACCCCTTACTTCTTGAAAGAAGTCCACAAGATGAACTTAAATACAAGGTTTTTGTTCCTCTGTGTGAAGACTTGGTCTGTGGAAGTTGCACTGAAAACCTGCCAAAAAACCTTCTAAAGCCCAAAAAATCAGGTTCACTTCCTTTTAAGCGTGTCTGGCAACCAGCACTATTTCTATGACTCAGACAGAAAACTGATTTCTATGTAGGCTATGACTATCAGATATTTGAAACCCCCTAAAATGAGATAGGAGATACAAGAGGGGCTTCTCACTACAGTAATGAAAATCTCTTCTGAGCCACTGGGTTCTTAGTACCTCGAGTAGATCAACTTGAGATTACAGCACCAGTGAGCTCCGACTTGTTTCACATGAGGAATTTTACATGGAAGTTTACAAAATGATGCACTGAAAACTTCAGTGGAGAATTAACAGACTTGCAAATAACAACAGTAATACATTCATAGCATAATTGTGTCTCACTGCATTTGAACATATTAAAGGACTGTACTGAAATTTTAGATTATCATGGGAAGCCAGACTGAACCATCATGACAGGTACCACAAATGGGATCCATGCCAGAGTAGAATTGGCCCCATTCCTCTTGCAGTAATGAAGAAGTGATTTCATTAGAGGCCAACATGATTCATTAACATGAGTCATTATGTATTAATACAGGATAATATGGTCAGAAGTGAGTCTTCTCCCTCTTTCCTTCAATGCATGTGAAACTGTGGTGTGAACTGGGATGACCGTCTTGGTGATCAGAGCTTGGTTGGAAAGCCAATATAATACTGCCAATCCCACAAGAGCCAGGTCATCTTATCAAGCCCCCTAGACCAGACAAAATAATCCCTTAAAGTGAGGTGAGAATAAGGAATAAGGTGTGAGGGTGTGAGGAATTTGCAGATAAATATACTAGTAAAGAAGACTATGCAGCTGCTGCAGCAGCAATACACAGACACATATGTATGTGCCTCCTCCTGCAAAATGCTTTGCCCAGGACTTTGCAGCTTGCTGCAATGTTGTCTTGGCTTCGACTGCAAATACAGTAGCTCTTGGAGTGCCATCACTAGTAAGGTGAGCAGGATTTACTATGCCTTAAAGTAATTACATGCAGCTTCAAATTCAATGAGTTCAGTGGAAGTCCAACAAAGCATCCTGTTCACAGGAACACATGTTCCTGCAGTGCAGTCAGAACTGTGAAAATACCTTTTCTAATGTGTGGTGGGAATTAATTCTCATGAAATGGGAGTGTCATCCTGCTGAATTTCCCCACACAATCTGAGTGCATGCCATCAAGTACCACTTCTTGAAGAAACCTGTTAGGATAGCTAGTGCCAAAAAAAGCCACTGATCAAGCAGTGTGACTGTTGCAATTTGGGGGCTGTGCTCACTGTCCTCTATTTCTTGATTTAAGAGCATTATGAAACTATGTCATTTTGGTGTAGTCTTTTTATTCCCATGGTAATTTATGTCTGTGGGTAAGCATTTTATTTTATCTAAGCCATGGTGCCAGAGTTATTTTCTGAAGCTCTTGAGTTTTCCTTTGATGCCATTGAAATTAAAACCAGAGCTGCAGATAGTACCCATGCTGTTTGTCACAGAGTCAGAGGTTAGAATGCATTTGCTGCTATTTATTGTGGCTCATCAGCTGCAATCGTTGCTGCTGCTCTTCTCATCATTGATACAAAAATATTAATAACAGACAACAAGAGTAGCACATAACTGACTTTGTCTGGCACCATCAGCATTATAAAAAACACATTACACAAGTATCAGCAAATCTCTCCACGCTGCAGTAATCTTACTTGCCTTGGGAAAATTTTAATTAAAAAGATGTATTCCAACCTTAAATATTTTATTATTTAGACAAACAATTTGCATCTTTTGTAAGTAAACAGTAGTAGATACATCTGGATTTCCTATGTATAGACGGCGTGAAATGTTGTAAAGTACA
This sequence comes from Erpornis zantholeuca, assembly GCA_013400515.1. Lineage (NCBI taxonomy): Eukaryota > Metazoa > Chordata > Aves > Passeriformes > Timaliidae > Erpornis > Erpornis zantholeuca. The sequence goes on along the minus strand of VZTN01029723.1, from coordinate 430,672 downwards.
TTGTCTAATTTCCTTGTAAATAAATAAAAATTTTCTATCTGTGCTTAAACAACTAATCATGTAAAGAACTAGGCTACCTACAGCTTAAAAAATTGTGTCTAACTTATCTTACTGTCTACTTGACCCATTCTAAGTCTGAAATGGCACTTCCTGAGAATTTTATCAGGAAAACATTGGCAGTGCTTACATTAATAGATCAATAATGGTCACTCACACGAACTCCTCTAAGGGCAGGTATATAACACAGCCCGAGGTGAAGCAGCTGTGAGTGATGACAGTCACCAACAGGTAACAATGGCATGGCCTTCATCACCCAGACTGCCTGTAAACCTCTGGGAACCATCTCAGCCTGTCCTTGAGTGAGGGCTGAGCAGAGCTACTCCTTCTAGCAGTCTGCTGTGCTCCTTATGGCACAGGAGACTCTGCGGACATCTAGAGGTGCAGGAGACCCTGCAGAATGTTAGTGTGGGATTTTGGTTTATTTTCACTTGTTTATTTTAAAGTAAACAGAAGGCTTCATGTTTCTGAGTCTGTACTATGCTGCATTGGTTTTGCCCAGTTGGGAACTTCCAGTCCTCAACGTTTCTTGGAGTTTTACATGCAGGTTTTGGAAAAAAAAAAAAAAAAAATTAAAAAAAAAATTCCTATTCCACAGGATGTCCAGGATGTCTTTCCTGCTCTGGGTCCTCTACCCAGAGAGAGTCACAAATGCTGTCACCCAGCGAGATCACATCGTGCCTGGGGACCTCTACTCTTGGTGCAACAACTGCAGAGCCTGGCCCCATGGACCAATAAAGGATCACAAACCACAGCCAGGAAGCTTCGCTCTGGGACATGACTGCAAACACTTGCCAAGAAAGGAAATATAATGCAGGGAGAGAGGAGAGGCTACAATTTATGGAAGCAGTTTTTATAATCCCCATTCGTAGGTGCCTCCAGCATCAAGCCCCAGCCCAAGGTAAGTCAGAGCAGAGAGTTTATGCAAAAAACTGCAGACAGAAAAAATAAAACATGCACATCAAAAAATTAACAACAAATGTACACTTTACATTAATATATAATTAGCCTTTCTTAATTACTGCTTCACTACCATTTAGAAAAAGGTGATGGAAGTTCAATAAAATGAGGTACTTTTATTCAACAGTAGTCAAAATAATTTATACGCTCACATTCTCTTTAATAATTCCATGATAGAGTAGATTTCTTTAATCCAAATTTTGGAATGTATCTATGTAATACTTATCTCAGACTGCAAGTACTGTTGCAAAATACTGATAAATTCTGGAAGGAATATTATTAGAGGAGGAAAAGTCATTTCATTACTTGCCATGAGTCTGATTATGCATCCTACAATTCAGTTAGAAGATAGAAGTGCTCTTTCCTTTTAAAATAGAGAAGAAAAAGGGCCATCAGACCACTATAAGAGATATCCAATTTTTCTAGTAAGAATGTACTTTCTATCTGCAACAAATCTGCTTCCAACATAATCTTTTGTTGCTCTTAATTATCTAAAACATCCAAGGCAAAAGCTTCTGCCTTCTCTCCATCACTGCAGAGGCATGAATATTTTCAATACCTCATATATCTTTAACTCTACTAATATGCAATATCAGACCTGTCTGTTCCATCTGAGAATGCTCTATCACATCCTTTGATGGTGAGTACCAGAGATGCTATTTACCTATTCTGTGTTGTCTTTACACCTAATCTTGACTGAGGTTTCAACAGCAGGATCTTGTTATAAATCTCTCTTCCTGAAGGAAAAAAAGCTGCTCCTACAAGCATTCAAGTGAATGACTCTTGATACCAGTCATGAACTTAGAGATGTTGCACTGAGACATAAAAAGCTGCTTCTAAGCCTAATAATTTACCTGTGATCAGCTTAATGAAAACTTCACTTCAGCTCAATGTACAAATATATATTTACCATGCAGCTATCTATGCATGATCATAGAATATTAATGCACCCAGTCAGAGGGCAGAATAAATGTTATATCTAAAAGAATTTAAATAAGATTTTTTTTTTTCTCACAGATTTACTGGGATACTCAGTCTTTAGTGCCTCTAAATGAAGATTCTAGAGAGGGAAAAGGCAATTCTCTGCACTGACTGCTACCTTTTGGCTTCTCATTAGAGCTCTCTACTACATAAAAACCAGGAATAGGTGCCAGTAGATCAGCTTGATTACAATAAAATTTGAATAACTTTTTTCCAGGAACTCTTAAGTTTCACATCTTTCTGATCCATCTTAATAGTTCCTATTTTGCTGATGACTCACATATAACTCTGATTTAAATAGACCTAAAATGGAAAATATCATTAAAAGCTTTGTATTTTTTTTTAATTTGCCTTTAGTTTCTGAACTGTTTCTGACCAATGATATTTTCGTAAAGATAGACTGAAACTGATAACTATAACACTGCACATTCCCAAGGATAAATGACAAAGAATTTCTTCATTTGAAAAATGCCTAAAACTAATCAGGCTAATTTTGCCTGTATTCTATCCAACATCATATGCCCAACCTAAGAATACCATGGCATTATACTACCACAGTTCCATTATGCTGCCAAATCTGCCACAAACACTAATATCCAACTTTTTCCGAGGTTTCTATAAATATGCAATGTAGTATTTCCACATGCACATGTGTATGGTTACCAACTGATAAGAAAACTAGTAGCATTCATTAAGTATTTCTATAAATCTCTCCACTGAAACAGCAATAATATCTCCTTCCAGCAACCACAATAAATGTAATGCTTAATCTCTCTCTGTGATATTGTATAACTCTAGCCTGCAGCTAGACTTCCACTGTAGGTGGTACTGGAGAGGATAACTGCAGTGACAGCACACGATGTGTCCATCTTTTCCACTGCATGGAAGTTAGAGTTTGAAAGACTTTTTCTTTTTTTCTTCCAGAGAAAACCTAGGTTTTAGATAGGGATAAGAAAAAAGAGAGAATCAAAATGTTTTAAGTGGCGCAATACCACTCTTTGTAGGAACTTTGAATTGTTTTAGATTCTTTTTTCTCCTTTAAGGAGATACTTGATCTGTGTCCCTTAAATTTCACCTTGTCCTCATCTTTGAGGCTGTCTATAGATGTCTCTTTGCTTTACCCTTCTCAAGAACAATGAATGCTGTAACTACCAAAACAGGTTTTGTGGGAACTCACAAAAAATTTTTAAGCACATTCTACAGTGTCTTGTTTTGACCAAGAAAATAACAAAGCCAAAATATCTTTGTCATTACAGTTTTCAGTGGCAGATCACAGAAGGCTAGGCAGCTTCAGAACAATGTCCAGCACTTCTGGAATGCTCATCCACAAATAACCTTTTTTTTTTTTTTAATGCCTGTCTATTTTCCATCAAAAGAGTCCCTGTTTCCCAAAAGTTTCGATTTCTCACCATCATCCTTTGCTGCAATCAGACACGAAAGCAGGTGTTTGGTACATCCCTGTGGGATGTGGGACTGACCCATGGGGAGAGATCCCCACAGAGGAGCTTCTAAACTGGACATCCAAATTCCACACAAGGCTAAGCAAGATGTACCTGCTGGTTTATCCTCAAAGGAAATTCTGACCCCTGCAGCATTTCCCTGCCAGGGTGTAAGGTGAGGAGGAGAACAGGGAGAGAGGAGCAGCATCGAGCATCCTTGCAGGACCAGGGCCACCCAGTCCGGGCAGGAGAGGTGGCCGCCCCGCACACCCGAATAAGCCCTGCTCTGAGAAAGATCCCTGGGCTCCTGTGGCTGCAGCCGAGGTGTGACAGCCAGCTCGGGACCCGGCCGGGCCCTCCCGGGGCAGGGGCTGTCACAGTGCTCGCTGCCTCTGCCCGGCACTCCCCGGAATGTCAGGCTCTAATCCTGCCCTGCTGTCTGCAGCCTCTGGAGGCAAAGCTTCCTCCCTCCTGCTCTGCTCTCCTCTCACCATAGGTGTGTGGCACAGGGCTGGATTTGACCTAAATTTGATTTATTCATTTTTCCAATGCTTTACAGGGTACTTAAGCCCTAGGTCAGCAAAGCACTTAATCACATGCTTAACCTTAAGCACATGCTTAAGTGCTTAATCAGGGCCTTGTTGCTATATAAAGCACAAAGCTATGACTCAATTTGAAGCAACTGAGTTGAAAAATTGAGATTTCCCCCTTTCTCCTTTGCTTACCTTGACATACACATATAAACCAAATTATTCACATTAAATATGTTTAAATATATCCTGGTTTGAAGCCTAATTTAAGAGTTTACAATACAACCTGAATATTGTGGTCCCTGTAGGATTTGTGCCTATTAAGAGAATTACACTCCTGGATGCAGAAAGTGATGCCCTTCGACTATATAACTGTTGCCATATATTAATATTCTCCTAATTCTGATGATTTACCTAATAAAATAAAATTTTTTAAAAAGGATTATCTTTAAAGTTTAACTCAAAGTGAACCATTCATACATAATACAAAGATACTACTTATAGCAAAATACACCCATATGCACTCTACAGCTACATATGCAGTCTCAAGATTACTATTTTAAAATGTGTACTGCATCCTTATCTAACTTGTCCAGTAGGTGCAATTATTTGTAGAATTTGTTCTACCGTTCAGCAGGAAATTTTCCTTTTGCTCAAACAGTTCAGATTTGCCTCTGCTGTGATTTTCTTCTGACTAAACATCCTCTAAAACATTTTTTTTGATGCTTCCCAGAATTACTGGCACTCTAACTACAATATCCTGTTGGATGGATACCATGAAAGCTGCCAGCTTTGGTAACTACGTCTAAAATGTACAGAATGTCATATAAGACAGTTTACCAAAGGGAGGAAGCCTGGACTTTAAACCAATAATAATTTACTGTGAACTGGGAATGCTTATCAACATATTTGATAATTTCTTTCATATTACATTCCTTGCTTCTGTTTAACAGGAACACTATACAACATATATTATTAATTAGGAATGATTGTGGTCCAAAAGTTTTAGATAGGACTGGTAAAAAAAAATTGTATTCATTTTTCTTTATAAAACAAAATGCATTTAGAAAAAGCTTCAGCCACACTAAGACAAAATTAATGCAATTTGCAGCTTCCCCAATGAAGTCATCAATTCAGCATGAACATGATAAACCACTTATAAAATATTTTCCACTACTCCATCAAAGGAGCAGGGAGAGCATATCCTCAGCATCCTTTAGAAAATATGCAGTATCCTTTCTCTATTCTATTTCTAAATGACAAAACTTGCTCTTCTTCCCCTGACTTGTAGGGAAATAAGATAGTAGACTCCTAAGTAGTAATTCACACTAGAAAAGTTGTCCCATCCTGACCTCCTTCCACTGGTTTAACCACTTGTTCCAGGCTGAAATTAGCCTCTCCTAAATCTTGGTATACTCCATTCCACTGCAATAGGATGATTACTTTGTCTCCCTAATCGAACATCATAAAACTATACAAAAAATAGGCACAAAATGGCCATGTCCTGCCTGTTAACAAAGAAAAAAATCACATGGTCAGCACCCAGCTCAGCACTGTATTCCTTCAGCTTCATACTACACCCATTAGTTGGGGCTTCCCAAAAACGACCGTCGCTCTTAACTGTCCTTGGATCACTACATCTCAGCAACTTTGGGACTTTTTAGGACAAACTGTTTGTTATCTGGACACAGTCAGAAGAACTGTATTCAGATGGAGCAGAAACATGAGGCTGATATGGGAACATTATCTTCTGACATGATCTGCTGCTGGGAAGTAGCCGAGCAATGAGGGAGCTTCTGAGACATAGCCATGGGACTCCTCTTTGGGTTCTAGCCCAGAGTCAAACCTTCAGGTTTCTAGTAGGGAATGAAGCTGGAGGGCTTTTACTGGCTGCCCTGACATTTTGATACTCATATTTTATTTTAAAAGCAGCCCTGAAAATTATTCGAAACAAACTTGCAGCAGTTTCTCTCTTACCTTGCCACAGTCAAGCTGTGGACATACCTGTGATGTGTAATAGTGTTAAATAAAATCATGCTCTACTTGGGGGTGCTGAAATCAATGTTTTCTATTACAGGATTGGTGCATGGTTTATTTCCATCCGTTATATTCTCGGCACAGCAATAGCAGGCTCTCAGTAAGGAGGTGAACCCCAACCACTTATTAGTTCATGGCTGGAAGCCATCAGCTCCACATTATACAAAATCCCCGATTCGCCACTGACTCTCTCCATCCTCACACCTTTCAACTCATGCATCTGAGGTAAATACAAAGTAAAGCAGTGGGAAATCAGAACCAAAGTTTCTACAATGAGTTTTACTGCTTTTCACTGCCTTAGTTTCTTTTTTTTTTCCAAATCCTTAAAAATAAAAAAGAGCTATTTTCTTGTGGGTTTTTTTTCCTTCAAAGATAATAGTAGAGGCTTCAACAATATCTCTGCCAAAAAGGAAAACTCCTTGAACCTTGACTTTCTGTCCTACTACACATAATGAGACAACTACTTAAACTGCATTTAAAAAGTGCTGAGTAGATGAACTCAATGCCTAATGATGTTACTCAGCTTGTCGGCAGCTGATTGACACTAAAAGTAATAAATTAGAACAGAAAATGATTTTACAAGATCCCTGGGATGACAGACAGGCTAAGTGTAATATCCTCCATTACAGTTGTCACTAGATTTTATACAGTTCAGATCTGAACAGCCTCGGCAGGAAAGTGGAACAATTTCATGAGATAGATCTTCAGATGATATAGAGTAGCATAAATCCTCTGAAGTTAAAGAAGCTATCCTGATTTATGCAGACAGGGATCTGGCTCTATATCTTTATACACGCTTCTGCTCAAGTATTGGAATGAAATCATTTGTTTTCCCATGCAAATCTGGGCAGAGAAAAGCAGAAACCCCGTAAGAGAGGAATGCTGAGGGCTGATGTCTTGGCTGTGTTTGTTACTATCCCCCCCTCCTCCTTTTAAAAGGACAGAAAACAGTATTTAGAGCATGGCATCACTGATTTTGTTGGCTGCCTTCATTTCAGGGAATCCCACTATAAATCCACAGCTCTGCAGAAGCACCTTTTGAGTCATTAGCATTCACTGTCAGAATCCTTTGAAACGTCTTAGGATGTGTAAAAGCAAGACAAAAGGCAAGCATGTGGATACTCCACCAAGCTCAAATAGCCATTATGCCATTATTGTTTGGGGTTAATGAAAAGAAAGAATAAAAATGTGTATCTGAGCCCTAGCTATCTGTAAAGTTTAAATGACTGGTCTGGTTTTGGGGTGGTTTTTCTGCTTTCTTTTGGTAAATTTCCACTCATAAAACTTCTATTGAGAAAAAAACAATGTCTTCATGTACAGTTTATTCCAAGCTCAGGGATGACTGGATAATTTTAATTCTGCTTCATTCAATGAGCTCCTCTAATGCAATGATTTTCTCCATGGAGGACCTTAACCACAGTGGCCATTTGCAGCTGATGATTTTTTTTATATAAATAATTTATTAAGCTATTGCAGACTTATACTTTTTGCACAGAGAGAAAGGAAAAAGAGGAGGGGGGAGAATTGCATCTTAAACTCTATTTACAAATTTACCTTGGCAGGCCCTCTTGCTGCCAATAGGAAGCCATGTTGCATATTTAATTTGCTCTTTTGTTACAATGGGGCTTAGGTTAGTTAATTTCAATTTTCGATTTCAAAAGCTATCAAATATGGCTCAGATGAGAAATCAATTTTTCTCAGCTGCCTCTGTTTTTGTCATGGGGAGGTTTCCCATTGGCGAGGGGACAGCCACGTGGCACAGCAAGAGATTAGTTCACTAGACCCCGTGTTTCAGCCACCTCAATTACTGGCTGCCTCTTGTAATTTAGCCTTATAACACCTAATTTCAAGATAGAACTCATATTTAATTCATGAAAGCTTCCACAAGAGTAATTGTGAAATAAATTGCCATAGAAAATATCCATTTGTGACTCGTTTTAATTTTGTATGCTACTAGCACGCTATTTGTTCTACTTGTTTAACACTTTAGCACAAACATATTTTATATTGAACTTTATGGACTGCTAATAGGTTATTATTTTTCACTGTTTCCCCTTCACGAACACACCACTGAATGTCCCTCTCCTTCATGCAGCTCCAGGTCTGGTAACATTGAAATAGATGCACTAAAACACAGAAACTTGTAATCTCCTAATTATTGACTGGATTGTTATGATCTGTTCATAACTTTAAAAGTAGCAGATAAAATCACAAGTGATGGTTTGTAAATGGTAGTTAGATGACAAGGATCATTTAAAGGGCCAAGGAATAAATACAGTTTAATTTCTCTAATGTTTTAAACAAACCCATTCATTACACATATTGATGTTGCATGCTAACAGCGGTATATGTATTTTTAATTCTTTAACCAAAATAAATGTTTCCACTGTATACACACCATTTTGTCCTTTTCCTCCTTGTTGCTATGACAACAAGGTGGGTGAGGCCTCCTCAACTGCCAAACTCAGCTGTCATCCCTTCACCCTAAAAGCCTTATAATTGCTTTTATTTGCATACGACAATTAGGCAGGATGGCTCACAGCAAGAAAACCAACCTTTCTCTCCCCCAGTGCACACAACGCCAGCCTGTAATTTATAAAAGATACACGCCATGTGGTGGAGCACTAAAATAGAGTGATGAGTCCTTTCATCTGATTGTAAGCTATTAACAAAAGAAAACATCCCCTTTCAGGCTGTAAAAAATGCNAGGGGGGGGGGGAATAAAAAAAGTTTTGCCACCTCCTTCACATTCATTATTGTGTTGAACTCAAGGAAAGAGTTTGAAAGCAAGAGTTGCATTTTGGTGCTTTATGAACAATGGAGTGTCAGCAAAATTGATGACGTGGTAAAACTGCATGGAGATTTTTGTTCTTGTGTTACATCACACCCAAATATGCCAATGTGAGGTGATAGTTCCTTTGTGAAAAGTGCTGCAAGGAAAGCATGAGATGGGTCAGGATGTCAGATGAGGACAGTATCATGAGAAACTAGAAGTTCTATACTTTTAATAGTTCTGTTTGTGGAAAATAGCTGTATTAAAAAGAGTACTTAAGCCCATGCTTAAGGGAAAGCCCCTCTGCTTATATGTGAAGCTGATGTTGGGGCCTAGGTATCTGTACAGCTTATTCATATGAAGAGACTATGTCCAGAAAATGTTTTTATTCAAGCTTTTTAGTAGCATGCTGCTGGTTTTAACTTTCGTAATTACAAAACTATCTTTCTCTAAGCAACTCCTCCACAACAGTCGCCCATCCTATCTCCTCTCTTCTGGAAGTTCTTTATGCAGCATTTGTAACACCTGAGCTGATTTAGTATCTTCCAACCCTCAAAAATCCCAAAAAAGACCCCTCTTTCCCTTGACAGACTCTACATCTACAGTTTCACTGATAAAAGCACAGTGCAGCTTGATTGATCTAAAAATAAACCAGCTGATACATTACAATGGCATTACAGCACACACATTTTTAAGCCACTCTGATTTACCTTCCTCAGAAGGGCATCCCTGTTGAAACTGGGGGCAAGGTGGCGGGGAGGTAGGGGGGCATGCTACATAAAGGAATGAAGCAGAACAGATCCAGCCCAGCTGAAACACAGGACTGACCTGTTGTCTCCCTGCAGCCACCTCTGTGACCTGGTATTAATGAAGAGGATGAGGGGGGAGCACAGCTTGCAGGTATCTCCTTCAACTTTGCCCACCTCACCGCTTCAAACTCCCCTTTAGCATGCAAGATTTACCCAAACCACTTTCAATGAGCATGTGGAAGAGGAGGGCAGGTTTGGGGGCAAAGTGGAAAAGAAAACAAGGGGGTGGATGTTCAGACATGGGACACGAAGTGCCAAGTCCTCTCCTGCCCTCCCTCCCTTGTTAGCTCAGGCAGGTACTCACAAAAACAGCACACAACTTCGAGCAGTGCTTCCCAGCTTTTATCAACACAGGGAGCAAGAAAAAGTCAACAGAGCACAAGTTTCTCAGTACAAAGCTTGAGCAAACCAGCAATTTTGGCAGCACCCTGAGCTGGCAGCAGGTTCAATTCATCCGGCCATGCCACTGACCCACAGGCTGAATCCTGACAAATCCCCACGCAGACCTCAGTTTCTGTGGCTGCTCATACATGATATTGGTACTTTATTTGAAGTTGTGCAAAGGACGTGAAGGTCAATTCAATCAGCAGAGGATTTTTTCCTGGCGCAATTTACTAATATTTTGTCCATTCTGGCTTTACAAGATCCAAGTAACACATTTCTCCATTAAGCAGTACATGCCTTACCCTAACTGGATTTGATCTGTTTGTCTTAAATTTCATATCATATATTCTTCTTCTAACTCTGTGTTTCTCTAAGCATTTGCCTTACTGTTCTTAGTATCCTATTTCTACCCCCAGTGCTTGAAAAATATCTTGGAGTATCAAGATAGATTCTCACAAACTGCAATACATAATTTCATATTTTAAGTAATTTTTTAAAATGTGCCCTTTCTCATTTCCATCTCCCAGTGCTATTACAAAGTCAGTTGAACTCACACACTGACTTCAAAAAGAGAATTTGTACCTCTGTTTAACATTTTTTTCGTTGCATATTTAATCTCAAAACTAGGATATTGCTGAGTTGATCTTTTTAAATGTCTGAAACCAAATTCTTTCCTGGTCTAAGTGAGTGTTGAGGCTGCTAGACCTTTTGGTTTTAGAACTGAAATTGGCCCCTGAGTTTCACAAGTGATAAAAACTTGATTATAAAAACACTGTATCAAAGTATATAAGGAATGTAATGTAGGGCTTCCCTAGGATCAGAGGAAAGTATTATTTCCTTCTCGATAAAAGACACCTGCCTTTTACACAGGGAAGCTTGTTTTGAGCATAGTAAGTTTTTTGCTCCATGCTCAATAAAACATAAGGACATAAAGGTTGTAAGATTTCTTAAAATGTAGAAGCAGGACAAGATGTAATTTTGTTTTAGGAGGCTTTGCAGTTTTAATGTTTTTGCTCTCTGTTTTGGAATTCGGACACTTCTTTAAAGAAAAGCAAACCATGAACAATTAACAAAAGTTTACAAGATGAAGCTTCTTTGGGATGGTCTTAATACACACTTTGATAATTTACATGGATTTTAGGCCATTATTGGCTGTTGCATTCAATAGAAACACAATCCAACACTAACGCAGCCCTGTTCATCACATTCACCGAAGAATTAGAGCTTAATATGCTTCTCTCTTAGCACAAAACTTTTTCTACCTGAATGGTAAAGCCTATACCTTTGCTGAATTTACCACATCTTTTCATCAATATAAATTAGAGAGGAATTTGTTCCAAAGTAAATGTAATACATGAAATTCTGTTTGACTCTGAAGAACAGACTTGTGCTATGGAATAATACCTCGTTTTGATACAGTTACTGATGACTTCTAAGGTGTAGGAATAAGGTACAAGGATCAATGCTGCTTTGAAGATCTGCATTTTGAAATCTAATTTTCTAATATCATCAGAAAAATAAGGTTAACTTTTTTTTGATGGCTCCTAAAAGCAAATTCCACCAGCTGGATTTTGTGTGTGACCAAGGTATGCATCAATATGCACAAGGCAGGAGGAAAAGGAAGATGATGCATAAAAGCTGTGAATACCAGTAACCAATACCTGGGAAATGAAATAAACTTTTAGGAAAAATAATTTGCTAATGGCCCTGCAGATACCAAATCAACCTTTAGTAAGGGAACAAGTAGGAAATAAACGAGTTTTACTTCCCTTACATGAAGATGGCTGAGATGCTTCTCTGGTTCCCCAAGCCTAGATGGGAGGGACAGGTTTGTCAAGTTTTCACCATTTTTTTTTCTATTGTGATAAACAATAAAAAGTTGCTCTTTTAGGATACTGGGAAGTAGACACAAAGCTGCTACTTAAATTTAAACTGAGAATGCCTTCAGGTATTCTCTATCCAAATTTATTTTGCAGGCAGAACGACCCAGGTAAATTTATAAGGAAAAAATTAGGTATTCCCACAGATAAGAGCTAGGATCAAGCTCTCACTGATGTTTTGATTATCACAACAGAAAAATGCCACTAAGTAGTCTTTGATGCAGACATTATACAACAGTTCACTGTACTTTAATCCATCTCCTTCTATCTTTTTTTATTTCCAATAAAAGGAACAACACACACTCGACATGAACTCTAAGATTTAAACGAAGCTTCATGCGTGCTAATATTAGAGAGACATTAATAATAAATTGGGAAGCAGGCAAGTCAAAGATGATTTCTGACTCGGTTTTGTACCTCAGACACTAGAACTTGAACTGCAGAGTTTGACACTGACACTTTTTAGGGAACAAAGTCTCTCTCCTACTACCTCCTCCACCCCCCAATTCAAATCTCATCTGAGAAGTGCTGAAATGAAGCTGTCACTCAGGCCTGCTCAGGGACCTGTCAGCAAAACATTGAGCCTTTTCATTTTGATGGGTCAGCCTGCAATCCCCTTGAAAGAGAAGTCCGTGCCACTGTGGTTTTTCTTTCTGCAGGAATTCTGAATTCTAATGAAACTCCAAATCGCCCAATAAAGGCAGGGGCATGGGGAAGTAATCCAACCCAGATCGGAGTGAAATTTGTATTTTATCTTTTTTTTTTTTCCCCTAGACCATTATTCTAATAGCATTCAGAGAGCATTGTAGGTTTTTTCTCCCCCCCCCCTTTTTTTTTTGCAGGGCAGGCGCAAACGGAATGATGTGTCCTTTGTCTTGATGCTACACTGAGATTAGGTAGCAGCTCTCTGAAAATGAAAGGGCATGGCTCAAATTTTCTTGGGTAAATATCCATCCACCTATTGCAGTCTGCATCTCCACTGCTAGAAATATCTCTAATGTATGACTGTGCTGAGAGAAAGAGAAAATTTCACATTAGCATTTCTTCCCCAGAAGAAACTGTCTTTCATTAACACTGTACAAAGATTTTTCTAGACAAGAAAGAAAACTGTACCTTTCCTTTCCCTTCTGTTCTCCTCAACTTTGCTTTCCAGATTAGTTGCTACCTGTGATTTGTATCAGGATGGAGGGGAGATGATGCAGAGAAGTGAGAAAATAATTTATATAATATGTTGATGTATTCTCTTTAAAGTGCCTTTATTAACACACGTTTTATGTTTCTAAAATATGTATGAATTCAGTAGCCCATTGAAGTCTGTTTATTTTAACAAGGAGATAATTGTATTTTGCTAACTGGTTAAAAATCAGGATCATTAGAGGAGGAATAGACAGCCTGAAAAGAGATTGAATTTATCACACAGTCAGTGCTAGAGCCTACTACTCTATATATTTTTGGAGTTAAGGATGATCCCACTCTTTTTTTTTTTTTTTTAAAGAGTTCTCTCTAAGGTGCAGAATAATTTAAAGAACAATTAAGACAAACACAGATTAAAAAGTCACATAAATTGGAAGTCAAAAAAAAAACACCTGACTATCACGCACAAAGGCATTGTGTGAAAAATACAAATAATCATTAAATAATATTTTATGGAACTAGAAAATAAAAAGGCAGATGGAAACCTGGTTAAAAACTTTGAAGCACAAACTAAGCAATGATGTAAAGGTATCAATTACACAATGTAACACTGCTAATGGCATAATGGTAAGTGTTCCCTAAGTCTCTTCATTGTCTGGTTAACCTGCAAGTACCCATCAGGGATGTTTCGACAGTGCTGCAGCAGCCCTCCCACCCTATAGTTATGTTTGCGTTATTCAATCTTGCAGAATCACCATCTTCAGGCTCTCACCCTCTCTCTGCAAGACATGACCCAAACATCTCATCTTCCTCTGCTCTGCCTGTCCAAAGAGAATCCATTATAACCCCAGGTGCTGAAAACCCCAGGTATTATTATGTAGTACACAGCAAACCAGTGCACATAGGTGTGTGTGCCCAGTACAAATATCTTCCTGCTATTTTCTTGAGCATTGTGATCTAACTTGGATGCCAGAAAAAGTATAGTATGTAATTTTCCTTGGTGATGACCTTCAGAGGTTCTTTTTTCCCTCTTGATTGTCACTCGTCTCCATGGGAAATCATTATAATAGACCCTATTTCTCTACCTACACTGTCAGGGGCTGCTAAAACTATACTTCCTTTACCCTGCTCTGCCTCACTGTTGCACCATAGGCAGCGTGTATGATCACCCAGAGTTCTGCTGCTGCATTATATGTGGACACCCAGAAAGCAGTTAAAACAGTGATAGACATTGCTTCCTTCCTTCCCTCTTTAAGGACATTAATAGCACTTTCTCTATTCTGTATTAAATTATTTTCTCTCACCCTCTTGCTCAGCAGGCAAAGGGCAGAGACCTGGATAGAGCAAAGGATCTAACTTCTGTCTTGGTTACATACATTTTATTTTAAAGATGTATCTCTAATGTGTGCAGTAAACAATCCCACATGCAGTTCAGGATTGACATATCTATGTTTATATAAACATAATTTCTCAACCAGATATAAATATATATACATATGTGTACATAAAGGACACACATATAATCTTTTTTAAATGGCTAAATGCTCCCATTCAGTAGGTGCTGCACTTCTTAAAATGCAGGTGTCACAAAGACAGCCTTTGGTGTTATCATGGCTATTTTGATGTATTTTGTGTGTTTTACCTTTTCAGTATGTTCAATGTCTCGCAAAGCAAATGTTAGCTTTTTCATTGTCTAATACCTGAAGCAATTCATTGTCTAATACCTGATGATTGCTGACTGAAAAAACTTAATAATGAAAATTCTCCTTTCAGTGCATCAGCAACAGTTTGTATTTGCATAACAAATAATTGAAGAATCCACCTTGAAGATTTAATACTGGCTACAACGTTCAGTGTAGAAGAGGGCCTTGCTTTCACGTTGTTTGGTAGTGCTCAGCCCTGAGTTTTTCAACATGAGAAGGAAAACTTATCCTTAACTCATGTGAGATCTTTATCCAATACCAAAGACAAGCTGAACACTGCACTCCTACAAAGACAAGCAAATATTCTGGAGGAGGCTGAGCCAAATTAAGTTATTTTACTCAAAAATCCACCTAATTGCCACCTTCCTTTCACTGGTCCAAGTCCAATTCATACCTTGTGTAGTTTTATCTACTTCGGCCAAGTTGCCCCTGCTCCAAGCTGAACGTGTGGAGAAATCAGAATGGAGCACAGCTGCATGCTTTTGTAAGGGTGATACTCATCCTGTCTTAACGGGAGCCTGGGAATCATTTCCAGGAGGTGAGGCTGCCAATGCAGACACCCACAGTCTACATCTTCCCATATTCTTTCTGTTCCAGCTCAACAGAAGTTGTCACAGTCCAGCTTTTCCTTAAAAGCTTGTAACCAGCCAGTTCCATATGCATCATCTCTTCCTGATTCAAACAGGCAGCCTGACCTCAGTTATTAGCAATCACAGAGCTTCTGTGAAGTGTTTTACCCTAAATCAGAAGATAGCAGATCTTGTGATCAGAAACATCAGGGTCTTGCTTTTTCCTCTGACCCCAGAAGGCATGGGATGTGGAAAGGCTGGGAATACTGCTTAATGGGAGCTACCAGAAATTTAAAAAATATTACCTACTTATGCATAAAAAACCCCACACTTTATAAATTTAGCACCCTTTCCTTCTCACCTTTCTCGTGTAAAATACAAGATATTTTAATATAAAAGAACTTGAATTCATAAAGTTGTCCAACAACTTACAAACCAAATGAATCAAAAAAAAAACCCCTACAGTGTACACTGCCTAAATGTGACCAGTTACTCATCACACAAGTGTTTCCCTCACCTTTACTCGCACTGAGTAACACTTACCCTAATGAGACCCCATGGAGAAGTCAATCTCCATGTGAGACTTGAAGGATCAGAGTCCAAGTAGCAAAATATATTTAAATGGGCTAAGTTAATCTTCAGGTTAATTAATGCCATTCTAGGTTTATTCTAGCAATATTTCGTTCTAGTTCATCCCAGTACTATTCTATTTCCCCTAAGAACCTTAATATTTTTAGGTTATTTTTATTACGAAATTTCAGTCTCCCTGTGGCCTGGTATTAATTACTTTGATAGAGTTAAGGCTTAATTTACACCGGTGGCTACTTTTTATGAGCATAAACACTAGAACATTTTGATAAAATTAAAACTGTCACTGCCTTGTGAGCTGGTAAGATTTAACAGGTACAAACAATATTGCTAAAGAGAATTAAAGCTCTTTTTCTATTTCATTTAATGAAGTGGTTTATCAGTAGGTTTTTACACTTTTTTTTAAGTTTTAGTGTATTTTTAACTGGAACTGCAGACCCTCCTAAGTGTTAAAACCACAAGGCTAAACCCAGGAAGCACTCCAGATACATCTCCAGTAGCATAAGACCTGTTCCTCCCACCCCAATCCCCTTACAATTGGTTTTGATGTTCAATATAAGGGATAAATGAGTGCCCCTCTCCTGCTTGCTCACAGTATGCCACAAAACCCTGAAAGGGTTAATTGGCATTTTAAGAAAAGGTAATTGTAAAGCATATCTGCTGGGGTTATCTCCAGAATTGGGGGGGTGGTGCATAGGTCTCCCACCCACTGGAGCATCTCACATCTTGAAGAGCATGCTGAAGACAAAAGCAGTCCTACTGCTGTTTCTTGATTTTCACTTTCAGCTCTAACTGCTAACCCCCAACGTGCTCTTTTGAGTTTACTATATCAAGCTAGTACTTACAGCAGAGTATATGTACTGTGTCTTGACTGTAAAATTATACTGACATTGTAAGCATAAATATAAATCTGTGTGTGTGTTTGAATCATACATAATTTACTGCTGGATTTATTCATTGCAGAGGAGCACACTGACTGGAGTGGGTGCTCTAAGAAAAAATGGATGGAGAGACTGGCTATTCTTTTATATTTTTTAAATAAACCAAACATTTCACTGGGTAAAATATATAACCTGACATATAAAAACAAATGTGGTTTTAAGTAAGTGAGAAGTCAAACAGAATCGGAGTGAGGTCATGGGTGGTCATTTTCTTACTGTATCAAACTCTCTGCCACTTGTTTGTAACATTTTTATCCTCTGAAAATATATATTTCATTTCCACTTTTGCCAATTGGAACTTTTTCCAAGATGTTCTTATAATGTATTCCAGTGAGTTAAGAAAAGTCATATACATTCAAACACAAAGGAAACTCTTCCAGCTTTGGGCTAACAAATACCCAAGAGCTAACGCCAACCTGGGGGTTTTATTCAAGCAAGGTTTTTCTAGGTAGAGGAGCTGACTTCCATATTACTTTTCTTTGGGTATTTGGGTATTCAGTTCACAAGAGGCAGAGTTCCCGTGTGTGGATTTTTTTGTAGTTTCACCCATCACAGTGCAAAATAAGAGGTGGCTTCACCCCTTTAGCCTTGTATTCATCAGCAATTCTGCCCTTCCTGCCCTGTTCCTGCTCAGATTGTGCCCATAAAGGTGCAAACTATAAAAACTCTCACTGTGAGGAGGATGGCAGAATGTGATCCCATGTATTTTCTACTCATGTTTCGGATTAAATTCACCCCCTTGAAGAAAACTTTCTATGAAATCCATGGAGCTATTTTTATAGTCATATGGAAATGAAGGAAGGCTGCATATCTATCCATTAGTACCTTAAATCTGTAGCACGAGTTTCCTTTAAAAAATCCCCAAAACTATTCCAGCCCTCTGTTCTAACCCTACATTTATCTCCCCACTTTCTGAAACCACCCCACCCCTCAGCAACAGCTCTAAATTAAAGAGAGCACCACAGCTGGTTTATTTCTTTAAAATCACCTGTGTTGTTGATAGCATTATATCACATCCTGTGACACCTTCAGGACAATTTTCAGTCCTGGTGTTTTTTGGGGTGAGTTTAATGCAGCCCTACTCAGCTAACGGGGAGGTTGGTCTTCCACATGGTCATGTGAACGTACAGGAAAGCATGGCTCTGACATCTTCTACCTTACACAACAAAATGTAGAAACCTCATTTGCTAAAGCACCTAGCATAAGAGTTTTTTCCAATTTTCTGGCCATGGAAGTTTTTATTTGTATATGTTGGGAGCAAAACACCTCTCCCAAGTAGGAAACTTGAGGAAATGCTGAGCCTGGCAACTCTTGGAGAGCATAAGCATTTGTTTTGTCACGTATTAAAGGCCAGTGCCATTTTTCAGAATATTGACCTTTTTTTTCCTAGACCAATGTTAATATTTAAGAGGGACTTTGTGCCTCTCTATTTTTGAGGAGCAGCTGAGGGTGGGTTGGGCTGACTGGTGGAGTCAGCACCCCTGGAGGTATTTAACAGATGTGGAGACACAGCACTTCAGGCCATGGTTTACTGGTGGGCTTGGCAGTGCTGGTTAATAGTTGGACTCAATGATCGTAGAGGTCTTTTCCAAATTAAACAAATCTATGATTCTGCAACTCTAAGTACACATTAGCTGCATGCACCTTCAGTAGACATTTCTTCCAATACACCTCTTTAATGGGGTATTCACTCAAGAGTCCCAGTGAAATTCTTGTCATTGTTGAGCTCATCTCCTAGATCCTTTCCTATTTGCTTTCTGCATTTTCACTTCGTGAAGATGCTTAATGCAGTATAATTGAAACAATTTTATTGTCTCCAGCCATCCATTCTACTGTTTCAGTGGCAGAAAATACTGGTCAATCTGACAAGTTAATATGACTTTAGTGGTCATTTGAACTCCTTTAAGCCACTGGGTGATAAAATTACTTGTCAGATTCCTATACCTGCAAACTAAATGTAACTCATCCGTGAGAAAAGAAGGGGAAAATTATTTTCTGGCAAAATCCTTTCCTGGAAGTAGTAATTGGAATTTTTAGTAATTGATAGGGCATTGACTCTTCCTGCAGCAGTTCTGAACCACATGAGAGCAATATTTGGTACTCCTACCTGGAACTCTTGATGGTACTTTCAAACTACCTTCTCTTTTTCCCACTGAATTGGATCATTAAAGACAGAGTGGGTTACACAGCCATTTCAACTCTTCCTTTGGTCATTTTTGGTAATCTAATTTATCTACTAATTGGATGCCTATTGTTCAACATCCAGTTCAATTTTACACTTGAGCTTATTGTTCTGAAGTTCATAAAACTCCACATAGATATATGCAGTTAATATTGGAGCAACTGCTAAAAAAAAGAAAATTTTTCTTCCTCCCACCCCCCTCTATAAGCATACCTAGTTTGCTTCACGCTCAATATCAGTAGGTACAATTAAACTGAAAGCTCAAGTTTGGTTTGATTTTTTTAGTTCTGTTTCTGTATATCAATAACACTGGTGGTATCTTTTCATGATCTCTCAAATTACCATACAAATAAATTATCAGGTAACTACAAGAAATGTATGAAGGACTTGATCCCATATCCCTAGAATTCAATGGCATTCCAATTAAATCAGCTAGACCTCACCATATTTTTACCTTAGCTCTGTATTTTAGGTTACGTTACCCTATATAGATTAGACCATTCACTCTCATAGCATCAATAATGGTTTCCATTGACTCACAGCCACGGCTGCCAGAGAGGTACCACTGTGAGCTCCTGCCAAGAGGTCACCCTGGAAAGTTTCTGACAAATCAATGGGAGCTTTATGGACTGGTTTTCTTCCTTCCGGGAATAAATGCAAACAGTGTCACTGCCCGGACACTTCTGAACCACGACTAATTCATCAATCTGCTGAGAAATTCCATTCTGGTCCATCCTATTGCAGCCTTTCCCTTCAATTTCTTGCATTTCAGTTCCTTTTCTTTAAAAAGCTGTTCAACAGGAGAGCACAGGTTCTGTTAACCTAACACAGGGTTCTTTTTATCATTCCCGCTCTAGTGCAAGTCACTTTTCAAATCACGTGAACTCGCTGATATTAATGGGACCCACATAACAAAACATCCCACTTCGGAAACTTCCCACCTTTGTGTCTTTAAATATAAACTTCAAGAACACATTTAGCAACGCTATAATCTTGTTATAGGGATAATACTCTTTTTTTAACAGTGATTAGCAGACTCTCTTAAATAACAGTAGCAATTTTTCCTTACAATGCCAACACAATTACTGCTCCGGAAAAAGGCTGGATGTCAGAAAGGGTAAGCTAGCTGCTCTTCCTAAAAAACACACATCTAAATTCTTCTGCTAGCATGGTTTCCTACAGATTTCTGTCCTTTAGCCCTTGCTCCTCTATCTCCTCACCATACGCTCCGTTCAGGAAGCACGAGGAGATGCTGCAGCCCGCCAGCTGTTCCCAAAGCCGGCGTGGAAAGGTTGAGTCCTGCCCGCCTTCCCCACGGTGGGGGCACTCATTTGGCCTTCTCTCCTCTACCAGTTTTAACCAAACTTATACGAACTTAATTATCATCAACTTTTCTGCCCTTCTGTCAAATTCAGTTGAGAAAAGCGACTGCACTTAGGAGGGGACTGACAGGTAAAGCAAATGATTATGTAAAGCCTTATTTTTGTACGTCTGCAGCCTAAAGGATGCCATAAAAATCTATGGAATTCTGAAGCCCCATCTCAGAAATACTGCAAGCTACATGATCTGAGTTAATGCTTCATTTGTATACGGGTGTGTATTTAAAGATAATTAATATTAGCTGTGACTTTTGAGACTGGTATTAACACAGCCTCCCTTTGTAGTGCCTGCAGTTTTGTAAATGCAAATAATTTTTAGTTCAGTTTTGCATTTTTAATTATAAGCAGACAGAGTTTCTTTGGTATTTAACTGCCTCACCATGACTCAGGGTAGGCACACACATTCATAGCATTAATTGTGACTAGGATTTGCAGGTGTAACAAAATCAAAGGGGTGTTTTGTTTTTTTTAAATTAACCCTTAAGTGAATCTTGACCAGAAGTACTTGAAATGCATGGGCCCAGATTTATTTTTTAGAGCTTTGACCAAGAGATTTCTCTTAGTTGAACTAAGGTAGTGTATGTAATATTAATATGAGCTCACACTGTTGTGAATGCTTACTGTATAGTATTGAATGGGAGGAGATATACTGTGATATTAAAAAAACATTATTTCGAGGTAGGCATGCCAAAAGCAGTTCTCTGGAACAGAAGGTGGCCTAATTATTAAAAGAAATGGCTTCCATCTCTGTGATGGTCTGACTGTTTGTGGATAAAATCCTACAACTGTGAAAGGCCTCCTGCACTGCAAAAAAAAAAAAAAAAAAAGAGAGAGAGAGGAGAAAAAAAAAAATCAAAGTGTTCAGCAGCCATACATCAGAGAGACTATACAAGAAGGGTATCGTATTTTTAGAGACCCCAGAATTCCTGAGCAAAGTAGTAGTTAGTACCAGGTCTACATCAAAAGAAAACAACATTCTGTGTCATCACTGGCCTCCTCTGTGATGTTTTGCCCTCAGCTTCATAATACTCAAAAAGTCATGGTTGAAAAAGACAGACTGTCCCTTTAAAATTAGATCATCCCTTTTATTAATATGCAGAATGAGTTGTCAATTGACCAAGCAACAAATGTACATCCTCATATCCTCATTTTCACTTCTATCTATGAATATTTTAAAACCCTAATGTGTGCTTGGCCATTTGGGTTTTAAGCAAAGACTTATCACAGTGTAAAACCCCTCATTTTTATCCCTTAGCTGAGGGCTTCTTTTTCCCTTTTCCAGGGTGTCATTAAAAATCTGATGCCAAGAGCTGGGACTTGGCAGGGTTTGCGATATAATTTGCAATCTGCAGTGTTTGCTGGCTAGCCCCCACCTGCCCCCCTCTTTTTTTTTTCCCTTTTTTTTTTTAACCAGCCTGCCTGCTAGAGTCAATAGGGGGCATCCCTCATCTGTCTAAAAGAAAAATAGCAGCATACTAATTAGAATTCTATTTGCCAGAAGCCTTGGAGTTGCTGTGCTTATAGATTTCAAGCTTCTTTTGTTTGAATTAAATTGCCAACTTTTCCCCCCCCTCTCCTCCCTTCCCTTCTTTGCACTAGGCATGAGAGAGCGGGTGCCTTATTTGATTGAAAGAGGGGTAGGGGGATGGGGAAAAGGAAAGCCTTAGCTATGGAAATGCTGAGGAAATGTCAGGGTTGTGTTTAAAAATGCCTGGTATGCTTTTCAATGCCTGACTCCTGTCTTTCTCGCAGGGTTGTGGAGGGAAGGAAAGGGGGCCTGGCATTAAGCACAGGCACTCTGCCCCTTCTCCCTGACACTGAAATTCTGGGGGAGAGCCTGACATGCTTTTCCCCAGCTCAAAGCCAGATGGTTCAAGCTTGGATAAAACCTTGGGATGAGATCACAAAGCTTGTTCATAACAGAACACACAACATCTCTGTTTTTCTGTTAATACCTCCTTTTGTACACGTTGTGTGGGGTGAGGGAGGGGCCAGGGCATGTGTCATAAATCCAAAGGAAAATGTCATATTTAACATTAATTTGTTTTCATAACCCCATGAAAGAATTCAAGCTCGGCCCATTAAAATGTCATAATTAACCGCCGAGAAGTTTTATTACAAATAATTTTTTAATTTCACGAACAACTAACCAAAAGGCACAGCCCAAAGTTTTTCACTGCCCTTAAGCATCTGAAGAGATACATAATTTATTTTTTTTTTAATTTTTTTTTTTTTTTTTAACGTGCCAAGAAGAGTTCCACAGCGCTTCGAGCACGGCCACATTTATGCAACTTCCTAAGTTTAGGTGATTAAAGAATATGAAGGCAGGGCTCAGTTTCCATCGCCGGGAATTCTGCCCATGCACAATACGGCCATTGACTCCAGCCATTGACAGTCAAGTCTCATGCACTGATTCACAACCGGGGACAAGCGAATCGTGGGGACAGCATAATGCACTCCATGATCTTCATATTCCTCATAACAACGGAATGCTCGCCCAGGAATAAGAATTCCTTTCAAATGCTTTAATCGCTCAAATTCTCTTGACGTTCTCGTGGGTTTGCTTTCTCCTTTATGAGTTCCTAACAGAGCTCACCTAGAGCTGTGATGGGCGCTCTCGGATGGCACCTCTGCTCCTCCCTACCCAGACAATGTTATATTCCTTACTTGACTTCTGGCACAAACACTGCATTAGTGCTTACAATAAGGCATATTTAGAATTTTTGTGCATATCGGCTTTAAGCTTCTTTTCCTTACTATCCATTCTCCCCAATGCAATTTTGTTTCGTGAACGTCCACAAAATAGGAATGTTATTTTAGACACGAACATAAACATGAGAAAGGGAAATTAAGGCTAATTCCAAGTTTGGGTTGTTTGTCTGACAGTACATAAAATTAGTAATTTATAACGCAAACTTCTTCCATTCCTGAAAAATTTGACCCTCAAATTTGGTGTAAAAATAATACTGAGATATGCCATCGTGTTTGACATAAATACTGTTCTATTTTTTTTTCTTTTAAACTGGGAAACCTTTAAAAAGGAATCATGCTGTAGTTTTTTGACAGAATTCAGGATCATGCCTGAAATACTAGCTTTTCATTTAAAAAAAGAATTATATACTTTACCATAGTATATTTGACTTTGGCTTAGTAGCTGCTGCGATTATTTTTGCACACTCCTTCAAAATAAATTTCCTGAAAAAACCCCACAGAACTAAAGTACCAGCTAACCATTGCATTTTTATGTATTCATTAAAGATAAGATCTTAAAGGAAAGAGGGAAAATACAGACATTAGTAACTCTTCTATATACTCCTCGGTGCCATTATATTTTAATTAGCACAGTTTGCAGGCTGTAACCTTTCCTAGGCCTACATGATGCATGAATATTTTATTTGCATTACTATAAAGTAAAAATAATTTGATTATCATTCATACTATTTATGATTACATGTTTCTAGACACGCACATAGTCTCTATTCATAGAGGACTTTAACATTCTTAAATAGCATAGAGTGCTGACAAGCAAAGTATTGATGTTTACAGTATCATGCAAACCCTGAAGCCAACCATGCTCACATCCCTTTGAATTACTTTTCCAATTCGAAGCCTCTAAGAACCCAGTCCTCCTTTATCTCCTCTTGTTATAAAAAGTGGCAGGAGGCAGAGTGGCAGAATGACCCACAAGATGGCACCTGTCACCAGTGGGATTTCTTCTGCCTTCTGCAGGCCAAATTTTGTTTGAACTCACTATGGCCTCTGTCATATCCTCATTTTCCCTTCCACTCTTGCCTCTCCTCCTTAATCCTCCTCGTGCAGGCTCAGACTGTGTTTACCCAGCTTCCGAAACCTTTTTTCTGCAAGAAGCCAAAGTAAAACTTTATTGAAAGAGGGGCTCAGGATTAAGAGGCAAAGCCAGCGAGGAGGAAGCCGACCACAGCACCTGCTGCCTTTGCCTAAAGACAGTTCCTCCTATCCACCATTACCAGGCTCATTCTTAGAGATGTGCATCTGAAATACATGATTACTTTAGGTCTCAAAGGTGAGGGAACTGATTAGCTCTCTAATGAAGCCTTTTGTTATTACTTACAGACAAAGTACATCACACAGATGGAACGTACCAGAAGACCGCTTCCTTATGCCAGGCCAGACATATTTTAACTGGTAAGATCATCCAGAGCAATGAGGTGAAGCAGTTTCTATAAATACAGAATCAGTGGAATTTTTAAAAAACAGATTAAAGGCAGCGACAGAAAACAACAAACAACAACCATAAGACCATTATGCCCAAAGCCCCAAAGGTGAAACTGGTAATTCTTCTGCTGAACGAGTCGTTCTGTACTTTGTCCAAAATTGCATGGGGTAACATTAACTATCAGCCTAACGATAGAGTTATAGCTGCCTATTAACAGAGCTACGGCCAGCCTGTAAAGAAGACATTGATGGACATTCCTCTTCTCTTTGACTACAGAAAGGGCCAAACCAAAATGCTCCTACAGAAACGCAGCACACAGAGAAAACCCCTCAAACTGCAGGTCCTGCCATCACTTCATTTCGCCAACTGCAGCAGAGAATTGTTCTTCCACACAAAATTACACAGCAGATCACAGGGACCTACACAGAGCCCGGAGCACCAAACAGCTCTTCCTTTGGGGAATGCCACACTGGCTGTTGGTTTCTTCCTTTAATGACTTTGTCACTTGGAAGGAGACAATATCTTACAGCCTGTTCCTCATCATCCTCATTCCTCCTTTTATCAACTTCAAAAATTCACCTAATTACCCCAAAGCATAAACAAGGTCTGTGAGTAGCCACAACCAAGGGCAGGAAGGAAGAATGGTTCAGAGTTTTTCTTTTTCCTGATGAAAAATGACACAAGCCTTGAGCCTTACCCAAGGAAACATCTGAAGTCATTAAGAATCTCATAGTTTCATCCAATCTAGTGAAGAAAGCCTTGTGTACATGTTATTTTTTACCAAGACAAATTATTGAAAACAATGCAGCTACCTGTAGACAGTAGTTAATCATAGTGTTAAAAATCACTATTACTATTGTGAAACCTTTAAAATATTAACATCACCCTAATGATTAAGGGTATCCTTTCAATAACTGTCTACTATTAACACAAAGAGCAGATTGCATTTCTGCAGCCCATAAGTTGCTTTTGCTACAAATACCAGAAATAATTCTCACCTCTCAAGACAAACAATCAGGCCATAAAATGCATATTTTACTGAAATTCATCAAAATCTGGGTATCAATACAATTCCCAAGATGCCACCTTCTTTTCAGTGCCTCCTTCATAAGCAACTGAGGGATAATCTCAGAGTGTTTGCAGAAAAACAAGGAAAACAAAAAAAAACCAAACCCCAGAAAATCCCAAAACATCAATAGTCTCCATTAGAATTGGAGAGTATGGACTAATAAAACTGAAGTGGGTTTATGAACCCTGCCAATTTTCCTTGAGTTTTTGGGGAGGGGGGACTTGTTTTGACCTTTTCAATTTTTCATTTTGAAGTGACTTTTATTTCAGGCTTTTTCTGGTAAATTATGAAATCAAGCAAGTCCAACCCAGAACGAACCATTTTGATCAATCTGAAAGGCAGCTTTTTTTGAGACTTTTCTTCTGCCAAGAATTTGAAAATGTCACATTTCATTCCAGGATGAACAGAAGCCAGATTTCGAACACTCCAAATCCTTTGCGAAACAAAATTTCTGTCTTTTTCACAGCTCCAAAATTAATTTTCCCCGCAAAGACTGCAGGGTGGCTTAAGATAGTGGTCAGCAATTACAGATAACACGTGGGTGGATTTTAATAGCATTAGCATGGCAGGGGGCAAGGGTGGGATCGTGGACTAGGAGCATCTTGAGGGAAGACTGGAGCACCAGCACTCCCAGCTCCTGGCTCCCAGTGAATCCCAAGCTCAGGCGAGCCTCTCCTGCCTCTCTTCAAAGCAAGATATAGACGCCGGAGCGAGCGCCAGCATTTCCTAGCTCCCACTGAGTTTCTATCAATATTCTTAAACTTTAAAAAAGAAAAATACAATCTGGTGTAACAGCCATAGAAGAGTGCTGACTACTGCTACAAGAAACTCTCTACAACTGGGACCCATAGAGGGATATAAATCCAAGGGCTGACCTGTAGCTTTTCACCCAGCCAAGGAAGCTATTAAATTCTTGCTGATTTAAGTTACTCTCCAGTAATGTGCCATTTCTTGAAAAGGGAAAAAAAAAAAATCTCCCAACATCCCTTCAAAGGAAATTACCTAAGGATTGTGATTTTTGCCTCAGAATTATTTAGGAAAACTTGGAAGTCATGAGGGCAGGTCTGCAGTGGCATCAAGGCATCACACTTTTTCCTGTGGCTCTGCACAGGAACATCCCACCCTGCCACAGACCTCTGGAATTATTCTGGCATAGGCAATAGCACAGCTCAGGTGAAAGTATTCTCATAAAGGTCACACAAGCACCAAGTCAGGCATGTAAAAGCCATGGCTGCCCTTTTTTACTGGATGTATTCCACAGGGATCCCAGCAGATCCAAACACCATTCTCTCTCCCCAATGGACCAACACCACCCCAGCATCTCCCAACACGTGAGATCCCATCCACACCACAGGTTCTGGGGCTTGCAGAGGGCACAGAGCTCCCTGCTGGGCTTTGCACAAGTTGCCTGTACTTTACAATAAAACAAGATAAATTCTTTGCATGTCAAGGACAGATATCATTCATGCTTTTTTTATCACTGTTGTTTCACAGCTCTATTGCTTCTTCCACTTTTAACTTCCATCCTGCTCCCTGGGAGTCATATTTAAGGTCAACCAGTACACATTAGTCCTGCCCAGAGTAAAAATTTCCTCCTTATATTGAAAATGACAGGCCTGTAAAACAAAACATGAATTTTAAAAATCCATTCATTATTTATAAAAAAGCAGAACGGCAGGATTGTCTTTCCTTGCATTACACAAATCCAGTATGAAAACTCTAACCTGTATATTATAAAAGCTCTGTCCCCTGTAATATCTCTTTGTTTTTGTAATTATTTTAGGCTTTCTACTCAGGAGGAATAAAAAGAGCTTATATTTTCCCAGCACTCTGATGAAATAACTTTGAAATCATGCCTTGTATTTTTCTTTAGTATAATTAATCTCAAGATGTCACTCCCCCCACCTGCTATGATAGTCTCATTGGAGTAGGTTGTGGGGGGACAGTCAGGAGAAGGATATTTTGGTTTTTTGGTTTTCAGCCCAGTTAACCACTCTTTCTCCACATAACTAGAATATAAAAATCAAACAAAACCTGCAAGAGATAATCCCCCAGCAATAAATTTATCAAGAGTGAATTTTCTGCAGGCTTGCTAAACTGTCATAAAGGGGAGGAGGTAGAGATCAAATATACTGTTGAGTAAGGAAACAGAGAGCACAAACTTTGTCCTCAGCTCGGGGACAATGATGCTCAAAGATTAACCCACCCTCTCAATTAACACCTCACATGAAAATCCCAGCAAGGTCATGGGATCTGTGCTGCAACTCGGTCAATCAGCATTGCCTGCCTCCATACAAACCAAGATCGAATGCAGAATTAACACTGGTCCCCCAAGCCCTCGCTCACAGACTCACGTCAGATTAAGCCCTTGCATGGAGGAGATATGAAAAGCATTTCTAATTAGGGTCTGAGGTTACTGGTTAAAATGCAGTCAAGCAGTCTACCAACCATTCTTCTGCCTCTTTTTTTTTTATAATTTTAATTAAACTCAGATACTATTTAATTCCTACCTGCATATATTTAGTACTACTTGAATGCAAACCTGATAAAGAATACTCCTGATCCCCACTTAGCTGCCACAAGCACTTATTAAAAGGAGGGTGACTGTCTTCAAGATCTTCCATGGGTCCCTTTGCAATAATTACTTTTTCTATCAAATGAAAAGCATAATATTTTCCTGTAAATAGATTTTTTTTTCCTTGTGAAACCTTGACTTCCCTACTCTCGTGACGAAATTATAATTATAACCTCAGTGTAGTGGTTAGTTACTGTCATTCCAGTCCATGAAGAGACTTTTTTTTCTGTATATGCTCTGCTTTTCTTATTCCATTGCTCATAGGATTCTTCAGACGTACACTTGAGGACATTTTGCACCCCTCTGTCGTCACAGAAGCACTGCTGTACATCCTGTGTTTTGGGGAATGAGAGAGAGGGGATTTAGCACCAGTTAGATCCTGTTAAATTATTTGTAATTCTAGGGCACTCCACAACATTTCTGCCATTGTGTGATTAGCAATCTAGATCTCTCCATGACAATTTTTAATATCTACCATGACCCTGGAAGCCTGAGCACTACATCTACAGCATACTAAAGCCTTGTGACTCCAAATTATAGCCCTGAATAATTCAGGAATTGTAACGGTAGCTCAGTACTTATTAAAGCACTGGGAAAACTTTGGGATTCTCATATCTACAGGCTCTTCATTATTATTCTGATTATAAAGATGTTTTAATATATGCTGTTGCTATTCTTACACATTACCACAATACCATTTGTGAGGAATCCATAAGTGATTCAACTCCTGTATTAAGCAGCTACACCTCAGAGTATCAAGGGATGCAGTAAAATGAAGTTTCGTTTCTTTTCTGGGAAGATGGGAATTACCTAATAATCTATGCATTAAATTTTAAAATCCCAAATTATGCCTTCGACATCATAACAAAAATCTGATACCAAACTTATTTAAGCAAAACAAAATCATGTACATACTGAACAACTCGGGTTTTTTCCCTGATAGACTCAATACCACAAACAGGGACAAAATTAAGCCTAAATAGTTTAATAACATATTAAACACATTCTGTCTTCTGTGCTAATCCCAAATAAGCGGCTCTAATAAGCCTTAGTGACAAGGAGGATCTAATGAAGAGTTGAATTTTTCATAGAGGTTTATTAGGTTCATCAGCCTCCTCCAAAGTCCAGGCCTTCAGTCATGACAGCTCTGAAATCTGGAAGAGATTATCTTCAATTTACTGAGAATAAACATCTCATTTCCACTAGGAAAATTCCATTTGATGACAAAATTTGTCCATGTCCTAAACTTTGAAACCCTGCCACTG
Source organism: Erpornis zantholeuca (assembly GCA_013400515.1). Classification (NCBI taxonomy): domain Eukaryota; kingdom Metazoa; phylum Chordata; class Aves; order Passeriformes; family Timaliidae; genus Erpornis; species Erpornis zantholeuca. The sequence continues at coordinate 401,222 of VZTN01029723.1, read as the reverse complement.
GATGTCATACTTGAGTAGCTCTGGGTAAACGTAAAAATTATTAAGCATCTCAGTAACATGAAGAAATCCATGAGGCATTTTCAATGCAAGAGTAATATATAGCACAGAAAGCATCCGAAATAGCATTTTGGCAAGTTTCATTAATTTTCTCAAGCTGTTGAAAGAATTTAATTACTTTCTGGACAGTCGGGCACCCAGACTTTTGTATTGACTGTCCTCATCTGACTGCCCCACACTGACTACGACTTGGCTAATGGTTTACCAGAGGAGATATCCCACACTATTAAAAGGACTCCTCTAAATTAATTTATAACTCAAAGCATCCTCTTCCCAAAACCTTGTGAAATATCAGATGTGTTGAGGGGGAAAGTAGCTTTAGCCTCTCACTGAAGAAAGCCAGTAAAGTGGGTCAAACCAAAAAATGAAATCCTAGTGTGATCACTGCTTATGTTTCTCAGGTTTAAAACAGGTGATAAGATTTTATTTACAGCCATACTCATAATACCTGGCTTGAAGCAGATGATAAGGTTTTGTTATTGCTGCTTACTTCTGAAAGGAATTACTTTACATGTGTGTGAAGCTGTACATTAGAGGAGACTTAGGCTGGGCAGGAAACCTGAATTTTGAGGAGAAGGAGGGCAAAAATTCCACCATGCTATACCTTTAAAGGGTGGGAGGTAAAAGCTGGCTGCCTGAACCCCCCCTTCATGGCAAAACAGGCACTGGACTTTCCTGTGTGGGTGCCTCAGTGCTCTGCAGCACAGCAAGAAGGGGTCATGTCCCCATAAACTGTGCTCAGCCACCAGAATACCAGAAGTCTGACTTGAAATCTCTGTTAGGGTGGCAGCCATGCCCACACAGGCTGGAAAACAACTCCAGCATCTTTGGGGTTTTCTTCATTCTAGTTTATGAATAAGCAAATGAAAATGCCTGGCCTGTACAGCCATCAGCTGCTCCCAGGCAAATGACACTGTCATTCTTCCCTACCACAGCAGTGGAACAATAGTTCTCCATATTGATAGGAATTGTAGAGAACTGTCTTTCGTTCATCCAAAACAATTTCATATTTAGGGAACATCTTCCCCCATCCTCCACAGACATAACCTGCTTGGATGGTTGGGGGCTGGTGGGTTTTTTTTTACTTTTTTAAAGTAAAGTTTAATAACTTCATTAGTTAATTATCTTTTAAGCTTCAGAAGGTGTGGAGGTGTTTTGGAATAAAAGTACATTAAAAGTTCTTCAAGAAATTACTAAAAAAAAACCTGACTGGAAACTATTTCTTTTGATACTGTGCAAGTACAACAGTTGAAAGAAATACTGAAAATTTTGCAAAAACACCTTTAAAAAGAGGAAAAACAAATTCTGGTCCATTGTCACAGTGAAATCCTCTCCAACAATTTTCTGTTCCTGAAAGATACCACAAAATCCACTGCATGTTGCAGAGCAAGACATCAGGAGCAGACAGTACAACCAGCACCCTAGAGAACTACTGAAAATCCTTCAGGATTAAGGACACAGATATCATAATGGGCTCTGTGTTTTAGTTCTAGAGCATTTTTTTTTGGAGTATGTCCTGATCTGAAACACATATAAACAGAAGCTTACTACAGGGAAATGATGACACTATTTTCAAATCATGGCAACAAACTTAAGCCTGCAAAACTCTATTACAGACAGGCAAGGAGTAAATGGGCAATTAACCATGACAGAAACAAACCAAAAAATCCCCCATCCTCCTGACAAAATAGTCTGTAAATTTAAATGCACCATCACTTTTAATACAGATGTGCTGTGTCACTATTATTTATCCTCCAATTACACCTGCCCCTTGCTCATATAATTCAGTTTAGCATACAAAAGCACTGCTTGCCCCTATGAACATTAGAAGAGCTCCTGTTTAGTTTAACAGAAATAAACTTAAAAGAGCAAAAAACTTTGGAACACATTGTTCTTTTCTAAAGCTCATCTCTCCCATTCAGCTAACTAGTACTCTTTTCATTTAATCTACTCAGGTAAAAATAACCATTAAATATCACCTAAGTATCACTTAAATTCTATTTTGGGGATTTATGACTAGGATTAGCTTTGTGTCAGCTTTGTGTCACCTCTTAGTACAGGGCTGAATGACAGAAATTCATTTAACCACAGTTTGAATCCCATTTCTTCCATACCTCTGGATTCATGTACATTTTTCTTTCTAACATATATTGATCTTGGAAACTCAAAGCCACTTTTTAACATTTTATTAAACACAATATGTACAAAGTAACATATTGAAAGTATAATAATGATGCCATTGGTAATACAATAATGATAGTTGAAACTCTATCAAATATGTAATTAATATTTTAATTATATACCTCATATATCTGCGCCCCACTGTGAAAAATAACTGGGCCTAGCAATTTTCATGGACGATGACAAGATTACTATTACTAATGGTCTGAGGTAGAAGTGTTTATTTTTAACATTATTAACGGTACTAATTATGATGAATACGATTATTTAGAGTCATTATGTGGTAGAAGAGTTTGATGATTCACTCAGGTGCCTAGAATTTAACATTCTCCATCTACCATCTATGGAAATTAATGACATAGCTTTAACTCTGTTGTTATCGTACTCACTGCCAAGAAAATTGCTTTTAAAGAAGCGAAAAGCAGAAGATCACCCAAGTGTGCTGCCCATTCCTTTATTACCCTGCAAACATTCATGTTTGCAAATCAGTAAGAAAGCCTGATAAGATGCTTCACACTGGAAAAAATGAGACAGTGACTTGTACAGATGAAGGGACAGGTTCCACAAGCCTTCTATACAGAAGTATTATTTTCATTATTGTAGGGCTTGGAATCGGAGCCCTTGGGCTAGGGACCAGATATCCAAAAAGGCTTATATAGGCACGACGGACAAAGGAATATTTTGTAAAGCCCATTTCACAGATGGAAGCTTACACCACAAAAATCTGAGCCCTAAGACCATCTAGCTTATATCACTCAGAGCATCTTCATGGCCTCTCACCTGCGAACAGGGCAAGCTTTACCTCCTGCACAGCCTGTCCACCTCAGCATCTTCACGGCTATTTCATACATGGCTGATGTATTTGGGCAGACAAGGTGCCACATGAGCTCAAGGACACACTGCAGCTGTGCTCGCAGCCTCACAGGTAGCAAAAAAACTCATTCAGTGGCCAGCTTTGGCCTTGTTGCTGGCAAAGAGTGCTGGCAGAGGCAAAAAGGCTGTGGCAGAGTCAGGCACACGACACACATTTCCTAAAACCAGAGATGCGGGCTTGGCACGAGGCCACAGCGAGTTCACTGTCACGGGAATCAGTGCTACCCACACCCCCATGGCACAGCCTCACAGGGCTCAACCAAATGCTGTCCCAGTGAGGAAAAGGTAGATGTAATTTTGCCATTGCTTTTGAAGGGAGTTGATGCTTAACCCTTTGCAGGCCACAGCCAAGCCTCTCCCTCCGACCCCAAGGGTTGCTGATGCTTCCTCTGCCCAGTGACAATAAACAGCTGCCACCTCTGCAGCACGATTCCTCGCTGCACACCCGAGGAGAGGGCAGAATCATTAACTAGTTAAATCTGATAAATACAGACTCTCAGCAAAAGGAGGAAGAAAATGGACCATTCTCACTTTGTAATGCATTTCCATCGGTGACTGGCACGCTATTAGGATGGGGATCAAAGGGGGTGGGATGCTGGTGTCTGTGGATTTGGGCCTTTCACACTGTCTGATTGATGGAACTGAAAGGCTTCTGCTTGTAAAGCAGTCACCCCAAACAGCTGTCTCCTGCTCCTGTCCTCCTCTCCATTGCAGCATATGCAGTTCAGCTTTCATTTACCAGCCCCTTTGAATAGCAAGGCTCTCACCGAGGAAGTAAAGCCTCGCCTCAGAGAGGATGCCTGGCAATTTGCATGCACAGTACTGCTAAAAGTATTGTGTGGTGTTAGTCGCCAAAGGACATGCAGCAATGTGTATCTCCTATCTTCCCTACTTTCTGGTTTCTTAAATTATCAGTGTTTTACTTCCCTTTCATGTTCAAAGCATAGCAAATTTATTTGATATATTCTGAATGCTGGAGCATGCCAATGACATCAATCAAACTACAGAACACTGGGAAAGCTGCTATAGAGTAATCAGAATTGGCCATAAGCTATAAATATCTACTGTCTCATGATTCTCTTGGCTGCTATGCAAACTTTGATCATTAGCACTGATCAAAGATCATGAGGGATAAAATGGTATTATGATATAATGGCATGTAAGCTACAGCTGATACTAAGGGCTATAGATGACCTATGCTTGACTATACTGTCTTTCTCTGCACACCAGAAAGATTCATTAAAATGGCAAATTTTTTCTTTGCTGCACCTTAGAGGATATGTAACAGAAAACCAGAGTGCAATCACAATTGGCATAACTATTTATCACCAGCCTGAGTGGTCTGTATTTGTATTCTCTGCAACACAGCTCCTTACAGCACTGCACAGGTGACTCTCAGAAAACATCTAATTGTGCCTGAGAGGTCACAAAACACAGCTAATGACTTTTTATTGTTTTATTGCTTTTAGATGGATTGGATGTTTCCTCTCTAATAGCAGGACATACCAAGAAATTCACAGGTAGAACTTGTGTAAAGTTACACAAGTTTAGCTTGGCATTTTAACCTAATCATTACTCATGTGAGTATGGCGTCTTAATACACATAGATTTTATTCATTTGTAAAACACACCCCATGCCCAAATTAAGAAATAGAATATGGGATCTCCTCCCCTGCCTGCCAGCACTTTGTTCTTTACTCTAAGTTAAGTATTTAAATGCCTTACCTGAGCTCCAAAGCTTTCAGATAGACCAAAGCAGTATCCAACCTCACAACTGTCAAATAAAATGATATAGAATTGCTTTGTACAAAAGGAACAAAATGAATACAGCCTTACTCATTAACTTATGAGTATTCTCACAGAAAATCCACCCAGAACGAACTGTAACTGTTTAAAGTTCTCTTAATCATCTACTTCTTCCATGAAAATTAGAACATCTGTCCTTGAAATTTAGGAGTTAGCTTACACAGTCAGGGACAAGAATATGACTCACATGGCCACATGCATTTCAGAGGTCTTGTCAATAAACCTACATCGTTAATTTGTACAATTCAAATTAAAAGTTCTGGATACACGTGCACAGGCAAAATTACACCTCAACAACCAATCAAAGTGCATCTTTCAAATGGGAGGCTACAGTTTTCTCAGATGTGTTATTATTTAGCATGTAGATCTCTTTCTGCTTTGTTAATACCACAGGTTTTCTTGAGCCTGTAGCTCCAGTATTTCCTAAAAAATAACTAATAGGCAGAGGAATACAGTTTTCCCCACTTCACACTGCAGAAATAAAAAGGCAGAGAGGAGAGAGGTGATCTGCCCAGAATCTTACAGCAAGGCTGAAAAACAACCACTAACATGAATCCCACCTCTCCCAAGTCCAAGCTGAGCAATTTAAATGTAAGATCTTTCTTCAGCTGAAATGGGGAAGGGAAACCAAACAGTAGGTGAACACATTAACTGGTTCTGTGTAAACCATGTTCTCCCACGCCCCTCAGACTTGCTTGAACTAATAGAAAAAGAAAAAATCATTCATACAAATTCTTTTGGTGACATATGTAAAACAGCTGATTCATACAGACTTCACATGCTGGGTCAGAACAAATTGTCCTCAAAAGCAACACAGTTAAATTGAGTGGAACTAGCCTCCACCAACTTCCAAGGTACATAATATATATTATAAACTTGTCTTACTTGGCACCAATTTGACAACCTCAGTTTGAGAGAACAGAGAGTGAAAATGAGTTTTAAGCATTCAGCTACAAAGTACAACATTCATTATGTACAGTCCTTTAACAGATTGCCCAGATTGTGCAGGCCTTCAGCAGACTTGAAATTTCATCTCCTTGGTGCAGTTTTATTCACTACATGTACCACTAATATATGGCTACTACTACAATATAGATTGCTGTTTAATCCTGAGTTTTTCTTTCATTGTCCATCTTGCTTAGCACATAAAACCTGCTCTGGTCCTTCATGGATCTACAAGGCAAGAAGCCAAACTCTACTCCATGTATATGAACCTGAGAAAAAGAGCTGAGTATCTGTACTTATCTCAAAACTGCTCAACAGTGGGGTATCTGCCACTTTGAGCCTCTTCTGGACTCTCATATGAGGTCTCACCAGCACCCATCAGGTCTGCTTTGGTGAAAAATTTTGTGACAAAACACATTCCAAAAAAGTGATGGAGAATCATGTAGCCCTCACACCATGCAAAGGTGAATTCAGCACTACAGCTGAATCCCTACAGGTATAACCCAAAATGGTTCAACTTGCCGTTTCTGATTTACATCTCTGTAAAGGAGAAAAAACCCTGTCTCCTGGGTAAGCATCTTATTCTTTGATTCTTGAAAGGGTTCTTTGCCCATTTTGGGAGGAGGAGACTATTTCATGTGATTTCTTCTCCCTCTACTTATTACTGATTCTCTTATCTTGCCTTAAAACAAAATAAGAGAAAAGTCAGAAGTGTAATTTGACTTTTTCTTTAGGTCATTTTCAAGGTCACTCTGGCTGCAGTCTGATAAAATAAAGAGCATAAGCCAAGAAGAAACCCGAATTACAGAGTCTGTTCCAGTGCCTACCAAAGCCAGTGCATGTCTGCACAGGTTAAATTGAGCATTTGATCAGGCTCAGGAGGGAAGAACTTGTCACTCAAAACCATTTTATCTTATTTTTTTTCTAATTGCCATTATCTCAATCTCTCTAGCACAGTCCAGTTTTGGGTGTACATTGCATGTAAAGCCCCGTGGTGTTGTCAGAGACAATAATCATGGTGCTGCTGCAGAGCCTCAGTTACATCCCTGTGCTCTAATCCACTGCTCCTGTGCTGGAAGACATGAGCACTTCCCACTGAGTTGTTGGTGTGACTTTCTTGTAAAGCCTCTCCCACCACCATCACTGTAAGCCTAATGCTACGTTCATAAAAACAATAAAGTAGTCCTCGTGTTTGGATGGCAGATAATTCAAGTATTGTCATTTATGTATTTCAAGTATACTTAACGTTGCAAAGTTTCATTTTCACAACTCAGATGGTCCATAGGATGGATATATTCTTTTGAAACATACTTTTTATCTGGTGATGCACTGAGACCACATGTGTTATACATGTACACCTGTATCTACCCAAACACAGAGAGCATATCAAAGGCACTTGTGTGAGTTTGGAGCTGGATTCTGCCCCTTTGCCCTTAGTCAGAGGAAGGTATTACCCAAAACAATTCTAAAATCCCAACTTCCTTAATAAAGCTGCCAAATCTTTGCTGGATGTACAAATGGAGAAGACAACCAAGTGATAACCATTGTGATAAAAAGCTTCTTACATTTCAAGCCTGTGAAGAGGAAACCTGTGTCAACTTATTTTTCTAAGCAAAAGATCTTTGGTAAACCTGGAAGTATGCTGAAAACCTAATTACATGAGATTTTCTCAAGCAATCATTTTAAATTGCTTTAAAGAGAAACTCCCGTCAATGCAAACATCCAGGAGTCCTCTTTTATGTTTGAAAATTGTCTTTTCATCTGCCAAACAGGACAAGTGATTGATTGCTTTTTCACGAATTTGATTCCTCATTTTTAAACCCAACATAGGACTTGTGAAAGTGTTTCTGAGGTAAGGCACAGTTTCAGTATTCTGTTTCTTTTCCAAATATATATATGCAATGAATATTCTGATGGCTCAACTTGCCTCTTTTGTAGGCCACATTATGGGACAGTCTTTTCCAAATGCTTATCTTTTTCTTTTCTCCAAATTAGTTCTATATAAATATGACTTTAGCAGCCTTCTGCCTCTCCCTTTGCTAACTAGGGATTAAAAACCCTACTTCAGTTATCCTCTTAAGTCCCCATTCTAAGTCCTCAACCATCTCAGAAATGATCAACACTCACCCTTTGATTACCTGACATTCTCCACATCTGCCTAAGTATTAGAACCACACTTATCACCATAAAATCATAGAATGGTTTGGGTTGGAAGGGACCATAAAAGCTCATCTGATTCTATCCCTGCCATGAGGACACCTCCCACTATCCCAGGTTGATCCAAGTCCCGTCCAGCCTGGCCTTGGACACTTCCTGAGATCCAGGAGCAGCCACAGCTTCTCTGGGCACCCTGTGCCAGGGCCTCCCCACCTTCTCACAGGGAAGAAACTCTTCATAATATCCAATCTAACCCTAACCTTTTTCAGTTTAAAGCCATTCCTCACTGTCCTGACACTCCATGCCCTTGTCAAAAGTCCCTCCCCAGCTCTCCTGTAGCCCCTTCAGGCACTAAAAGCTGCTCTTAATGGTGCGATAATCATGATATGTGGTTTTCCAAACCTAAAGCAGCTTTTGTAATAACTCTAGCCCTTGATATGTAAGTACTTTATAACTGCCTTTCTTCTCTCCTGTCCCAATAATTAGCCTTCACATGAACTGCGTGGAACTGCAAGCATGCTCACACTACTCACCTGGAAAGAAAGTTTCAAATACTGAGACAGCATAATTTTTCTGAAAATAAAATATAGTGACCACGTGAAAGAGGAGATTTAGTTCTTCTTCCTTGAAGGAAAAAATGCTTGGCAGTAGGATTTTGAAGATAAACACTACAGTCAGATGTTTTCCCCCAGTTTTTGCTAGATCGTGGAGAAGTTAAACAGCACTAATGCATTCCATTTATTTCAGATAGATCAAAGAAAGGTAATGCATCATCAAGCAAAGTTTTAACATACTCTCCTGCTTTTCTAGAGGGCTTTTTAGTGGAAATTATTGTCATTTAGCTCATAGATTACCTTGACTGAACAGGAGAGCAGCATCAGGTCCTGCAAGAGCGATCATGCACGGGATTTCTGAACATGCTCAGCTCAGGAACATGCTCTTCACACCTTTGCAGCAAGCCTCACCTGAAGTTCCTTATCAGCACCCAAGTCACTGCTCTTCATTAAAAATCTAAGAGTAATAACTCATGAGGGATAATGAAGACAACTAAGCATCTGTTTGAATGTTTATTGAAACCTTGGTATTTACCTAGACTATGAAACACAACAAAATATGTTCCTGCTTATCTTCTACCAGGCAGTATTAGCAGCTATTGTCAGTCTGAAATATTTTACAAGCCCTTAAAACACTTACTTCAGGGCAAGAGTGCTGGCCTTACGCTGGCCAGCAAGCACACTGAAAATAAGCCTTGGCAAACAGTTTTGACAGAGATATTTTGGGCTTCAAGCTTTGTTGATAATGCACAGACAATCAGTACTACATGATATTTTTATTGAAACCAATTGTGCATATGTTAAAGGGATTGAAAACTGGGTGATGGCTCTCAACATGTTGTTAATAGAGAATCAGTCAAAAACCAGCATTTCTGTGAAGATGTGCCTTACATAGCTTGTCTTCATCCACTACTGCAGAGTGTACACATCAACAAACCAGAAGGAAATAGAACAGGGCTATATTCACAAATTTTCAAAGCAGATATGAATATGCTGGATCACCAGCTGTTACTAAAATTTGCCTGTAATTCTTGGACATATAAACAGGGATGAAGAACTAGGGAGGGAGAACAAGTAATATATGTAGTAGTGATATATAGTCATTAACAAATTACTTGATTTAGAAAACTAAGATCATTTCTCCCAATTTTTTTTTTTTTAAGAAATAGTCAAAGTTTGGAAAACCTGATGTGTGGGAAGAGATCTAAAATGCCTTCCAATCTAAATAGATTGTGCACAAAACTCAAGAGTTAGCCTGACTTTGAGGTAGAAATATTATATATCCGGTGAGCAAGATGCTTTTCTGATCTCTGCAGAGAGCCATGATCCTTACAGGATCCTTACAGGTACATCACATCCTGCTGAATGAACATGCCTGTGGCCTCCAGAGGACAGAGTGTGAGACAGGAGCTGTTTTGTTTTAGGGGAAGCTGTTTGTCATGCCAATACATTTCCCTTCGCACAAAATCACATTTCTGCCCTGGATGCTAACAATCTATATAAAGTGATGTTATTACCAGAGTCACTATGTATATGTTGGCAATTACATATATTTTCCTTCTTTCCACTGTATAAATTTCCTTTCCCTAATAAAGTGTGCAAGGTTTCTGAAAGAGTTTAATAACCCAGACTCACTGAAGTGTAGCTGTTAAAATAAGCTAAACTGGTTTAACTTCTGAGCTGTCAGACCCAATTTCAAATGACGAGATGTGACCACTGTTTTCATGTGAATTGCTAAAATTAGGTAATTTCCAAATATATGCAATGAATAGAAGAAAGAATGTCAAAGTTCAGGGTTTTTTTGTTCTGAATTTGCTTTCTTAAATGAAATTAGTGGCCAAGAAAAAGCCACTCATTTACTAAAATAATCTAAAATAGTTAAAACTGTTAACATACTAATAAGCCATGAAGAGTAGTGCTCCTGTAATCTAAAAAAGCTAATTTTCAAAAGGTATTTTAACTTTTTTTTAAGCTATCTGGTTCAATCTTTTTTTTTTCCTTCAGGCAGTAAAAGCAAATGCATATGGCATGAAAATCTGTTAAAACATAGTACTTTACACCTTTGTTTGTACCTGCTCCAAATATATTTGTCTATAAATTAACTGCACATGGTGGTTTTCACATTGGCTTATTTTATCCATGTGTTCAAGAAATTTAATACATCACTTGTGTTCCCTCAATTACAGCTCTATTCATCAGACAAAAAGAGGAAGAGTATAAACATAGCTACGTATTTTTGCATATTTTTATATGCAATTTATGCTCGAGGCATCGACCATACATGAAAAAAAGGTGAGAAAGTAACCTTGTGTTTCTACTGCACTTTGAGAGCTGAACTCTCTTCAAATCCCAGTGTCTGAAGCAAGTGGTGTCTGCCCCACGCCTGGAAGTGTTCAAGGACAGGTTGGACAGGGCCTGGAGCACCCTGGTCTGGTGGAAGCTGTCACTGCTCATGGCAGGGGTGGGAGGGAATGATCTTTAAGGTCCCTTCCAACCCAAACCAGTCTATGACTACATGATTTTACAGACAGAAGAACAGATCTATGCCTTTAGTGGCAGTGGTCTGCAGGGCAGATCATCCAGCAGGACCCACACAATAATCCCATGGTGTCCATCCCAGCACCAACCATTCCTTTATGCTCTCCAATAGTAATTGGCACTCGTGTCAGCAGCCAAACACTCTTACTGGGAGCTTTTCTTGAGGAAATCCACAGATCCCAGGTATTTCCTATATGCTCTGAAGTCACCCCAGGTCTGCCTCCTGCTCCTGCGAGCCAGGGTCCCTGTTTAAGCAAGGCTGCACCACAGAACCCCCCAGGCTCTCCGCCAACTCCCTCGGCACACACTTCCATGCAAAGCAGGAGGGATGTTTATTACATGTGGGCTGGGTCACCTCACCCCTCTCTTAATTTTAGCGCATGTGAAATTTGCCATATGGGCAGCTCTGAAGAGTGAAGTCCTTCACTTACTTGCAAGAGTAGTAGAGCACAATCCTTCCCATTACTGTTGCTTTGCTGCATCTCATCCCTTGACATAACTTTTTAGGAAAACTAAACTGGATCACCAAGTCTAGTTCCCAGCTCCTGCCAACCACACGTTCCTTTCCACAGGCTAATCAACACCCAGCAAGAACTATCTGGCTTGAGGGTTCACCTTCTCTGTTCCCACCATTGTTCCTGTTCTCAGCTTGCTTTGAGATTCACTCTCCAAACAGTTCAAAGATTTGTTCTCGCTTCCACCCTTAATTTAGCACGGTGTTATTGCACCAATAATATTCTTCATGTTACGGGCAGCAAGAGAATTCAGGTTCTTCTTTCCCTTCCCTCCTTGCAGTGGAAGCCTCAACTTTCAGGTACAGCAAGTCAGTCCTTCTCAGCAGTTAGGCTGTGACCAGAAACCCCATTTCATATCACCCTTGCTATTAAATCAACCTTCTCTGGATTCAGACACAAAGTCAAGACTTGAACTCTGCTCTGCTTCACCTGATGGAACTGTACACTTATTTAAAGAGGTTGCATGTGGAAGTTAATGCCACAATCCTGCAAAAGCTTGCCCAAATGCCTAATTTCAGGCGTATAAATAATTCTATTAAACTCAAATTACTCGAGCCCACTGAATTCCATGTGCCTATGCCCATGACGAAATTACAAGGCACAGGACTGTGGATGTAGAGATCATTATCCATGACCCATTTTGGTGGGTCCTCACATAAATCAGATAAACAAATCCCTTTTGCTCATGTTTGCACACTGCAGAATCCTTGCAATCCTGGATGTCTTAAGAGACGAAAATAGAGAAAACCAGCCAAGTATCTCAGGCACTATGGTGAATTTTCAACTGTGGCCTCAACTATTCAGTTTGGTCACTTTTTAGGAAAAAATATGGTATAAGCAAAATTCAGCAGGGTTTCTTGGTGCTACTTACATGAAAAGATCTGTGTTCCAAATTTTAACTAAGCACTGCCTAGAGGGTGGAAATACTGTCTTTAGGAGCTTTCTTTAATTTTCTCTTCAAAGCTTAATGACATTACAGGAAATGTTTGGCTAAGGTGTGGCTATTCATCATGGTATCTCTATTACCAGTATCATCAGGGAGGTTTCTGTCAATTTTTCATTTTAACCTGGCTTTTACTTTCATAATATAATTATATTCCCTCATTTCATTTATGTTATAAAAATAAATTACATCTCTTAATTTGCTTTTACTAAAAGAAAAGCTTTTTCTTTAAAAAAACCTATGTGATAGTGTGCAACATATTTAGAGCTTACGATCAGCAATTTCTCTAAAGAGGAAGATTTAAGGAAAAAAGTGTCTCTAAAAGTAATTTCAGCAGCAAAGTAGATTAAATATCCACCATATTAGTCACAGAGCATTAGATGGAATTGGATTGACTGGGAAGAGGTCAAAGAGTTGCTCAAGGTTTTAGCCCACCAGAGGAGCAATAAAATTCAACCATACTTAAAATCATTAGCTTTAAACCCTTTGATATTAGATCCAAACCTCCAGTGCTCCCAGAAGGAACCTCCAAGCACCATGCCAGGCCAAAAGGAACTCCTTCCAAGACATCTACATTTCACGGAAACCTTTCAGTGCTGTACAGGAGTGACAACAGAAAGAACCTGCACATGCAAGAAAGACCGAGCCGCAAATAGAGGGGAAAGGAAAATTCAGCCTTTAAGGGAAGTTAATTTATAAAATAGCAAGATACTCACTTTAACAAGAACTAGTGGGGCCTGGGGGACATTTTTTAGGTGACAAATAAACCCCACCCACTAGTTCCTGCATGGTTCCTCCACTTTAATTCCTTGCTCCCAGTACCACCGCTCATTTCTCCCTTCCTTCTCTCCCGATGACAAGGCACATTCCCCCTCACAAAGGACACATTTTCTGAGCAAGTATGGCACCAAAACGAGACAAGCAGAGATCTGAATTGCATGACATGATAAAGGAAAGACGCTATGTGCTGACAGCAAGGCAAGGAGGAAATCTAAAAACGCAGAAGTCATCTAACGCAGCGACAATCCGAAAGAAAGAGAAAAAGGCAGAGGAGTAATTAAAAACCCTGAAGACAGTGATGGGTCTCAAGTTTTTGAACTGACTCCCTATTTAATAGAAAGGATGGTTTCCACCCGAGAGAAGAGAGATAAAAGAGAGACTTTGCTGTAACTAATAACCAACTGACATATTTCTGTTGGTTTTGTACATTTCTTCACTCATTTTGAAAATGACAAGTATAATTAAAGTTGTTAAATACATTGAGAGACTTGTCAGTCAACTAAAATATCAACTCTTATAAATTCTCCACAATAAGCACTGCACACAGCACAATGCAGAAGAAATTAATCTCTCACCAGAAAGATTTAGTCATTTGATGATCCTAAAAAAAAAAAACAACACAGATTTTCTATTTCCTGGGGCAAAATGAACTTTTCTTCATGTGTTTGTGGATATAAAATGCATGTGTTTAATTTAACTTCTGTAGTAGAGCAAAATGAAAATCTCAAGAAGAATTTTGATGCCTGTTCTGAAATATTTGGGAGTTTAATGCAAGTTCACAGGAGCATATTAAGGGGTTTTTTTGCACAGGTATGTTTTTCACTAAGCATAAAACAGAAGAGAAAAAGGATGTTCCAGAAAAAGGCTCCTTTTAGTATCAGTGGAAAAAACCACGGCTGTGCCCTGCCACAAAGCTCAAACTAAATTAAACATGACCCAGGCAATAATTAAGTTTTTTGTTAGCTTTGTATATGCAGGATGATTTTAACCCCAACACATAAAACACTCTTACAGCTATAGATCTGCAAGCCATTCAGAAAGAAGCCAAACCCTCAAAGTGTGATTTCAGCACTCAGTTAATCCATGTGTGCTAACAGGTATAGTATGATCCAAAAGGCCAAGAGCTGGTCAGGAGAGAGGAGCCCATGGAAACACATGAATTACATCAGAAAAAGTGCTGAAGGAAATAAAATACCCCGGAAAACATGCTTTTCCAGTATTTGATAAGAAATAGTGCCTCAAAGCAACCACCGCTCTCCAGAATCTTATCACATTCTGGTGAAACAGCGGATTGAGTTCACGTAAATTCGGGAGCAACTTGTGCACATGATGGAATACTCTGCTTCAGCCTCATTGCTGTGAACAACAGGGACTACACAGATTTTATAGTCTCTGCTCACCACATGTGTGGGAATCTCCCACTCCCCTAAGCCCTCTGGGGGAAAGGGGAGGTGGGCACAGCTCAGGGCTGATGTGGCTGCAGGGGGCAGTGCAAGGCCAGGAGGGCAGCACATCCTTCCCTCCCCTCCGGAGCATCCCCATGAGGACAAACCCTCAGAGAGGTGGGGGAAAAACAGGTCCCCGGGACAAACTAAAACTCTTCAGGAAAGCAAAACCCGCAGGAACGTTAGGTGTATTTAACATAATTCATGAAGAGATGTTAAAAAACTCCTTCAAATTTACAGCAGTCGCTGTTGTTGCTGTATAAATGTAATCGGAGAAGAGAAAAAAAAATCCACAGGAAGATTTAGCTTGCCACTAAGACACACATTCAAGAGCAAAATCAGTGTGATGGGAGAGCAACTTCCACCTTGTCAAAGCCTTTAGTAAATGATTCATCTTCCAGGCTGGATTACTCTTACTCCTAGGACAGTAACTATGAGCTTGCTCTGGAGACTGGAATTGATGGTGTCTAAATTATCACAACTGGTGCCATACCTGGGTTCTCGTGCTACAAATGAAGTAGCCCTGATTATAAAATAAAATTCAATTCTTGCTTGAAAGCAAACTCTTTCCCCCTGCCCCCCTCCCGCCCCCCCTTTTTAAAGGCTGGTTTATGCTCTGGCACTTTAGCACCCTCACTAGTTATAGCAGAATTTTTTTTTGTAGGGTTTCAAAGATGATCAGATGGGAGCCAGAGCAGCCTCTCCCCTCCCACCAGTGGAAGGTCAATCCTCAAAGCAGCTCAGGCTTTGTTGTTGTTTAAACCTTGACAACACTGTCAGAAATAAGTGAAGGTTTATATACAGGGAATACCTGACCACTTGGAGCTGGGTTGGGATCTCCTGTGCAGACCAGATTATTGATGAAATTTACAAATATGCTTTATAAAGCAAGGCAGTTTCTTTTGCGCTTCATAAAAGTAAACCTAGAGGCATTATAAAATTTCTTTTCCCTGATAAAACTTACTGCTTTAAGCCATTTTGATGAGTAGGCACCAGTGTTGTAGCAGAGTAAAATGTGTAGACACAAATATTATTATCTGATAACACTCTTAAAATATCTCCAAGGATTTTATACGTTAGGTAGAATATACTACCATATCAAAGCAATTCCTGTGTTCCATAATTTAAATGAGAGCTGGAAGAATGAGGCTGGGGTGATCAATTTCTTTTCAGGGATAGTGACTGAAAGAATAGTTGACATTTCATAGGTTTTTTAGTGCCTAAAATAGTGTGTTTTCAATCTCTGAAGGCTTATTTTTCTTTCTAAAGATGGCGTGGGGCCTGGGGGACCCACTTAAAGTTTCTTGCCATACTTGGCCAAGAAACACAAAGTGTTGGTGAAGTATAAACACAGAGCCCTTTTTCTTTGACCCATTCTGCAGTGTGATGGGATAGTGTTGTTAGTTTATGTGAGAGAAAATAGCATAGGCTTTCTGAAAAAAAAAAAAAAGTGGAATTGGATTAAGGCCTTTGTGCAAGCCTCAATGCTGAGGGGAATTAGCAATAGTTGTAGGCACTTAAAGGAGCTCTCATGCTGAAGCTTATCCCAGATTTTACACAATAAACATTTGAATATCAACAGTGTTTTGCAACTTGCAGCACTAATGTATAAACTTCTTCCTTTTGAAACTCCCAAATCCCTGCAAACGTTCGCAATACCCTCTACATAAACATGTAGGGCCTATAGTGGAAAACACCCAGTCAGGGATGTAAGTCTGATTTTTTTATTTCTTTCTTTTTCATCCCTGGAATCTAAAATGAGATCTAGTACCATTAGCTGGTTTAAGCACTTCAGAAGTTCTGTATTTTAACCAACTTTTCCCCCTCCAGCCTTACTTTCCATTTAAAAGACAAAGATGTCAATGAGACATGAGCTTAACTTGGTATCCTAATATTGCATATTTCATGCTACAATAAAAAGGTACTACAAAATCTTTGAAGCAATTCATTAAAATACTGATCTATCTCTCTTATCAGTATGTTTGTAGCATTTTTTTTAGCTGAGCTAACAAGCTTAAACCACACTACAAGACGAACACATGGGACAAGCATTCAATTCCCCTCCTTTAAGCTCATCTGCAGGTGAGCAGGACTCAGGATGACCAGGAAAAGCTGGGCTCCTTGCTGCTGGAGCTCTCCTAACATCCATGGAGCTGCTGTCATTGTCTTAACGTCAAGCTTGGCAGTTAATGACAGACTGAGAGCTTATAACATTAGGTGTATAAATCCATACTGGCTGTAGCTGGGAAAAAGATCCATTTTTTTCAGATAGTAATCAGCCAGATTTGCAGTTGACATGGCATTTCTACTGCCTTTTCTAGATGCCACCTAATTTTGGTATCCTGTTTTAAGGATGACAGCTGATTCAGGAACGAATTACTTCCACACTCATGGTGTGAGCCCAAACTAAATCTTCTCAATACAGTATTTAATTATAAAATATTTTCCCCCCAACTCCCTTTTTAACTCCTGTTAGGTAGGTATGCATGTAATCAAGTTTACATCTTTAAATCTGTAGCTGTCCACTAAAAGATGGAACAAAGAAATAAGCCCATGGTGAAATAGCAGGGTGGGAAAAACTTGGAGATCATTTTTTGTTACAGTGTTTGTTTTGTGCTTGAAAGGACTGCGATAAGAAACTCATTGCATTAAGAAAAAATGAAGACATTACTGCCCTGTCCAGCTCTGAAGCATGTTGAAGCAGTTTGCCTATTGAATTTGATACAATGATGTATAGATGAATAAAGTTATCTCTAGTATTGAATGGGACGGTGTCAGTGGGAGGGTAAAAAGGGAGGAACTTGGAATCTGAAAAGAATACTTTTCCCCCCCTCTTTTTAAGAACTTGAAGGTCAGGGTCCAGCTGCCGTAAAAGGCTAGAGGACAAACAAAATGCTGCACAGGCCCAAATAAAGACAACTATAGACACATAGCAGAGGTTTCCTGCTTCAAGTAGCTATTATATTAACCTACACTTTAGGCAAAGAGCATTTTAGATTTCACACTGATGAAAACATAGGATGAGCAGAAGCATCAATAAAAGTTGCACCTTTAATGAAACAGATGAAACAGGCCAGCAAAGGTAGGAAACAATTTTTTAAAAGAGGAAATTATATTAATTCTAGTTTACTTGGAACTCTAATTATTTTGGTTGAGATAAGGCAGCAAACTTGCTTTTCTCTTCTTTACATACAGCCAGGAACAATTCTAACAGATGTGTTGCCTAGCTTCTTGCAAGGCCTATATCAGAAACAGAAAGAAATAGAGAGTCTTGAAATATGTGGTAATATATGAAAAATATATACTTGAACTCATTGTTCACTCATCCATGTTTATAAACTGTTAATATTCTGATAAGCTGTCTTTCACATCATGGTCTGGGAAATAAGGGTAAGAATCTTTACTGAAGTAGTCAGAAGGGTTAAAATCCCTGATGAGAGGGGAAAACTGCATTAAAACATCAAGTTGAGCTGCATTTTGTCATTCATGCTCAGTGCTGCTTATTGTTGTCTTGTAATTACTCTAAATTTAAATGTCTCCCCATAAGATGAGAGAATGGTTAGTATATTTTTTTTTAAAGAATACAAACTACTAGCCTGTTCTGTTCAGCAGGGGGGAGGAGGGGGCTGGATAGACTGAGTTTGCTTGGCTTTTTTAGAACAAAAAAGAAACAATAAAGTTAGAATAGCCTGATAATGTCAGGTTTTTAATATACATAGGAATAAATTTAGTAGCTTCAGATGACCATTATAAAACCTAACCCAATTCACTGAATTACTGTTTTTCCAACACTGGTTGGTTTTAATTGTTTGGGTTTTTTTGCTGCTTGTAGTTAATATAAGTGGCATAAAATTCTAAAAAAACTTAATTTAACTGATTGATTTAGCATATACATTTTTCAATAAAGAGATCTACTGATGCCATATAACCAAATAAGCTCTTTCTAAGTTAACTTCTAGACTAGATGTTTAATCATGTAAGTTGGCAGAAAGGGACAGGAAAAAAATTTAAAAAATCTTCAGTTATTATATAAAAACAAGTATATTCACCTTCTGAAAAAAAATGTTTTAAGAAATAAAAGCTGGAAATAAAGGTTGAAGTATAACATGAAAAGAAAAAAAGATGCAACAGTTAAGCCTTAAACCCACAGTTTCCAGGCTAATGTGTGTTGTAGATCATTAGCCGAATGCATTGTCTAATGGGCATAAATGAGAGCCTTCGTTTTGAAGTTCCCCTTTCATCTGCAGTCAAACTTTGAGTTTGATCCAATCTATAAAGATAAATCTAGGGATTAATCTGGAGGTTTAAATGGTTTAGCCAAAGGTTGGTCCAGCTTTATAATAATGACAGCTGATTTGTGTTACTTTCCACTGAGATTTCTTTTTTTTTTCTTTTTTTTTTTGGATGACCCCCCTACATATTGCATCTTGCAATTAGGCTGTTGACAACTCTATTGTGCTGACAGCAGAGGTAGAGCTACGTGGGGAATTATACAGCATGTTGTGCTGTAAATGTTACTCACAGATGTCTTAAGAGACTGCAGTTTGTCCCATGTGCTCCTACCTCTGCTGCAGCACATCTCGAGCTGCAGTTGTTCCAGTCGGAGCTGGTGGCATGCTGAGCCTAATGCAACTCTCACCAACAACTTTCCAAGATAAGGAGCCTGTCAGGATGATGTCAATGGAGGTTTAAGAAGTGCTTTCTGAAGTCGTTCTGAGTTAATAATTAATGGGTTGATTATTTTACTCCCTTTGATAGTTCTTTTATATTTGGATGCAGCTGGCTGGAAATAACCACAAAGGGAAACTGATTTTATTTGCCATTAATTTTGACTTTACTTAGCAAATTAAACTGTGTCCCACCATCACAGTTTTGCTAATCTGGCTGTGCTATAATATGAAGATGAAATCTTTGATTAACAAAGCAGATTAATCAGTTTCTAGAGTGTTTTGGGGTAAGATGCACGAACATGCAACTCCTCCCAAGTAGTTTTCCAGTACATGCTTAGAGATGTGTTAAGTGCTGAAAGCTGTCGAGCAATAAATGTTTTTGATGTAGGCTGCATCTTCCTCTTGTAGAAATAAGTGTTTTGCCAACTAAAGCAGAAACGTTTTGTCTGCAAGGGGTGAAGATTTGGCAGTGCATACTGGAAAATACAGGTTTGGGGCTCAAACCTTGTATTTTACACTCAAATCAACTTTACAAGTGAAACTAATCCAAGCTAATTTCCAATATTACTTTTTTCTATGATAATGCCCACAGATGCTAAATGCTGCCTAGATATATGCCAAGACTATGCCCTACCTTAAATAATTACTATTTTACATTGATTTATTTTCCAGTACTTGAAATATGTGCATATGTATCCTACCTACGCATTCCAACTCTGGCACAAGAGCAAATTCACACATATATGACCTTACTTTCCTTACAAGGAAAAATGCTGGAAGATTCAGCCCTTTATGAGATCTCTGTACTGCCACAAAAATATAGTTAATTTACTTTGCAAAATACTTTTGTCAGACTGACCTAGTCTATTAAAATTACTCCATAAAAGAAATTAGGAATACTGAACCAGAAGGAGAAAAAAATGCCATATTCTGGGTATTCAGAGATTTTTGTCTGAAAATTTGTCTGTTTTGCTTGAATACTTCCATGTGCAAATAATAAGTAATGGACTAAACTTATACCCTTAAATTAAAACCAACATCTTTGCAGTTCAGGTGAGGAAAAAAAAAATCTATGCAAGAGATGCATTCAAATGCATTTGTGCTATGTTCATATAGAAAACTAATAGTTAAGCACATTTTATAATTACTCGCAAATTAAGAATCAAAGCAAAATGTAGAAGTTAACTAAGAGGTCTGTAACTCTCCTGGGTGACCTACCCAGTGTAAATAAAATCCTATTGAGACAGAACACTTTACTAGCCAGATAATGAACAAGCAAGTTTATTGTATTGATTTTTAGAGAACACACATCTCTAAGTGGCATGACTAGACCATACTACCAATTTTCTAGCTATTAGATATTTGCCATTCTGTGAAACAAGCTTCGAGTTCGTAACAAGCACATACCACAAACTTTTGCTGTAAGAACGAGAAATAAAAGTAGAAATTGTTGCTCATAGAATGAGGGCACTGCTGTAGGTTCCTGTAGATGCAATAAATCTACATTTTGGTCCCCAGATTGTAATGCACTGTGTGGACTCAGCTACAGAAGTGAGTATCACCTGTTAGCAACTCTGAAAAACTTCAGTACTAACAGAGATATGACTCCCCCCTACCACCAGTGTGCATCTCAAACACATTTGAGTGTTTGAACATATTTTTGAACTGTGAAGGACACCCTTAAGAGTTAAGAGAAGCTTGACCATCATGTCACAGTACTCACTGATCATCTGTAATTGAAAAGAGCTTTTACTCTCTCCCTGCCTTCCCAACCCCAGCTTAAAAATTGTTTTAAAAAGTTGTCAGGCATCAGCAGGGAAGCTGAAGGGACAGTGAGGTTTTTAGATTTTTTTTTTTTAATACATCTGTACCTGTTTAGACAGATTAAGTCAGGAAAAGATGCTGTTTCAGTCACCCTGAGAATTTGATTATTATTTGAGCTGGATTTGATATTATCAGTAATGTGCAAGTAGGACAAAGTTGTTAAATCTTGGTGAGGCAACTGTAACAGCTTTTTTTAACTCAATAACAAATAAACACTGTACCTCTGCCTGGTTTTATATATATATATAGAGGCATATGTTTATCAATAGGACACAAAATATATTGAACTGCATTCAAGCATGAGCCATTATCCTCTGCATTCTCTCTCCCCATTTAAAAAAGGATGAAGATAACAGGGAATTGTAAGGATTTTTGTTAACTTGCACTCTATAAAACTATCTGATTGAAACAGTATATTCTCCTGAGAAACTTTAAATCTGGTGTTCTGGAAAGCACTCAAATTTTAAGATAACTGCAGATAACTGATTTTGAAAGGCAGCATTATGAAAGCAGAGCTTATAATATTTCAGTGCCCACCGCTGGACCTCACAGCGGCAATTTCTCCATTAAATTATTACTACTTTAAAATTAAAGTTTGACATTAAGGCAATACTTTAGTGTTTATTTTACCATAATGTTAAATTTTGGCTCAGTGATGTGTTTTTAAATGCAGAGAAAACTCGCTGAAAAAAACATTTCTGAACAAATACCTCCATCACTTCCAAATGACTGCAGAAAAAGTGTGCATTGAGGGTGTCTATACCTGCACTTCAGACTTATCCCATCTAAACAGCAAATATTTTGTGCACATTTTAAGATATCTATTTTTAAACTGCAAATAAACATTTCAGATAAATGAACAGCTCACAATGCACATAATATATAACTTTTCTAGTTTTTTTTCCAAGAATATAAAATATCCCCAACAGCAAAATATTTTAAATTATTTAAAGAGGTAACCACTTAAACAGTCATGTCCTAGGTATGAAATTCTGAACCTCAGTTCAAGATGGAAAATATTTGGTTTCTAATATGAGCAAATATCTTGAAAATTGATTTTATATCAAAAAAAAGGACAAAAGAATATTTCCTGCTGTGTTAGCTCTGTTTCACTGATGTGGCTAAATAGATTTTTAGCATTCACCACTTCTTAAAGGCACACATAACCAGGGTGATGACAAGATATCTGTGTCACGGTAAATTGGGAAATAATTATTCTGTTCTTTGATTTATTACATCAGTTGTAAAGTATCAAACTCGAACTGGGCACTGCAACCTCTGCACATGTGAATACCTCTCCTGATGTTATTTGTCTCAGTCTATTCATTTGGTTTAATTACTCACAGGCATAAAGATGAACAAAATTTGTACCTCAACTCCCCACTTTACCCCTAAATCTCTACTAGGCTCTGTCTACAAGGCTATACCTGTGCAGCAAAGAAAGGAGCAAATTACACAATTGCTCCAGTGTAATTGTTTTAGATGTTTTGAGCTCGAAATAAAAGCTGTGTTAATAAGTGCACAGCTGAAAGCTTCGCTTTCTATAGCACCCAGACGCTTGTTTGCGTTGGATGAAAATTATTAATACTAACACCAAAATGGTTTGGCACCCATTTATATGGAATACATACCTACCTCTTTGGGCAAAATCAGTGATCCATTAAGGCTTTTCTTTCTTTTTTCCAAGCTGTGAGCATACTGCGTATTTAAGTGTGTGTAAGAGGGAAGGTGGGGGGTAGGTTTAGCTGAATAAAAGATTGCTTGATATCTTGAAGTCCTTTGAAGAGTTTTATAGGCTTATAAAGCCCAGTGTGAATGAATGACATTTTTCCCCCCTTTACTTTTTATATATGGAAGTTTGTTAACCTGCGTTTCAATTAGGGAATAATTATTAATTACACTAATTACAGGTTTAATGAAAACCACATACTTTGCAAAAAAAAAAAAAAAAAGTTAAGCTTAGGGCTGAAATTGTAGCTGCAGAGAGTGATGCTCCAATAAAGGCTGAAGCAACACTTTCATGTGGACGGTTTTACATAGATGTATACATTTCTTTAACAAAAGAATAAAGCATTAAAGCAAACTTTTATAAGAAAAATGCCCTGAGAACATATATCCAATAAATTATTTCAGACAACCCTGGGCTTTTTTCATCAGGAGTAATAGCTATTTACTTTATTTTAAAACTAAAACTCCAGTAGATCCATTACAATCCTTATACAAAAAATCCTAAGCTGTCTTATTTGCTTATTTAACTGTCTAAACAAAAAAAACCCAAGAACAAATCACAAGTTACCAAGTGCTAGAAATTATAATAATTTATTCTAATAAAAGAAAGCATTGCCTACATAATTTTAACTTCACAATCATACAGTTACACTGAAAAGCCAAAAAACTTATATCTGATGCTGTAATTTTGTCCTGAGCAACCTCCTCAATTATATTTCTCCTCACAATCTTTAAATTCCAAGCAGAAGAAATGAAACCTTAAAATGAAACCTTTATTTTTGAATGTCAATTTTTTTTTTTTACTGTGCTCTGTCAATTATATTTTCAAATAAACTTTTAAGAACCTTCTAACCCTGGATATCGCTTCTCCCTGGGAAAAGTCACCCTCAATGTTTTAAGATATGTACCTGAACTAGAAGCTCTCTATTTAGAGTTTTTGCAAATATATAAAGTAAAAAAATCATGCCTAGAAATCAGTTAGATTTTAATCTAGGGTCATTTTAAACTAAGGATAGAAAGTAACATGATTAGAGATCATTATTTTAAAAGCTTAAGCTTTCATTAATGCCCATTCATTGTTTCATAGTTTACTGAATTTTCAGGTGATTTCAAAATGTTAAATATTACTGATAGGAAACTTCGGTTGCTATCCAAAAAAAAATCTTTGCCCAATTTCTTTTCACACCAGTTTTCCATTGTCTCCTGGATTTAGTTAAGCAAGTGTTTTAAAACACTGAGAATTGTTTCTATCACATTATTACACAGCAATTGAGACATTTGCATAATGAAAAATAATTATGTAGATAATATCAATAAGTATGATTAAAATCATCTATTTGAGGGGGTTTAAGTGGGAAGATGTAACTAATATTTATAAATTACCATTGTAAAATTAATAATGTTAAACATTTTTTAAAAATAGCATGCAAAGCAGACATCAATTGTTTTATTTTAAACCTCTTTTTATAATAGTGTTGCATTTTCCACAATTAAATGGAAACTTAATCCATCAAAAGTACATACAATTAAATCAACTATACAGAGATGAAATTACTTTTCATATTTCTCTTCCCATGCAGAGAGAGAATTCCAAAATTAAAGTAAATTAACTAGGTTATTGAAATCCGCTCGCAATCCTGATTTTAGACTTACAGAATATTTTAGCAAATACTTAAACAGACAATTACTGTTTATATAGTAAACAGAAAACTGCCTGCAGTTTTAGATGAACCCGATTCACTAATATTGACAAGTAAATAACTGTTTGGAGCTGGAATCATACCTAATTACTGTAGTCAACAACATTCATTATTGAAGGCAGCATACAGCTTATATTAAAGCATAACATTATATATTCACATATTTGTTATTTGCCCATTTTTTCTAATAAGATAAATTAGAAAAGATGAAAAATGCATAGTATATTTAATATGCTGGTGCTAGAAAATGCAAGTATTAATCAATTCAGCAAACCAAGATGCAAAAATCCTTTCTAACAAAACAAAAATATTCATTAAATTCCTGTCCTGCAATCTGCCCAAAATCTTTCTAACAGTCCCCCTGAATTCAGCAGGGCTCAGACCAGGATCCTCAACAGGCTCACAGAATTTCTTTTCTTTAATTTGAGATTCTCTCAAACTGAAGAACTACTGCAGCTTGTCTTTCGGCCACAATTACTTTAATTTTCAGACAGCAGCTTCAATTTTTTTTCTTTTATAATCTGTTTTAGGATTAACAATAATAATTGATATCACAGCCTGAGCATCCCTGACATTAAACAGCATGAGAAGATGTGCCTGCTCCCAGGGTTAGAGTCCTACTTTTCATTGTACATTAAGGCTCTGTAGGGAGCAATCTCTGGGAGGTTGCCCTTACAGAAACACCCTTTTGAGTCATTTTGGGCACACTGTGGCTCCTTTCCTTCTTGTCCCGCTACAGAAATATCGGTGCCCAGGGAGCTTTCCCCAAGTACACAACATCAATCTGCACAGCGAGGTCCCTGCTGCCTGCAGCCCGGGGTGCAGCTCCCTCCTACTCAACAGCAGCACAGAAATAGTTGCAGCCCAAAAAAAACCCACAAAATGTGACAGGTCTGGACAAGCAGCTGGTGCACACATCACACCAGAGCTGTGACATGCAGGAGCTCTCAGGGCAGCAAGGCAGACTACAATAAAAGCAGACAGCTGAAAAACAGCCAGCAGCAACTTTGGGCACGGACCTGTCAAAGAGTCACTCGCTGAGGCTCCTTGGTGAGTCCCAGCAATATTGTGGCTTCTGTGTTGGGGGGTCTATAAAACCTCCTGTGTGCACTGGGAAGTGCAGAGGACCCACAAGGTCTCCAACAGCAGAGAAGAACAAAGCAGTCATGTTTTCTTACAAAATGTAAGTTTACATGCCAGAGGAAAGGAGAAATGGCCCAAGTCTCCAGAAAACAGTGCACACCTCAAATTTCCACTTCAGATCCTTTAGCAGCCCACAAACCCTCTTTGCATTAAGTTTTGTTTTATAGCCATTCCCCCAAAAAATTCAGGCTTCACCTCTAACACAGAAAACACTTCTAGATCCTCTAGCTGTAAAATTTCCCACATCCAATGGATGACTCAGACCTGGGCAAAAAGGCTTGAATAGCCCTAAGTTCTACCTGCCTAAGCAAGGATCTCCTTTCCACCTTTACAAAGAGCTCTGCAAAAAGAAACAACAACACAGAGACACTGCACAAACATCAAAAGCAAAGCCACTGTGGCCCCACTGGCTGCTCTCAGGTTTGGGAGGTAGATTTTCCTTTCCAGTTGCCTTATATGAATAATGTGGATTTCACAGCACAGGGGGAACTGACAGTAATCAATATATCCAAATTATTGTATTAGTAACACAACAATTCACAACCACTGTGGGCTGGAGAAGAGACACAACAGAAGCAGGTCACGCCAAGGCTTACTCAAAGCTTGCACTTCTCTGTATGCAGGCATAACTCCTCTGAAATCAATGGGAATTTGCTTGAGTAAGGATGATAACCCTGGAGTTAAAATATCCTTTGCTTCACTACAGACCATTTCAAGGACTAGGTCTGATTATTCTTCCTCAGCAATGGGAAAAGCTATGCTCTCACATTTCAAAATCAGGGGTGGGCTGAGAGGGCTGCCAAGTCTCCTCCAGCATCATGGCACCTCATTGTTAATAGTCTTCAGAAGCCCCTTATTTCCATTTACATGAGTTCATTAGGATTACACAGGTGACTGATGTTGTATGCTAAGTGTCTCCGTGATTGCACAAAGTGCCATATTAACAAAAATCAAAATAAAAATGGTTTGTCAAACCACACAAAATGCTGCCGAGCGCTTCACGGGCAACAGTTTTAGCCTCCATATGCCTGCACACTATGCACAGTCTTTAATTACATGATCATATAGAAAACTCCAGCCTCAGTGGCAGGAGCTCTACAACATTACAAGCAACAAAACCCAAGGGAAGGAGCACAAAGGGCTGCTGCGTCCCACTGCTTCCACATAGCTAGTGCAGCACCAGCACCTCCCTGATCTCAATTCTCTTTATTCTCAAGTTTTCGCTAGAAGAGAGGGCTTGTTTCAAGAGTTCAGAATGTAAAAGCTGCTAAAAATTTATCTTTACATCACCAAAGCCCAACTCCCTTTGAATTTTGAGTCAGGCCCATCCTGAATATTTTCTAGCTGGATTACTGCTGTCCTCCTTTCCCCTTTTCTCCTGTCCACATGAAGAACATGAAGTCTGCCTCTATAAAGAGCATCCACTTGCAGTTTCTCCTACAAACTCCACAATTTTCTAAAATCCAAAGTACTCAAGGAAAGTGGTAACAGCAGTAGAAACTAGAAATAAAAAGAGTAGATGAAAACCATGGGGTTGGATGTATGTCAGGGATGTTTTTCTCCTGCATTTCATAGCCCTGACAAACAGCATGTGCCAAGCCAGTCCCAGGGAAGAGCTGGAACCCCTAGGAACAGAGCAGCCCCATGGGGACCAAGAAGGTCCTAGCAGGATGAGAAGAGGCTCATCCCACCAGCAACCTGTGAATGCAACTCCCCAAAACACTTCACGTCAGGGCTATAAGCCCCTTCCCTTCCCTCCTGTGACTCTTCATGGCCTGCTGCCCTTTTCCCAAGGCAATGATCAAAGCATCCCTGGTAATCAATTTTACCAGGAAAACAGAGCAGAGAAGTTAAAGCACTCTGTACATTGCACTCCATATGCTTCATTTAGTGTTAAACACACACAGAGCCAGGTAAAATACAAGTACACAACTCTTTCATCCCTGATCCTAACACAAGCCTGTACGTATCTTTACTCCTAGAAGTAGACCTACCTGCTTCACCAGCAAAATTAAAAAAAAACCAGACAAATTAGGTCATATTAAGCTTTAAACTTGGCCTTTTTTCCTTCACATAATTTGCTGATTGATTCCCGAGTTGGGGTCTTTGAGAATTTTGCACGCTAGGCACTTGTGTGGCGGGCAGAGCATCAGTGAGCCTCAGGTGGATTTCTGGACAAGGGAATAATATAATATCCTGGAGTCTGCTTGGTGCCCTCTCCACGCACAATAGCCCTGAGTGGCAGCACGTGGTAAGCGGATGAAGCAGGAAGATGTGTATGATCTGATGAGCTTGGCTAAGCTGGGGGAGTCTCCTCTACTCTGCTAAATTAAAAACCTCCCTGCAATTTCAATCCTAATCACCCCCTCTGATGCTGTAATTGATGACGGTCAGTTAACTCCTTCCCTCCCGAGGCCGTCTATCAGAACCCAGAGGACTGTGCATCAGACAGTGCTTCGTGGCCTAAATCTGCTCAATTTTATGGGGGTTTCTGGAAGTTTTAGGGATTTGTAAGTGATCTGAAGAACATGGGAAGTTGCAGCATAAATATTTCACGGCAGGCCTTTGGGTACTTCAGATCCATAATGCCCCACTCCCAAGTGGTACAAGCTGTCTTTAAGCCTGGTTTGTGGCACTGAGACATACATTGG
This sequence comes from Erpornis zantholeuca, assembly GCA_013400515.1. Taxonomy (NCBI): domain Eukaryota; kingdom Metazoa; phylum Chordata; class Aves; order Passeriformes; family Timaliidae; genus Erpornis; species Erpornis zantholeuca. The sequence goes on along the minus strand of VZTN01029723.1, from coordinate 372,712 downwards.
CTTCTCTGCCACTCTCCTCCCCGTGGCTGGCACAGGCAAGGAGCCAGCAGCATTATTACACCCTTGCACCTCCCAGCTGGCAAAATGGCCCTTTGCAGCCTTTACCAGTTGGTGCAAGCTGCTCTAACTTGTGTTGAGAAACCAAACCAGAAAAGAAACTCCTATTTGCATTTTCAGCCTGATTCCAGACATAGCCCCTGTATGCTCCACACACAAGCTTACTGTTGGCTCCTACACAACGTGCTCCAAACTTAATAATGAAGGTGTGAGTAGAGCTGTTAAAATGATCCTGGAGATAAATAATATCTTTCCATTCCACCTCCTATTTATGAAAGTTTTTAGGGAATTGTACGGTGCATTGTTCTCTTGCAGAATTCTTTTAAGTCTGTTTCATGCCAAGAAGGGGGAAAAGAAATCTATAAGATGTGATATATGTTTATACTCTCCTGAATAAGAGGCTTTGCAGCATTGGGAAATCTATAGCATGAATTATTCTAACTGATTTATAATAGACAGTGATGCCTTAAGGACTCTATTCTGACTATTGTGCTTTCATGACAGGGCTGATGTACTACCTGCACTGTATTCTGTAACTGGAGCACCCAAAGCAGGTGCCCATACACCTGCTTTAGAATTACTGCCTATTACTGCACTTTAGAAAAGGGCAAGAAGCTTGCCTTTGTTATATTTTTAAGGTTATAATTTTTAAGGTTGTGTCTCGAAAGGCTCAGATCTCAATACAACTGATACTTAATATAGTTCCAGGATCAACATCCAGTCATCGACCCTAGATTTTTAAATCTCCTATATTAAAACACCAACAACTGCTAGAGTCCATTCTTTTATTTCTGTTATGTTGCTTTGCTTTCTTTTCTGCATGGGGAATAGGCTACAGAGCCTTGATAGCATGAACCTACTTAGTTTTCAAACCCCAGCACTGCAATTCTGTGATTAGGAAGCCAACTGGCTCAGGAGACACCTGGGTATCAAGAGCTGAGCCAGCTCCCAGGAGGCCAAGGCAGAAAGCCCTCTTTGGGGCCTGAGCAGCAGAGGCTCAAAGCTGCCCTCAGAAGATTTCCAGACAATTTTACCCAGTGATTAACACCTGATTAGTGGTTGATGGGAAAAAAATGAGGTGAACTGATTGACCTTTCCACCCAAGGCATTCCTTGTTACCTGCCCGCAGAGGAGGACTTTTATTTTCTAGATGCTTTAACAGATCAAAGCATTGATTCTGGAAAGCCATTCCTACTCAGGTCACTGATTCATCTTGTGAAGAATGTAATAGTCTCATAACACTTCATCAGTGACCAATATTAAAAAGAAAAAATATTGCTTTTCACTTTTCTGGATGCATGAGGACAGAGCCCTGGCAGGTTCCCAGCAGCCTTTGGTCAAGTCCAACACTAAAGTGACTGACAACACAGCAAGAGGCAAGAAAATAGTTTTATTAGAGTCCATCTTGCTGCTGCTATGTTTTGAAGAAATAATTTTCCAGACCCCCAAAGTAACCACATCATCCCTCTTCCAATACTGCCTGCAGTGTTTGACTAATGCAGCACAATACCAAAGTTAGTACTAAAAGAGGACACAACAATTCAGTCGCTCACACACAACAGAACAACTGGCCCTGAAGTTCTTCCAGCTCAACCAGGATCCACATGGCACTGAAAGGTGGAGTGTCTGCCAGCCAGTAAATGAATTTAATTAGGCAGTGGAGTGCTGGTCTCATATGGCTGCAACTGCTGAGTGTAGGTGTGTGTGCACGTGCACTCTTGACACATTAGCAGAACTCAGCCCAAATGCAAGAGAAGCCATCAATTTCTCTTGCAGCAATTAAGCCAAACAGACCACCCTGACCATGCCAATAGGACATCCACTGGACTGGACTTGTGGGGAAACTACTGTAAGGTTGAATGGCAACACACAGAAAGACACACCTGCAGGAAAACACCAGAATTCCAATTTCTATACAGTTTCTATGTGACTTATATGCAATGTTTTCTTCTCTCTGAAGCCATTAAGATGGGAGAGAATTGAGCCTGGTAATGATAAAAATAAATTAAAGAGTATCTAAGAAAGACATCTGAAGATTAGGCTGTCCCTTTTACAGGGCAGATTTGATAGCTTTGCTCAGACAAAAAGCATGAAAGGAAATGTGCCCAAGATATTGAGAAAACTATTCCATTTACTGGGTCAGATGTGCTTCCATATCCAAATGACATGCAAACTACTGTGTCTCTCTGAAATGTGAAAGGTAATTTAGTCACTTTTTTTTTTTTAAATATGTACTTTTAAATGTATTACTGACAAGATCTCTGCACCTACTTGGGCACTAATACCAACACAGCCAACACCAGAACTCTTTCCTTCTGCAGCTCAGGCCAAGGGAGGCGGGGGCCACAAACCAAATTAATTGGCCAGCGGGGATTTCCCTTAGAGGACCAAGCAGTCTCAGGGCACACGGGGCTGACACCTTCCTCCAGCCCCCTTCTGCAGCCTGTGACAGGAATGAGCCTTTAGGTGACAAGCAGGACACACTGCCCATATGGATACACCTCTCTGTGTTACAGCTTCCAAGGGCCAGCTGGAAGTCACTGCACTAACCTGGTGCAGCCCATCGTCACACACCTGAGGCTTTCCCCCAAGAGTGCTACAAGATGAAGAGACAGCCCCACGTTATCTTCGACCTCATTCCCAGGCAGTGCTTGGGGAGAGCACCAAATGAAGGACTCCATCTCTTCTGCTGGCCTTTGCTGGCCTTCTATTCCCACTTTCTTATTTTTAACAGTTTCGTTGTAAATGAGTAAAGCATTAGAACATTAGCTTATATTGTACTGCAAAGCCTATTCCAGTAAACCTGTCAAAATTGGCATCATTAATAATAATACTTAGCACTTACATACTGCTTTACATTTTCAGAGCACTGGAGACATTAACTTAATTAACAAGTGACAGTTTCACAAGTAGAAGCTCTCCTTGCAGCACTGGCCTGTATGCCTGAATTTCTCACAAAATCTCAAACTCTGCATTAATCCACTTGCCTTTCATCCTTCTGAAAAGATTATCTTCCTTTTTATTCACCTACTTTGGATATATACATGCATGCTTTTAAAAACCAAGCTATTAAAAATATTCAGGTGGAAGAACACTGACTTAACACAAGCTAATTAGAAAATCCACATTACCCTACTTTTCAGCCTAAATTACTCAAAAATCAGAGCTCTATAAAGCACATGTCTGAACAGAATAGGGCTCTAAATTGGTGTAAAGTGTACTTAATATTGATTGCTCTGCAATTTCCAAAACTGTTCAGAAACAGAGAGACATCATTAGGTTTTATTTTAATTTTTCCTTCAGGTTTAGAAAGAAAGATGGCAAAAAAAAATCAATATAGCTACAGAAGTAAAGCAAGTGAAACCCCATCTCTAGCAATTTAGAGGGCAAAATCACTGGGGAGAACAGTGTTCACATCTTAGGGCCACATTTCAGAGGTGTGTAGAGCCATTACTAATTTCCATATCTGAAGTTTAGGCACGATGCTGTCACATCTGCCTTGTTTCCCACGTGCAGCCCACCAAGAAATCCCAGCGCCCAAAGGACACTGCTGTACCAGACAGAAATCCCTGCTTGGCTCACCAACAAGGGGAGGTCCTTTCTCACTCTGCCCTTCACCACAAAGCTTCAGCTTACAAAGGCAAAGGGAGAACTTGATTGTCTGCCCCAAAAATCCCCTTTTCTGAGGCACTTATGAACACGATAGCCCACAGCCTGTGTGTGTGGCAGATGCACCCCCTGGCAGGGTGAGCCACACAGCTCAGGGTCACAGGGCCCCCACCATGGCCACAACATCAGGGAAAGAGAAAACACAACCCAAATATTTGTGGAAGAGGACAAATAAATGTTCAGCTTGAAAACACAGAGGTTGTAGTCTCTGCCCCACCAAAATCACCAACAGCCCCATCTCCCATAGCTGGGTGCCACCTTCAAAATCCCCCACCACTGCTCACTAGAACAATTTCCACAACCAAAAACAAGGGTAAGAGCACCCAGAGATGCTGCTGGCTTTGGGAAATCATGCAGTACACCCAGAGCCCCAAGCCCAGCAACAACCCTGGCATGGTCAGCCTCTCACACAAGCAAGAGGTACAAAAGGTCTTGGTAGGCTCTGGGTTACTCACGTTTGCTGCATCTCTCCATGGAGGGAACCAGGCACTGCAGAAAGGTCTGCTCTGAGCTGTTGGTGGTTCCTCCTGTTGGAGACTGATGGGAGAAGTGAGCTGCCCAGCCCCAACAAACTACTGCTCCACGGCTGTTCCTTTTCAGGAGGGAGCACAACCCTCTCCCCTCCACAGCCAAACCTTCTTGGGCCTCATTGCATCTCATTTATGGTAGGGCAGGGTGGGGTCACCGCTAAAATCCTCCATCCCCACCTACATGGCAGCTATGGGGGCAGGAAGGGAGTGTTCCCTGTTGGTGTTGGCTCCACACTGCAGCCCCTTGATGCCTTGATGTGGGCACTGCCAGCTCCTGGAATCAGGAAGTTTATGTGTTTATAGTCCAGTTCATGGCCATGGTAGTTGTTTGAAAACATTGGTGGCTAAAACTCTCCAAACATACGCAGGTACTACCAGGGGAAAAAAAAAGTGCATTATGTGTGCCTTTTCATTTTATACACACCTGGACTCAGTGTGGAGTTTTCATTTCCCCTTCCCACAGAGTGCCCAGGTCATGCCCCCACACCTCTGAAAAGCAGCTTCTCCACACAGCACAACTGCAGTATGGAATTAGTCGTGACAGGAGTGTTAATTTATAGCATGATAGTCACACTGGGAAGGGATGCTGCTTTTCAGCTACCTCTTGTGTGGAAGGTGGCACTGTCCTGCGTGTGCTCCAAGGGTGACAGGCAGGAGCTCAACAGCACCAGGGAAATTGCTGTGAGCTTTTAGCAGCGGCACTTCACATTGGACAAACTCTCAGCTGATGAAAATTGCACCACAAAAAAGTAATGAAAACAGCAATATAGGATGTTCCTTCCAATAAATCAATTTCTTAAGGAGTGTGTCATAATATCTAAATGTCTGGTAAATTATTTTTTCCAGATCCAAAGGTTCTAAGATATCTAATGCTGGTAAGTTGTTTGGCCTCAGTATGTTTATGCATAAACTTGCACACAGAAGAACAACCAAACCAACTTATTCATCTGGGACAAGGGATTCCAAACCAACCTGAACTACCACACCAGTGCACAGTGCTAACAATAATTCAGAATTTCCTTTCCTCTCATAGCTCAAACACTGGCAATGCTCCTATCAGAGCATTAAATATCTGCTGTAAGCCTCTGTTTAGCAGGAAGATTACATCCCTCAGATTTCACAGTTCAAAAGTTTATACTGTCCTGAGCTATTTATAGACTGCTGACACTGCCTCTTCTTTGGTGCAGATATCCTGGGGAAAAAATAATAACAATAAGTTTGAGCCAGTTTGGAACAAGGTTTCAAAGAGTAGTTTTCTGTTGCCAGGACTAGCTCTGAGTCCTGCATCAGAAACTTCTCTGTGCTGGCTTGGGGTTTCTAAGTATTCTTCTGACCTTCCATTAAACTTGACACTTTGAAAAGAAAGTTAAAATTTAGAACAGGATAATCAATACTAAAATCAACAGATCCTTTTCTTCTAAAACAATTTTCTCAGAAGGAACCGGAATGACTTTTGGGAAAAAAAAAAAAAAAGACAAATTAAGGAATACACAGTTTAAAAATTATTTTTGCCATAACAGAGTGATCATGAATAGAATGACCAATTCATCTTGTACATCCATATATTTAGTTTTCCCTTCCCATTGTACATATTTTCTCTAGATCTTTCAGCACACAAATCCCCCAAACTCTCTTGATGCAGGATTGCTTTCAAAAACCAAAACAGATATTTCTGTGTCATCTCCATATATCCAGTTCCAGCGAGATAAGACTCAGGCCTTGGTCTGATTCCATTTACACAGATCAAAATCAGAATTCATTCCACTGGAGTGAGCAGAGTGGCACTACTGAAAACCTGCCCTGCTTCTTACTTTTGGCAGTTTTGTGTGTGAGGCTTTTAACACATCTCTGAGCCAACTTATCTGAATGTGTTCTTTAAATAGACCTCTGTTTTAAAATCAGGTGGCACTCGTGCTTGTGAAGATCCCTGCCCTGCCAGTGCTCTCAGGTCGATGTCCTTCACACACAGCCTCCATCCAGCCTGACCCAGCTCTGATCCAGGGCTGGCAGTATCACACTGATTTGCCTTTTCATTCCTCAGTACAAATGATCAGATCCCTATTTTATGGTTGTACTGAAAAGGGAGCAGGTAGAGAGAGGGAAGGGTTTTGGAACAAATCAAATGCTTCCAGGGATGGTGATCCCACTGCTTCCCAGGGCAGCCTATTCCAGTGCTTAACAACTCTTTCAGGGAAGAAATCTTTCTTGATAGCCTACCTAAATCTGGTGCAACTTGAGACATTTCCTCTTGTCCTGTCAGTTCTTACCTGGGAGATGAGACCAGCTCCCACCTGACTGCACCCTCCAAGATTATTGTGTGATTTCTGCAGTGCAAACCTCAAAGCATTTCTCCATATCAATACTTGCTCTAGTTATATGTAACCATCTTTCAACTTTCAGAAATATATTCAGGAGTGATATTAAATATTTCATAAAACTGTAAGGAAAAGCTGTTTGTAGGCTTTGGCTGACCCACTGCTTATTCTGAGGTGAGAGGAAGTGCTTCAAGGGTGTATTAATTTCAAATAATTTTAAAGAAGTCCTGTGTTTGTTGGATATCTGCTTTGCTCAGCTGGAAATCAAGGCCAGGATGACTCAGTCATTATAATGTAACATGAATTCACCATCCTCCCTGCATACAACACACACAGCATGATCCAAGGTTAAGCATAGAATATCAAAAGACTCAGAGCATGGACAATTTTAATGGTAAAGGAACCTTGACTTTTACTGATTATATTAGTTCAACTAAAATTGACCTTCAATATATGAAGATTCATTTTCACAAATACGTGGTATGACTGATGCCTTTTATTAGGCTTACAAAAAAGTAATCAGAACTGAAGCTTTCAAGGCCACAATCTCTTTTTTTTCCGTTCAAGTTACAGATAAGGGAAGGAGATATAGTTATGAGATCTTAAAAGCTAATCTTTTTTGTTTGTTTGTTTCCTAATAAAAGGCAATAGCATTGCTATTTATCAGGTCCTTCGAGCTGGCATTGCTGCTAAATAACAACAGGCCACTTCCCAGCATTATCTCCAGAGCTGTTGCTTGTGCATATTTATCTAGTTAATGGGATGGATTTATTACAAGTATTGGATAATTTGGACCCAGCCTACACTGATGTATTTTATGGCATGTGGTCAACCCAGCTATTATGGCCTGGGTCTGCAACTGCTCTGTAAACTGGAGCATGCAGTCATTAAAATGAATGAGCACAAGTGTTTGCTATGCTGGTTTTAATTATATGTTTATCTCTTTTCTCTTTTATACTTCCATTTTATTTATACCACATGTGGTCACGTATGGGCTGTAGATGTCATCTTAGGGGGCTTAGGCAAACCATAGGCAAGCAGCTTTGCTTATTTAGGAGGGTTTAACTCACCTCCTTAACAACAATTATAGGGCTATATATCTTAATTTATATACATATTCCCGATTTTTAGTGAGGTCCAGTTTCTAGAGATGAGGGAAAAGGAGCAAATCTTCATCAGGTGGAACATTGTTTTTGAGAGGGAATGGCTTAGTGCTTATAGAATCATAGAATTCTTTGGGTTGGAAAAGACCTCTAAGATCAAGTTCATCCATTATAACAGGTTAAACAGAGATTTATTATACTTGTTTACATTACGACTTGGACATTTGATGAAGAATCACTATAGAACAGAAAGTCCTGGAGAATGAAACTCATAGAACTATTAGTATAATAAATAATAGTTTAAAATAGTATTTTAAGGCACAAATAAATGATACTTTCAGGACTCAGCATTGTTTTCTGCAAGTTATGCCATGTGGATAAATATCATTCCCTTTTACACTAAAAAATTAATCTGAAAAGATGGTACAAGTGTTGGAGGACACCTCTGATAGCACAGTTCCACCAAAGGAATGCACTGGAAACCAGATTCTGTGTTTTGGGGCAAGAGATCCAGCAGAATGGACCTGCTCTGCAGGGCATTCACCTCCTGTTAGGTCTGTGGCTTATACCATGAAAATCTTTTGACTTATTAGTTGGCTTATGGGTTTACCCTTCATGTGATTTTATTGGTGGAAATAGGCCAGGAAAATTAAAAGGGGATGGAAAGCCCACTTTCAGAGGATTGTACAACCCTGAAATTTGCTTCCTAGGAACATTAATGTCAGAACACACAATCATCAAAACTCTTATAAAAATCAAAGGCATTTTTTTAAACGTTATAGCTCCTTTAGACAATTAGAAGTCAAAGAGAATAATGTCCAGATGTGAAAATTTGCAAATACATTACTTTCTTCGTTGGGTGAGCTATCTATTCCCAACATTGGCTCAAGGCCTACATCTTTCACATGACAGAATGTGAACAATTTATGCATTTAGCTAAATCTGCTTAACCTGGGTCAAACTACACCCATGTTGGAGCTCTGCCATCATAAGCGAAAAAGAATTATAGATCTGATGGTACATGTTCAGATGAAGGAGAAACAGTGACACTGGGCTGATCAACAGTTTAACCATGACACAAGAGGCTCCCTCTGAGGACAGGATCAGGTCTATTGAAATGATCAATTTAAGTTTTAAATTATACTTTTAATTATTTAAAATAGAACGTCGGAGCTAGGAAAAAAAAAAAAAAATCCCTTTGTGTCAAACAGTAATTACATCTGACTTTTCCACCGAAAACTCTAAGTGCTGTAGAACTGCATTAAAACTGCTTAAAAGTAGAAGGTTCTTTCTTTTGCATAGTTCAGATTGTGCACTGAACTAGATAGCTTTGTTAGCAGGGCACACAGCTCCTCGCTCCTGGAGCCCTGCTTGAACTCTTTGCTTAAATGAATACACTGGTTTTGCTCAGTCATTAGTAGGCACTTGCTCATATCGAAATGCACTGCATTTAATTCAGGACAGTTGGCAGCCTCTGCACGAGCGAGGCTCCAAAATGAGCCAGCACATAGAGGAGGGGAATGTCTTCAGCTTAGAGATGGGGTTACCTCTAGGGCAAGGAGGGGATTTTCTCACTCCAGCTGTCTGCTTGGGACTGAATTCAGCGCCTGGTACTCTGAGACCTGCAGTCGTGGCGAGGGAAGGGGGAAAAACATGTAGAAAAAAATAAATAACCACTCAAATGCTCACTAGGAGAACAGAAAATTGTAAATAACACACATTAAAAAAATCAGAAATATACCTGCTCATGCATCAATCACCTCTATTTCAGACACGATGCCAAACAGAGAGGATGAATGAGGGTTCAGCTCAGTTAGGGAGAGTGCAAATATCAACAGCACTAAAGCTACTTTTCAGGTTAGCATAATCTTCTGTCTGCAAACACTGTGTGGTTTATCTGATTTTTTTTTTTATTGGACAGCTGTGATCTTCTCCTTTCAAAACCTTGTCACTGCCGTTCAGCAGAAATGTAAGTGATATGATTAAGGAACATGGCATCTTGTATAATCGGTCGTAATCATTATCTAGGGGTTTCAGTAACATGACACATGCACAGCAACAGCAGCATCTGCTATGGACTGACAGATATCTCAAGCTCAGGGTGATGGAAGCACACTCAGGGATTTGTAAACTTGTCTTGGCTAATGCCACTACCCTGATGTGAACCTGTTGTTGGCTACGCTGCTTAAAGGCCAAAGATTAAAAGTCTTTTATAAAGTTCATCCTGTGTCTCATGAGCCTCCATCTCTGACCAGTGTGGGATGTGTTACCTTGGCAGACCTTTCCTACTTTCACTGATACGATGGTACTTTTGGAAGTAGCTGCAAAGAGCAGAATTCTATTTTTGTAGCATTTCCTAGCTGTTGGTTGGTCTTTTACAAACACTCAGTACTGGATTAACTGTGTTTGCAGGGTAGTCAACAAAGTTGCATTGCATAGTATATGCACTGTAGGTTATAAAAACACAAATTCCCAACTGCAGAGACACGAAACTGTGACTGGAGTGAATGCCACGGTGTCTTTGTGCTTGCAGAGCAGCTCTCTGCCCTCTGTACGAGCTGAAGACCACAGGGCATGGCCCCAGGGACAGCAGCCCTATTCTGGAGGCTTCCAAAGGGACATCTGAAGTCTCTTTCTTCCTAAGCCTTCAGAGACTAAAATCCAATCTCTCCCTTTCTGCATGTGTCCCCTAACCATTGCACTATTAAAGGTCTAGGAGAAGTGGAGATGAGAGATGTTTTCCATGCCTCCTTGTTGTAACAGAGTCACTGGAAGGCAAATGGCAATGAGCCAGGAGGAGAACAAGCAAATGAGAATCCTGCCAGAAATGGGATACATGCTTTTTTTTTTTTTCATGTTTTTCTATTTGGCAAAATTTAGAACAGCTGTAGGCTACATTAATTTACTCTGAGGTCTGAGTGATTGCCAAGGCTGTGGTTGGAGACACCACTTTTGCACACCAACTGTGGAAATTCATCATTCCTCCATGTCAACATCAGAGGATTAAGACTTGGGCACTGTTCCTTTATTGTGACTCCAACATTTTGGTCACTTCTAGACAGGATCTTGTGCTCAGCCTGCTCCATTCAACTTTTTTGTAAAGATTACTACAGCTGTACTCCTGGTACAGTTATAGGCTGCCAGCCAGTGGGCAGCCTGAAGTCAGGTTTGTTCTGCAGTGAAGCAAAACCCATTTTTATGCATGCACAGCAGTTTATAAAGATAAGGGTCATCCAGACAGGCTGCTGTAACAGTATCCTTTATTTGCATCTGCCATAAATCTCAGTTCCAGGGGTCTCAGTATGTAAAATTCACAATTTACAGGTCCTGAGTAACATTTAGGATTATTCACAAGTATCCAACAATTATGAATAGTAACTGTATTGAAAAAAGTAGACAATCTTTAAATAGGTTAAATGCATAGGTGTCAGCATATTATATATATTATATATTCATTTTACTCCTGAGCAGAGCTGCAGATTATGTTCCATCAAACCATGGTATATGAGAATAACACAACTAATTGTTCCAAAAGTATTTATTCCCCCTTTACTTTTTTCAGGCTTTATGGATAAGGATTTTTCATAAAATTTTAGAACATTGCGATTCCAGTTTTGTTACTCTCATCATGTAGGACTTTATTCACCAGATTATCTCCTTAGGTCAACTTTTTAGATTATGGGATGGGCTATGCTGATTTATATGGTTTGAGAATATGGACCATCAAGTTCAAGAGGATAACTAATGGAGTCGGGAGCTCATCAAGTTCAGCGATGGCATCAGAATCTGATTCTGCTTGTGTTCAGGAACAAAGGATTGATAACTGATGAAAGGAGAGGCAATTAGTTAACCACATTTATAAAGGAGAAATATACAGAATGCAAATGCACTTGCCTCTTTAAGGTTCCCTCTGCTATTGCCTCATGGAACAAAAAAAAAAAAAATATTTTCCTTTATTCTCAAATACAAACATATTGAATGATTATTTCATAGGTGCCAGATGACTCTTCCTTCTTGCTTTCTTGCAGGTCAAGGTTTGAAAGAAAAATATGTGTATAGATAAAACAGGCACAGATCAGGTGTAAAAACCCACCTGCTCCATTTATTAATGCAACTCTGCATGTGAAAATACAGTGTCAGGAATTAGATAGCATACAAAAGTACAACTATATAAATTGAAACAGAATTTTGAATAAAGATACATTTGGGAATACGAAACGGGGTGAGATTGAACTTAATGTAATAAAAGGTAGAGAAAACAATTTGACACAACGCAGCAGCTGATCAGAATTTCAGCTCTTAAAAATTGCATTTTTACTGAAGTCTTTGCCACAGGTGAAGTCGCAGTGGCTGCTCCCACCTTGTGCACGGGCACGGGCAGGTGCTCCTGCCTCCCCTTTGCCTCTGAGACAAACACCTGCTAATATTAGCCACCTCCTCCCCGTCGCCACCAGAAGGAGCTTAGCAGATGATATTTTCATTGGACTGTACAATAATGTGAAGTCTTCTCTAATCTGGTTTGGCACATTACCCATTGGATTTATGGAAATCCTCGGTGAGCTCTGACCCGGAGGTGTGGCAGCCGCACAAGCTCCGCGCGTGAGCGGTGTCGCGGTGGTCACGAGGAGAGCCCTGGGCTTTACCTACTGCTGAAGTTTTTGGCTGGGCTGACAAGTAACCCTTAAATCCAGAGGGAATGGAGTGTAAAAATCAGTCTTCCAAACGCACAGTGCTTTGGCTGATTAGCATGGAGAAAAAGGAATTAATAATGAGGAGAAAAAAAAGATAGCCAGAAACTACAAACACCAGGGAGCCCATTTCAGTGTGGCTTGAAAACAAAGCAACAATAGCAAGACTAGTCCTCTCATTAAATAATAATTTGTTATTTCCCTTTAATGCTGCACATGTTCTTTAACGGCTGTGACTTCTTAAGACAGTTTGACTATAATTCCCACATATTTATCAATAGGAAACTTGTATAACTTTTAATGAGTCCTTGAACTGACCACCTGTGAACAAGGGGTATCATAAACCTTGCCTCTTCAAATATGAAAAATAATTTAAGCATAAGTTTTCCTTGATGTGGCTGATCTAAAGTGGGTTGTGAAACTACTGGCAGACAGCTCAAGCCATTCTCCCTACAAAACTGGGAGACTTGGCTACTTCCCTTCAATGGCAAGGAGTGGAAGTTGTTCTTGTTTCACACATTTGGAAAATTCCAGGTAATTAGAGAAGCAGAAAAAAATCCCAAAGCAACTCTGTTTATTAAGGAATGGTTCTTCCATTAGAAATGTGACTTGATACATTTCTTTGTGGTCAGAGTCCAGCCATCAGGAAAAATTTCCAGTTGTTGAAACTAGTCTGATGGTCTTTCATGTCTTCATGTCTCATGACAAGAGATGAGTTTGTGCTTTGAGTGGGATTCTGGACTCAGGGGAATTTCATTTTCATGTGAAATTAAATTCATATAACTTCCTGCACAATTTCAGAAAAAAATTATGCAAAGAATGTCATTTCATTTCAGCTGAACCAGCTTGTAAGTTTTACCAGCTCTATCTGCCGTGCTCATGACTGGCTATAAAATGCAATCGTACTTAATTTTATTCTTATTTATGTATCATCTGTCAGATTTTCCTGTTTCACTTTGACTTCACCACTCTGATTAAATGTTAATATTTTGGTTTTAGATTACATATCCTCTGGCATATGATGCCACATGCAGAGATTTCTTTTCCTGTAGCACTTTAATGAGATGATGCTGTATCAATATATCTACATGAAAAGTTTCAAAAATTAGGAAAAAAAATGTTACGTTTTCAAATATGAATTTTCTAATATATTGAATTAAAAAGATACTCCATTCTAAACCACAAAATATTCAGATAACGCTTTCAATACAGAAATTTTTTTTCAGCATTTGTTGTAAGATAGTTATGTTGATGCTTCCAAAGGTAAATATTTGCAAGGCATCCTTTTTTTTTAAAGATTTGAAGTTGTGCTTTCTTGTCCCAAATCAGGAAGAAACAAAATAACATTTAAATTCCAGGTTTACACACAGTTTCATAATTTTTAGTCCACAGATATCAGACCATCCTTCTGGAACCAGATGCATGTACTGGAACTCCAGTGCCGTTTTTGGAAAGACTATGGATACATGGAATGCATTTCCCAGCATGATCTGCAAGGGAGAATGGTGAAGAAGCCAGAAATAGGAGAAGCAAAACCACCACAAACACACCAAAAGGTTTTTGCAGAAATAGTGGCATGGCCAAGGCACCTCCATCCCTGCACTCCGATGGAAATCACGTCACAGGTAACACAATGTTTTCCTGATTTGGGCAGCACTGCAAAGATAACCTCTCCATGGCAAAAACATTTTCAGCAATTTTTTCCTGTGTGCTGGCCTGAACCTGAATTTTCTTTGATGTTAAACATAAGTATCTGAGCACTGCTCCTATTTTGTCCTTGCATAAATAAACTGTCTACGGGCAGAGGGAAGAGGTACTCGCTGTTGCACTTCTGTTGTGACAGTGTCAAACAAAAGCCATGCTTGGTGTTTTCCAGGGGGCCATTTTTGTCCTACAGAAAGCATAATTGCGCCCTTTTAAAATATCATCCTGGTGCCACAGAGCCTTGTATGGATGTGTTGAGTGATTTACTACTGCACCAGTGAGAGGGTGCTTTGGTTTTCCAGCAGTTCTAATGGCCATGTGGAAAACATGGGGCTACACAGTTTTCCTCTGGTGCTGTTGTTCTCAGATGGGCTTGGTGCCTCATTTTCCCACTTGCCATATTGGAGTGTATGTACAGCAGGAGCAACTGCCTTACATTTTCCATTCTTTGTGTTAAACATAATCTCCCAGCCTAAGAGCTGAATCGCATCTCCCAACTATTTACTGCTCCAGCTGTGCCTTCACTCATGTTGCTTTTATTTACTGTGTCAGCCTGCACCTTTCTTAACAGTGTTGCTTTTCTTCCCCTTCAAACAAATATATCCTATTCTCTATGGCAATTTTTGAACTGTGTGCTCAAGTCGAGGGTTAGACAAACCTAATCAGTATGCGTGTGTGTGTATGTGTGTGCACTTGTGTATGTAATTCAGGTATTTTCTCCCACTGAACAGGACAGTTGCACTGGGAAGGTGGTAAAAGCTAGAGTGGAACAACAGCACAATGCATCAAAGGGGGGACCGAGATTCCTTTTTTCCATAATTTTAGCTGAATGCATCACAAAGTGGCAATTATATGGCACATTTTTCTTCTAAAAAATTGGCCTCGTTGTGCCTCTAGACAACAAAACAGCATGAAGAAACCATACAGGCACAGCTTGGTTCCAAATAACCATGTTTACCTAATATACACAAATATGCCAAGCCTAACTGTATAAATATTGCTGTTCCGACTTATTTCTGGAAGTTTCTAAAACACATAACGTGGTGAGTTGAAAAGAACATTCGCTATTTATTTTCATTGTAGGAAAAGGCAGTAAGTCTCATGTATAAATATATTTGCAATGTGATAGGGAAAGATGACAGGAATATCCATGGAGCATTTTATACCCACTCATATGGTGAAAAACACACAATGGAAAATTTGATTTGGGGTGTTAGAATTTATATAAGAGGCATTCTGATTTATCTAGAAAATTATTTCTATGGTATTTTATTTGAATTGATTCATGCCATGGTTTTTCTTTCTTTTATAAAATATTCAAGAGATTCTCAGGGTGAAGTGAAACACTTTTAAGAGAACTACCTCCTTTCTTATCTCTTGGGCAGCTTTTTCCAGCATTCAGAACTAGTGCTTGAGTTTTAAAGCTCCCTTCCACGATTGCTGTCAGATGAGGTGTATTGACAGAGAGGTTTTGCTCTGGGGACCTAATGTAGTATTTGAATGCATCAGAAATTGCAAATGATGCAAAGTGGCTCAAAAAACCATTCCTAGCAGAACTCAGAATATTCCCAGCCCAGAAGTGTGACTGGTTTTTACAAACAACAGATTCAAAATGTAACAAAAGATAATTTCTCTCTGATTCCAGGGGAGTGGATGACAGATGACTCTTAGCCCGTGGCACGTGCACCTGGCAGTGCTGTCACAGCATGCCTGTGCCAAGGGCTCAGGGCTGAGATGCCAAACCTGTCTGATAATGGGATTAAAGGCTGTAGGAGGCACCCGCTACCTGTTAGTCAGGTTTTGACTTGAATTGTCCTCTTGGTGCCTTTCACGAGGCTTTGTACAGAACAGAGTCATGACAGGTGTTCCTCACTCACTGAGAATTTTCCTCATTTTCAGTTTCTGGGAAAAAAGGGGGTTTATGGAGTCTAACTCACCTCTCAGCTGGTGCAGAGGTCAGGGCTGAGATCTAGTAGATATGACTTCCACGTGATGCAGAGGCTGCCAAAAACTGTTGGTTTCCAGCTAATGCCAATCTTTGGGATGACAGCTGGACACACTGCCATCTACCAGGGGCTCCGTGTCACCTGTCCCAGAGGTCTCACAGGATGTGAGCTGGGACAGTGGCTGCCCCAGGGCATGAAATGGTGGAGCCTTGCTCCATGTCCCAGTATAAACTGGTTAAATCGAGGCTCGTCTGACCCTGCAAAACTGAACATCACTGTCATCAGAAGCAGTACCAAGCAAAAGAGGTGCAAGGAAACAATGCTGGAGGGGGGGAAAAGAGCATTTACAAGAAGTGCAAAATGGAAACCCTATTCATAGCTTAATTTGATCTTTTTTTTCCAAAATATTTGTCACCATAGTTCAAGTCCTGCAATTTATTACAGTAAAAATACCCAAAAATGTGTCTGCTCCTCTTTTTGGCATTTGTTTGCTTTTTAAAGCATTTGAAACAACATGATTTGTGGTTTGGGGTTTTTTTCTGGTTTTTGGGGGTTTTTTGGGGTTTTTTTTGTTTTTGGTTGGGTTTTTTTGTTTGTTTTTTTTTTATTTATTTATTTGGTGGGTTTGCTGTTGTTTATTTGAAAGGTCAGAGGTGGATATTCTTTGTTACTTTTTATTCACCTCTATTTTTCTGCTCTAGAAACCCCAATATATTCCCCCAGTTTGTTAAAAATTAGACTCTGCCTAAAAGATATCTTCCTCTTTCCTCTGGCCACTTTTCAAGAGCCAGAAAATACTTAAAATTTCTGAAAAAGCAAAAAGATATTTGGGGGGAAAAAAAAGTTTAAAATAAGGAAAAATAAATCACTAACATGCTTTTGCACTTTTTTTCCCATGCAAATGTAAAACTCTAGAATATTTTTAAAAATCACACTTTGAGAATAGAATTTTAAAACTTCAGTTTCAAGTGATGATTTTGTACTTATATTCTACAGCTCTGTAGAAAATAAAGTATTTTTTGACTGCCAACCTATTTGCATATAAGTACATAGTCTTAATTTAAAATAGTTCTTAACAGGCATTTTAAGGAAAAAAAGAACCCAACATATGTGTCTAAAAAATCCAAATTATAATCAGTCTTGAATTCTGTACCAATTTGCTGAAGAGACAAACCTATTTTTTAAATGTACTGATCTAAAAAACAATAGTAGATTCTTTAAAGAGAGCCCTTCCATGAAGAAACATGGAAAGAACTCATTGGATAACTATTCATTCAGGAGAAACAATGAATATACCACGAGAGATATTTCAGGAGACTTAATTAAAAAATCTAATTTCTTTTAAAAAAACATTGTCTAGTGTAGATCCTTCCCTGCTGATGCCTTTTTGGTGTCAATCTCCTGCTGCTGAGTTTCAAATTTTATGCTCCACTGAAACCAGTTCCATCATGGATGTAGTCTAATTATAGAAAAATTTAAGAATAAGAATTAATGCATTATTTTAGGTTAATTGTTGGATATCTTAGAGGTCTTTTCCAACCTTTATGATTCTATGATTTCCTTTTTGTTTGTTTATTTTAATTGAATAATAAGAATAAACTCCTCCAGCTGAGGTAATGGATGGCTCTGGATTTGTTCCACTTCTTAGACCTACTCTTTTATTTCTTTCCTAGAAATCATAAATCTTTGATGACGTGGGCCCAATTGCCTCAAAGCCACTACATAAACATTATTTTTCCACTGATTTGATTTAACTTCTATTACTTTTTTCCCAGAGTTCTGCTCCATATTCAAATTAAAACCAACCAAACAAACCCAGACCATCTTTTCATGCCTTTCCCTTGCCCGGATGCCTCGCAAAGCAGAGAGAAACTACTGCTTTGATCTGGGGAGAGCGTGGATTTTCTTTCTTCTTTTAACCAGGCAGTGGATATTCGTGCAAGGGAAGGATCAGGGTCAGGCCAGGCACAGCTTGTAAGTGAAGTTGTCTATCTCCAGGCCACACAACTCTGCTGCAAGTTTCCCTAATGCCTTGGCAGCACTCCATGGCCCGACCTGCAGACACTGAGCTCAGATGAGGAAGCCAATTAGGTTATAACCTGGAGATGGTTCAAGCCCAGGTCCTGTCGGTGAGCTCTGGCTGCCTTATCCACTAAGCTGCCCTGAATCAGCGTGAGCTTTAAATAGGAACAGTTTGTTCTGGTGGAAAAAAAAAAAAAATCATAATTTCCATAAAAACCAGAAGAGGATAAAGTGCTGTGAGAAAAATGCAATTAGAAAAGCTGTTTTGTTTTCATTTATCATCTTTGCTGTTCCTCTTGCTGTAAATTCTCCAAGAATATTCTAATTGCATCGTTTCGTTAGCAAATCTCCTGCTTTATTTAAAAGTCCATATAAAAATGAGAAGAGTATTCGGGGAAAAGAAAAAACATTCTGGTACATTTGCATTTGTGGAAAGGGCCAAACCATGAACGAATTCCACATTCAGAATTGCCTCGATAGTCCTCTATTTTCTTAAACACATTTGGTAGGGTTGGGGGGGAGGGTTGGAAACAAACAAAAATTAGGACATGAGCGCGGAACCTCAACTTCCACAAATTGGCACAACTCCATCCAACTCAGTGGAGCTTCTCTGATTTATGTCAATATAAGGTCTGGGCTGAAGCTTTATAGGAGTAATGGGAATGGGAGGATTTCAGCAGCGCTTCGCTGACGGAGGAGAGAAGATTCTGCGGGGAGCTGCACATGCAGCGCGTGGCCATGACTGCTTGCACACTAATTAAACCAGTTTTATATTTTGGTACTGGAAAGATGGTTAAAACCATCTGTTTCTTTTTGGAATATTCTACTAGCTAAGGAGAAAATGTGGACAAGATTAGATCTAGGTGATAAATAGTTGTTTGGGGTTTCTTTCTTCTGCATCTGAAGGTCAAGATCTAAATAGGATTTGCGTCAGTACTTAAGGACAGATGTAAAGGTTTATTGCAACACGACAAACAACATGATCTTAGGTAAATCTCCAATGTTTTGTTTCAACCAAAGCAGTGATTTAATTTATTTAGTGTTCTATTTAAGCTTTCCTCTCTCTGCATGTTTTAACCCTTGCGACGTGGAAGCATTTAATATAGTTTGAAACAAACATTGAAAGAAATATTCCCGATTTTTTTACTGAAACTAATTGTGGAATATGACCCAGTCTGAGGCCTCTTACACATCAGGCAATCAACAGGCTGATGCCTCAGTAGAGTGTTCCAGCAAATTACCTGGCACAGCCGTCGCAGGGTAGCTGTGCTGGAGCACATCCCTGGAGCTGAATTAGAGGTTGTAAATTGCCTCCACAAATCCCTTCCCTCATAGTCACTTATTGTCCCACATAAGTAGCTATCATTTTAATTGACAGAGTCTTGTGTGAGGGATGCAAAATCATGAAAAATATGAAGTGCATCATACAGAGACAAAACACACCTCCATTGAAATTATACCTTGTCAAGAGGGAAAATATTCTGGTTGGCTGAACATGAATCAAAGAATTTGGAGGACCAGAATGCTGGAATTACCTGGTCTCAAAAAGTAGAGATAGAAAAGGGCCTAGTTTGCTAATTTAGGCTTATCTTCCTCCCGACTTATTTTTCTTCTCTCTTGGTCGCAAAGAAAGGCTGAAACTTTGAAAAGGAGAAGCAAGGAAGAACTAAAACAGGAATAATGATAACTCGTATTTGTGAAGTAGAAAGTCCAGGAGACAGATAATGGCACAAAAGCAGTTCCCGTGGGAGAAGAGCTTGAACCCAGACGGAGTCAGGAGCCATGGCCATCGCAGGCTGCTCAAGGGCCCAGGGGCAGCAGGTCCTTGGGCTGTGTCCCTCCCCATATCAGGGTTTCAGTGGTTCACAGGCTCTGCACTGGCCCTACAAACAAAGATGAATTTCACTCTCTGAACACATCTGTCATGTTAGGGCTCTGACACTTTGCATGATGGTGCTTAGCAGTCGTGGTACTGTGCACACGAGAGAGGTTAGTACTGCCTTTTCTCATCTAAAACATATACTTAATTAAAAATAAGTACATGTACATACCCGCAATCACAATTCTGTCATCTTATGCTGCAAAGCCGCGAATGGAATATCTTGTTCTCATATCTTTCTTGTCTTTTTTTTCTGCTCCAATCTTTGTATAGCCCTTTGAAACACCTGCAATAATAAAACAAATATCAGGGCTACTTTCTCCCTTATTAAAAAATATTAAAATTAAACATACATGACCAAAAGGCTGAAAGTGTGACAAATCTAAACATGTTATCCTTCCTGAGTTCTGTTTGATTTTGTGTCTCGATATCCTTTGCTGACTAGGGAGAAATATCTTACACCACAGTGGAAGTCAACAAAGCTATTTCTTTCTTAAAGACTAGGGGTAGAGGAGCTTATGAGATGTTTTTTTACTGAAAAGAGAGATTTAAAAAAAATTTTACATCCTTTATTGATTGATTTATTTATTTAATCCATTCACCGATAGCACAGAAGCTTCTGCTTTAGCACTTTACTGTTGCTGCTTGGCTGAACTATAGAGCTTACTTTTTTTATGCAACCCTGAAATCAGCTTCAACATTGAAGCAAAGGCCATGACACTAGAGATTTTCAAGCTGATGGAGTAAAAAAATATTGGTTTTGTGTGTATCAGTGCAATAGGTGTTGAAAATATATAAAAAAAAGAGGACCATTGATCAAAATAATAGATGGAAGCATTTTTTAATCTGCACAAGTCCATACATGTTTGTATCTCCGATTCTACACGCACACACAAAGACATGTACAAGTGTGTCTCTAACTCTTAAAGTATTTGGCATTCTATATATATTTCAGCTTTTAGCTGGATTTCATTGACAGTTCAGTCAGAATATCATTTTTCCTTCCCTTGTGGAAAACTATACATGTTAAGCCTTTGGGTTTGTTTTTTTTTTTAACACAGCCTTCATGTTGTTTCCTTCCTTTTGCTTGATATGTGTTTTGTTTTGCTTTTGAAGCAGAAAAGCACAAGTTCTCAAACAAATTTTTGTTGCCAAAAATCAAGTGTGTTTCAAATACAGCCAACTTGATGAGGGTTTGCTTGAAGGGCAGAGAGAGGTTTCTCCTGCTACCCCAACAGCCCTCGCGTTGTGCGTTGGCCAATGGAAAAGTCAGTCTCAGGGTGAGGACCAAGGAGAGCAAACCTGAAGGACCTTGACATCCATGATTTAATCATTAGGACGAGGTGCTTTGCTGAGGAGCAGCCTCAGGAGGAGGTCAGATTTCAAGGATAACACTTGCACCAACAGAATGGTGTAAAAGAGATTTATTTTCCCGATACAGATATTTATTCAATATGTTGTGAGTGCCACCAGTATATTTTCTGCCCTTGCATTCAGAGCACTTTTAAGGAGAACATGTATCACTGTAAGCAGTTCATGGATGAGTAGACTGAGGCACAGCAAAAGCTAATGATCTGACAGTTCAAAATGAATAACTAAACCAGCAGGACAAGTTGCAGAGGAACACAAGCAACTGGCTGCAGTGGCTTGTTTATTATTCTAAATACATTAGTGTACCTCAGGCCTGACTTCCATTCCTGAAGGCAAGGCTTTTTTGATGCAAAGCCTCCCAATATATCCGATTTTGCACTGAATGCTCTGGGAAATAAGAGTTAACTGTAATGAAACCCTGTTTGTGCTTTAAAATGTCATATATATAGCCTGATTAATGGAAAGAGGTTAGAAAGAAATATATTTTAATATGGAGAACATAGTTACCAATGCACTATCAGAGCACAACTGACATGGGACGCAGTCTAAACAAAAGTCAGCAGCTACTAATGAGGCTTGTTAGTGATGCTAATCTATGTAAATGTTATTAATTGAGAACATCTATCTTTTATCTCCAACATTTGGTAATCAGGCAATTAAAAAACAATGACATTCCCGGCGGTTGTTCTCCCAGTTAAAAAAAAAGTGATCAAAGAGTCCTGAATAAGGAAAGGGAAAGTCCCTTATCAAGAGCTGGGCCTTGCCTTGGGCTACCAGGGCCCATTAAAGGCAGAAAAGCTCTGTTGATCACCAATTAACCTGATTTGTAGGAACTCTGATAAAGACCTCAAACAACATGAGTTTTCTTAACTATAATAAATGACACAGTTTATTGACAAAAATAAAAACGTTTGGTTTGAAAAAGAACATAAAGGAGCTATTCAAATCAGATAGCCCTACCACACACCAGGCCTGGAAGACGTGGGATGGGTTTAACTTCACCACATTGGTGGCATATTATCAATGCTAGATACAGTCAAACCTATTAACAGCCATATACACAACAACCAAATATATACATATTTGGTAGCTGTCACATAAATTTCTGTCATCTCTAGTCATAACAGACAGCAGATTGCATTAATTATGTATGTACTATGCTCATGAATGGAAATTCAGTGCTCTAGGGTGAACTCTGCATCTCGAAACACGAAAGTAAAAAAAAAAAAGGATATTTTCTTGAGGCTTAATTGGTGGACATTTTGTGATTATACTTTTTTTTTTTTTTAATCTTAGCAGTTGCTTTAAATTATCCCTAGTGTAAATTTCCATATGGCTTTTTAACCCATTCTTTCCTTTCTGGAGAATTTAATTCTTCCTCTCAGGTATTGTTCGTAGTGTCACAATGAGTAGGTATAACACCACAGTGTGACTGTCAACTATAATTGTAATTATTGCCAGCGGTTCATTAATTCACGTGGTGATGGCCTGTCCCTGTTTGTCTCTCTGGAGAAAGGGAATAATAACTAAATGTAAAACTTGGGCCTTGAGTTCAGTGGGAAAGTAACACAAATATGGTGCCAAACTCAAGCATTCTCTATTTAAAGGTTAAAGGGTTTAGGTTTAGCACCACAGCTATTCCACCAAACCTGTGTGTTGTGAAATTATCTGTTACAAATAAATTGTCTGCATAGTGGGGATCTTGCCAGCATTAGCATGTCTTATCAAATTGTACCCTGGGCTTCCATTGCTTTATATGCAACATTTTAAAGTCTGCTTTAGGTTTTCAGTGATAAAATGCATTTGAGACTGTGAGATTAAAGCTGCCTTATTAGGTCTATCGAGTAGCTGGTGTCCATGGTCTTTATGGGCCGGATTTGACTTTGATAAGAATCAGATTGGGTCATAAAGTGAAAAAATACCACTGTCACTTTTTCTGACATATCCATTTGACACATGCAGGACTGTATCTCAGGTTTATACATCAAAGATTCAGCTCACTTTTCTTCCTGATGATGGACACCTTCATCATTTCCACAAAAATATTTTCCACTATAAAATATCTTTTCCTCCTCACATCTGCCTTCTTCATTCTTTCTTTGTGGCTATTCAATGCAGGACAGAAGCAGTAAAGAAAATCATATGGGGAGGTCCGACGCCTTCAAATGAGCAATTTTTAAGAAACCTCAACTCTCATACACAAATTGATGATATGTCACGTTTAGCAGAGAATGTTTTTGGTGTCAGAGGACGTGTCTGAGAAGAAACAAAAAAGAGACATAGCAGTCAGGGTAGCATGAAGTGTCAACAACCCCTTTGAAGCCCAGACCCCTTTTTATTAAGATGATGAAATGAAAGATCAGCTGCTTAACGGTGGAGCATGTGAATATTTTGATCTGAGATGACGTCTGTGGTTTTGCTTTTTTAACTAATGCATTAGTGCCTCTCCCCCTCAAAAAAGGTATTAGTTAGTGATATCATGGGTGAGCTTTTATCTTACCATATAGATCTGAGCGTGTTTTACAGCAAAGATAATTATCTCCAACCAGCGATTTTGGTTGGTCTTTGATTTAGCTGTTCAAGCAGATGCCACCATAGAGATTCTATTATGCACAAACAATTGTATTTCATTGGTAAGTGCCCTGCATGCCTACCTCATTATTAGAACCCAATTAATTTTTCTTTGTAATCAAATGGAAAGACTTAGAGCTAACAGGAAGGCTAATCTAAAGAAATTTGGACCAACCGCAAAGAGTACCTGGAAGGAGCATAAAGAAAGAGGAGCAGTAATTACGTGACACATGCACGCACACAAAAAAGAAAGAAAATGAATTGAAGTTTCAGAAACAGGCCCAGGGAGCACAGATCGCAATCTGGCTAGATTGTGAAAGTACTACTAAGATGTCTTAATTATATGATTGATGTAAGCTTCAAAAGGAGACTCGGTGTTCACAATCGCTGCAAGGTTAGGAGTGTTATCTAATGTATAAAGGAAGCTACCACTGAAGGCAAACAGTGCACGTGAAACTGGAGACCTCTCTCTTTCAGAACCAATCAATAACATCTTATTTTTAATCTATATTATGTTTAAGAAAATGTGATGACATCCTTGATTGAGGATCACACAAATGATTATGCTAATAATGACTGACTGTAGGATCTACATGGACTGGATCTACGAGAGCTGTGGTTTGAATTCCTGTGACACTGCATGAGAGGAGACCTGGTTCAATTACCTGATAGAAGCATGCAGACTTCTTGTTTGAGACAAACTGGGGAAAGCAGTGCTTGGGGAACTGATTAACACATTCTAACACAGTTCTGATTACTTTAATCCAGTGATTTATCTTACCAGAAAATTATCTATTTTCAAGATAGTGGGGTTAGCTGACAGTGGGAATCTTATCTTGCAGGGAATTCTGGTATTTCAAGCATTCTTTTTCTCCAAATCAGAACAAAATCCCTTGAAATTCCATTGTGAATATTTTCATTTTCTTTTTTTATTTTTCAAGCTTCTGATTATGATTTATTTTTGAATCACTTTTATCATTGCAATTGTTATTTTTAATGGAAAATAAAGAAAATTTAGAATCTACCAAAAGGAAATATTTTTATAATTTGGGGTTACAAATTCAATTAAGAAATCTATACAAACCTTTCTTTTAAACAGCATATCACTGTATTCAAGAAGGATATTTCTTCATTTGAAAATTGTATGTGGTGGTTTCTGAGCTCACCAAAACTTTGCAGAAGGCGACCAGAATGTCTCTGGCTATCAGTACCAGGCAATAAACTGTTTTTTGTCCTTTTCTTTGGTGCGGAGTTATTTGTTCCAGGGGATATGAGGAGATACAAAATATGGTCTCCTTTGTACACCCAACCAAGTTTATTCAAAGGAACTAATAAGTGTTTCTCGATGGGTATCCAAAATGACAGATGAGATAGATGGACACAAAATAAGTCTTTATCCACAATGGACAGAAGAATGAAATTAAAGCTATACATTCTCTCTGGCAGAGCATGTGTGTTTAATGCAAGCATCCACATAAACACCTTCTTCTGAGATGGGTTTGAGTAGTCCAGATTACCCACTCTAGTCAGGGCTATTATTGAAGGGTAACTCATTTGCTTGGAGATACCCAAATAAAATCATAACACAGTTGGCCCAATTCTATTTAAAAGTCCTTTTATGAGTCTTGATTGACCAGGCATGGTGGTAATAGAGTGAGAGTTAATGTTACAAGCATTACACAGAAGAGGCAAAAATAAAAGCTCTACTGTGCAGACAGGAGGGGTGAAGGGTCCATTGAAAATCAGAGAGATTAGCAACTCATCACATTATTTGTGGGTTATCAGGAGACAGAGGTAATGAAAGTGAGACCTATATCCTTGATCAATAAGAGTTTGACTGCATTTTGAGTTCATTTTCCCCTGCCGAGAGCGAGACAGCAAGCTTACTATTGATCACAGTGTTAATCCATAACTAGTCTGGGCCCTAGCCTAGTGGAACAAGGAGGAAAAATAAGATAATAAGCAGGAACTCTTGATCTTTTATTATGGTGTGCTAGATAAAGAGAGTGCAAGGTTCAAGGTGAAATACTTTATGGTTAACCCTTTCTTTGCTGCTTAACTCCAAGTGCATGAATGAAAGTAAATTAGCCAGGTCTCATGTTTTGATACATATTGACCTTGAATCCTGTTGACAAACCTTTTGCTATGAAACCCACACATGTGTATAGGTTATCACTCCACATCTCTTCAAAGCCCAGGGGATGGAGCACTCACGTGGCATCTGAGTGATATTGGGGTCATATCCTCTGCTGGTGAAAGCCTCTGTAGTATCCCTGAAATAAGCAGGAGTGAGTTGCTGTAGCTGAGATGAGGAGATGCATCTCTGAACCTCACCATAGCAGGGTTGTTTGAAAAACTGAACTTGCTGGTCTTAAGACAGGCAATAGTTTCCTTTACTTCTATATTTATTCCAGCCTTTGTTAGAAGCACATCTAGATATTCTCTGGTCATTGCTTTTGCCTGTGAGTTGTCTTTTTTTTCCTCTGATGTTTTTAACTGACAACATGTGCAATTAAGACAGCTTGCTTTTTCCCATGGCAACACCTGACTGATGTCAGAGACAGCCATGTTTTGAGGTGAGCAGCTGATGGGAAGTATGGCAATTACCTTTTGATAAATCCTGGGAAAAGGAGGAAAATTACTGTTGTTATTGTAAGTATGCTTTTAAACTATTAATATTCCATCAACCTCAGCTTCAGTAAAATTTTAAAATATCAGTATTCCATTCGAGAGTAAAATGAACCCTGCTGCTTAATTAAAGCTTCTATAAAGTATTTAAATTACAGTTCCTCTTGGAGGCAAAGAGCACACCAAGAGCTTAGTCATGTTGGAAACATCTCCTCTGGCTCCTGGATAGGTGCAATAGAAATATTTGTATTTCTATAAGCAGATCATGTGTGATCCCATCAGAGATCACCAGATAATGGCTCAGTACTGGCATTTCCAGCCTGAGTTGAGTGACCCATATTCCAGCAGAGCAGTGCCATTCCCTGTGCTGTTGGAAACGTCTTTGGGATGTGACTGAGAGAAGCCTTGCAAATGCGGTTTGTGAGGAATTGTTTCATTCTCTCTGAAAAATAAAATAAATTACACAGAACTCCTCTCTATTCCTTGGGGTTTTTTTCAAAATGAAAGTCAAAAGTTTGGTCTGCTTAGGTGAAAATTACTTAGCTTCTGTAGACTGCATGAATGCACATCATCCCTGATGAACGGGGAGCACAAAGATGCCAGCACACACATGGCACTGAAGGAGGACTTTTGCTCATCTCAGTGTGAGTCTCACTTTAGTGTTATAATTTGATCCTATAACTCGGCCAAATCATAATTATGCTCTGCCTGCTAATGACACGTTGCTGCTTTGGCTGGGTAATGTACTGTTCAGCTCTCCCAGGCTACACCTAACTCATTCAGATAGCCCATACAACTAATTTACAACCTCTCTGGAGCTACCTCACATTTAGCTCCTTTTAGTAGTTGCTAAATTATCCCTATGTATCATTTACATGTTGCAGGATTTGGTTGGGATAATTAATGCCTGCAAAGCACTCTGAGGTTTTGGGATGAAATGTACAGTAGAATTACAATGAATTATTCTGGTGATAGTAAATAAATACTGCAGAATAAAAACCTGACAACAGCTTTCCTACACTACTAAAAACACAAACCTGTAGCTAGAATGCTCTTTTCCAGCTGTGAGTGCCCTGTAGTCTCAGATACTCAAACAAAGAGAAGATTAATCTTCAAGTGGTAGATAGTCACTTATTCTTTAGTGTTCAGCATGTTTTACACAAGGGTGTGTAATTCAACTATTCACTGCAACATAAATCAATTTATGGACAAAACAAGAAGAGGAAAAAAAACCCCTTTTTTGTTCTTTATCTTAATAACACAAAAAAAAAAAAAAGGGGAAAATGAACTATCAGAGTCCAAAGAAATGCAAGGGTGTTTTTAGAAAATATCAAATGGTTAAAATGTTGCTGTAGGCAGCACCTACAGGTTAAGCTGAGTGATCCTTCCTGCACAGAAGAAGAGAAGCAGAGGCTCTAGCAGATCAAAAGCAAGCATCTCTTTGCAGTTTTAGGGGCTGTGTTTACTGGACTTTTCTCCTTTATTTTATAGTATTTCAGTAGTTCAATGAATGTTATTAGTTCTACATTCTGAAAACAGAATGTAAATTTGACTGCAAAGGCTCAAGTAGTTGATGCCTTTAATTCAAGGTGTTGGTTTTACTCGACAAGGAGGTTTCCCCAAACTCTCTCATCTCGTTTTTGTCGTGCACTTGAAAGCACTCATTAAGTTTGCAATGAAAGGATGTTGTTAGAGCAGAGGAAATTGTAAAGTGGACTCTTGCACAGGAGCTGCTTTTATAAGGCCATGATATGCACTGGACACTGATGCCTCAAGTTTCTTACACAGCTCTTTGTAGATGCACATGAACAAGGCATAGATTTGTGTGCGGTGAACGACATCCCCTAAATCTTTATGGATTGTATTTTCTGACTGCAGCCACCATTTATGCACATGCCAATATTTAGTGCAGTCCCTGCACAAATAAATGTTATTGTCTTCATCCAACCGAGGCAGCAACCTTAAAAATATCACTCATGACAGATGTGTGTACAGAGATTCAGATGCACAGATAAAGATGTCTGTGTTCGTCTTGTATAACGTGTGCCAAGCCAATAATGAAATGCAATGTAACATTTATAGTCAGATCAGAGCTTTGTGGTTTTACTCTCTCGAAAGTACTACAGTTCTCAGGCTGACATTTCTGCCCAAGCTGCCCCTGGGGAGGGCTGCAGAGCCCTGCCAAATATTTGCAAATGAGTCTACCCCTCGTGAAAGTCTAATATGGAAAGTTTTGCCTTCAAACTGTGGGGTAAATGTTCATTAAGGAAGGAAGACCACAGTCTGGAGCTGGAAGCCTGTTTTACTCTCTGTTAGGAAGATTTCACCATGTTTCTAGAAGTGAGACTTCAAAGCCAGCCTCTAGAGACAGGGCAAGTTTGTGATTCTGCATATCGAGTTATGGATTTTGTTCGGGAGGAAAGATGTATAGGAAAGGAAGATACAGAAAACCATTAGAAAAATGAATAAAGTAAGATGGCCTTTAATCAATTTATGGTCTAGTTTCCATATATTGAAAATGTCCAGAGTGAAGACCTAAAGAGAGTCCCTCAAGTCTGCATCTGGTGCCTTCTTACACTCCATGCCCAGCTGTCAAATAAGTTAGGATAGGTCATTAACTGTCTCACAAAACACTTTTTAAAACCAGAATTTACCCCCACGACATTTTTTTGGCCAATTTGTCAAGTTACAGCTAAATTTCCTTAGGCAAAATTAGGCCCTCAGTTCTACTGTGTTTGAGATACTCCAAAAGGACCAGGACAGATGTGGCAGAGGCTGCCAGGTAGGATGGAAAAATGCAGCCACAGAGGACAGCAGCAGGATGCCAGCACAAATCACAGAGTATTCAAAGAGCATCAGCCTGCACAGACAGCAGCAATAAAAAAAAAAAAAAAAAAGGGGGGGAAGATGTCAATTATATTTTTATAGTTTGGAGCTTTCGGGTGACCTGTGCAAAATGTGTTGCTCATAATTATGTCCCCAGTCCATTTTGTAAAAGTCAATGCCTGGACATGCTGGGATATCTGGCATAAAAATTAATTCTCCTGTACACCCTGTAAAAGGGGCAGTGAGATATTTTACTGTAACAGACACTGTAATCACTCTGAGGAATACTGGCATGAGATGTTTCAAAGCGGGTTTCAGCTCCAGATTGTAGAAACTAACAATAATTTCTGTAATTATTTTATATTAATTGTAGGTCATCTACTAATATCTTTAATTAATTAATGCTGTAATGTGATTATGTAATTTATAGTTGCTGTTGAAAAAGGTTAATTTGTCAAGAAAGACACAAGGTAAACAGAAATGTTATTAAAACCCTGTATAAATATTCAATTGAAAATTTGAACTAAACTAAAAGCAACAGTATAAAGTAATAAATGCTTAAACATCTACATATATATAGCCATCTATCCACTGGAATTTCATAGAATACTTGGATGTCTTATATGAATTTTTCTCTCCTTAGAAATGAAAAATCAGCATATCTTTTTCCATTAGGAATTTTAATTTAAAAAAAAATTATTTTCTTGTACCTTTGAAGAAATCATTCCTTTTGCTAACATTTTAACCAAAAGAATTATTTTTAAATATGTTTAAATTATTATTGTGATTTCATTTACATGGAAAGCTGTTCTTATTTAGGGCAAATGTAAATGAAAAGATAAGGGGTTCTGTAATCAGATTGAAAAAACTTATATAAAAAGTTTAATTTTAAAGTCTTTGCAATGAAAACAATTTTTTCTCTCCATCATAGAGATATTTTCAATGAGTTTGCAACTTACCTTGTTATCATCCCTAAAAAAATACATTTACCATTTCCTTGGCTGACTTTCCAATGCCAAAGGTCTTAGGAAACCAGAATTACCTTTGGTAGTATTCAGATATCATTCCCAGAGCTCTTTTCCATGCTCCAGGTGAGCTTTTAGCCCTGAAAGGCTTCAGATCCCCTTTTCCCAGGGTATCTTAGGGCCAGTGCCAGGTTACTTACATCTCTACTTGCTGCTGGATCTCTCAGACTATTTTATGCCTGAGTAACTTAGTTCAGCAGAACATTTTTTCTGAACTCGCTGGAATTTCTCTTATTTGTTTAAAACACGGCAGCTGCTGAAGTTCTTGGGAGTTCTTTGGGGGATGTTGCCTCTTGCTGCACGTTCGTGCAAAACCAAGGATGTTTTGGGTTGGGATAGTGAAGGAAAAGAGGCAAACAACTGACAAGAATCAGGCAGTTGAGAGCCACGATGTTAAACAGGTGTAGTGGGATCAGAAGCCATCCCTAGTGTTCATTACTGGCATATGCTATAATACTATCAAATTATTTCAGCAACCTGATGTGAGAATGGGGTGTGGGGTGGAAATTTGCAGATGGTAACAAGGGCAAAAAATGCCGAATGAATTTTAAATCTGCACAGCATAACATTTTAGCATCAAAGTGAGCATTTAGTACCAAATACCATTAATTAACATTTCCATGGGCTTTTTATTAAATGCTTGCTCAGCAAGTCAAGTGTCTTTCAAGCTCCGAACAGCTGTGAATGTATAAAAATATATTGACACAGATATATTCATGCATGCAAATAAATGTATTTCTTTCATTTGTTGTGAGTGATTGTTATTATATTATAGGGTTTTAACAAGTTAAAAACTAATTTGCATTATCAATCTGAGCAGCTGAAAGGGGGTTGTACGTGAATACCTGTCTACCTGTCTGTAATCACTCTGTAGCCTCTGGTCCCAGCTAATTCCCTGTTTCCTACTTGTTAGTAACTCACTCCAAGGCGAGGGGAATGGGCCCTTACCCAGATTTCACTTCCTGGATCTTTTGTAAGGCTACTCAAATACTCATTTAATAGTGGCTTTCCATCCAGAAAAGTTGGTCAATGCCATAAAAAGGGCATAAATTAAGTTTGAGATTGTGCATTGCTATGAACAGCCCTACAGTAAGTGTAGTACTCACAGCTTAATCATCAGACCCAGTCAGTAGCCACCTGATAGCTTTTGTTTTTACCCTTTGAAAGTAACTAAATTAATTTGTTTCCTAATAAAATATTTCAGGATGTTGAGAAAACACAGATAAGTAGACAGAATCCTTATTAGGATCATCAGTATTAACATAAAATCCTTTTGTGCTCATTAAAGAAAATACAGTCAATTTAATTAATGCACATTAATCCCCAGTTGACATTAAAATCAGCTAAAAAACAACACTGATATAGATTATTAAAATGAAACAAAAAAAAAAGTGTACGAAGTGGCCTCTATAGGAAGAAAATAATTCCTGAAGACCCAGTTTAATTTTTCTTTTTTTTTTTTTTTTTTTTTCTTATGGAAAATATAATCTGGTTTCCTGTCCATTACTATAAGGAAAGTTTACAGCCACCACTCATTCCCCTGTGGGACTCAGGGGCAGAGAAGGCAGCATGCTGGAGACAAGCATCTGTCCCACGCTGGGGTGATGTGGAAAAACCCTCTGTCCTCCTTCCACTGGTCCTTGCTGGAAGTGCAGTGCTGGGTCAGGCAGACACTGCTCCGGGTCGTTTTCAGGACTATTGCTAAGCCTGAGAAACTGCTGCTCACCTTCTTTATCCCATGTGTGTTCTCTGTACTTTGCTGCCCTGGCCACGATCCAGCAGCGTGTTAAGACATGGCATGATCCCCGAGTGGGTATGAGCTCATCCCTGCTAAGCAAAGCCCAAACATTTTCTTTTAGGAATGAGGTGCCTCAGTCAAGCCTGTGAGATCCTTCATGTGGCATCAGTTAAGCAGGTGCTTAAGAGCAGTATCATAAAAAATACCTGAGTGACTCAGATGTGTCAGACTGATCTGACAAAGCATTGTAGGTGTTCAGGCACCTAAATCTCCCACGCCTCACACGTGTGTTCAAGCATATCCTGTGCTTGGATGTGTGAGTGCACATGGAATTCCCTGGCTGGGAACAATGCAGGTATTTGAGCCCCACCTGATTAGGAGGTGTTTGCTGGCACAGTGGCAGTGGCAGCTGTGGATGGGAGTTCTTGTTTGCTCAGGGACCTCTAAACCCAGCCCTGAGCTGAGCTCCACGGGAAAGCTGTGCCAAGACCAGGCTGCTCTGCGTGAATTTTCAGTCTGTCCTCAGGGGTCTGTCCTAACATGGAGTGGGAATGAAGGGACCATTCAACACCCAGTCCCATTCCCTTATGAGCTGGAATGATATCAGGAACCGGAGAGTTTGAGGGTTGGGATCTGCAGCAGTGATGCTTTATGTGCCTGAAAACACAAGGGATTCCAGACTTACCAGCTTCACCCAAGAGCTACATTTCCTCCTCTCTTTTACTGATGCTGGCTCTAACCATTGAAACACAGAGCCGTGTTCATGTTTACATTCTCTCTGGCCCCGTTTTTCTGCAGAATGCAGCCATTTCGGGAAGAACTGATGAAAATATGACCCATTTCTCTTCATTTCCCAGCAGAGATGGAGCAAGAACTTATGTCCTCTCAGACAGAGGAGAACCTTGAGCGTAGATCACCATCTCTCTGGGGCTAGTCCAACCCCTGGAGTACTGATGGAAGGGCAGGGAAATCACACCTTCCAGGGGGGAAAAGACAGCAGGTCAGTCCTCTTTCTTCACCCAGCTTATTTTCTTTTTTAAAGAAGCACAGCAGCGTCATTTGTGAAGGGCTCAGAGAAAAAGCAGAAAACACCAAACTATTCAGCCCTGCCAAGGGATAGAGGGCCCTAGACCTGCCCAAAGGCAAATTATAGGCTCTTGCCAGGTTTCAAGGAAAAAAGCTGCAGTGATTAAAAATTCTGGGTTTATTTTGACCAGCAGCTGCAGAGGCATTTTGAGAAGCCACATTTTGGATATGGGTGTGTGAGTGCCTCTGTACACTAGACTAAGTCACCTTTGAAAATTGGTTTTAGATGGCTATGCAAATACTGTCTTACTACATTTTTGTTGAATGGGGATTGAAATAATTTTCTTATAGAAGGTGAGTGTTGAGAAGAGATTGATCTTCAAAATGTAGCTTAGATTTCAACTGAAGATGGCAGAAAAGTTTCCTGAAAGAAGAAATGTAGTAAGTTCTGGTATAGAATTCTTGCATATATAGAAAAAATCAATTAATTTTCATAGGATGTAGGATCAATAATATGTAGCTGTGCTCCTGGACACCAGTATTTCTAAAATACCATTCGAGTAACAGCAGGTCTTATTTAAGGGAGTGATTTTTGCCACTGATTGTTTGGTTACACTGCCCTTTGTATATCTTCATCAGTACCTGGTGGTTTTATTTTGCACAAATTTTAAACACAGAGAGGCAATTTTTTTTCGTTTCCCTCCAGGATTTTCGTCTCTATTAGAATCTTATGCCCTCCCTTCCCTATTGATTACACTCACAGACTCTTATCTTCAGCTTATAACTTATTTTATTAACTACTTTAGAAAGTGAAGATAAAACATGAAGGAGGAGAAAGGGAATTGTGTGGTTATCCCGTGAACAGGGAGGTTTTATTTTTAGAGCATACCTAGGTGCTAAGAAAATAGAAGAATTCTTTTTCTTTTTAATGGCATGACATGTTCCAAACTATGATAAGGTTTCAGGCTAATTAAATAAGAAGTAAGGTCTGTTAATGTACGTTTTTATGATAGATGTTAGCATGTCGAGTCTTTCCTTCTTTTTGCTTCATATTTTAAAGTTTCCTTTTATGTGTGTGAAAAATGAGTAAAAGTGTCAAGTCTTATCACACCTGACCTTGCTTTTTGGCTAGCCTCTTTCCCTTATCTATCGAACACATTACTCTCCCCATCATAACGTGGTAGTGCAAACATCGCAGCTGCCCAGCAAACATGACCAAAGCTACCTTTAAACTACCTCTAGACTCTTTAAACTCAACTAAAAGGCTGATTAGGTTCCACCTCTTTGGTCATTATCTCATTCCGATAGCCACGCAATGAAAAAGCAATCTAGTAAAAAGCTCTCTCCTAGGAAAACTAGTTAAAGTGTGTGCTTGCTTAGGACGGTGTACTTAAAGAAAACAATTTATTCGTTCGTCAAAACCAACTGTGTAAACTAGTTTAGCTGTTTGCCGAGGCTTGGAATGAACAAACGTTGTTGTTTTCCTCCCACAGCTCCACGGGGAGGGGGAACGAGGGGTCGGGGCGGGTCCGGCCCCGGCGCTCCCGCAGCGCGGGGCGGGCAGGGCGCGGTCCTGCGGGTCCTGCCCCGCGCTCTGCCAGAGCCAGCAGCCCTCGCCTGCCCCGCACCCTGCCAAAGGCGAGAGCCCTGCTCTGCCCCGCAGTCCACGGAGGGTGCATCAGCCCTTTCCTGGGCAGGGAGAATCGTCCCCTTCGCAAGAAAAGCGATGGGAACCCCCGGCCGCACTCCATCTCCCCCCGGGTGATGCTCGCCCCGGGACTGCCTCGGAGGTGCATGACCCTCCCCGTGCTGTTTGATCCGTTCTGCCTCCCCACCTTCCCAGGAATTATCTTATATTTTTTCCCTAAACAAATTTGGAAGGAAGAGATTAGACAGGGGAGGGAGAGGCTGGCTGCGAGCCTGCAGCCGGCGGTGGAAGGGAACCACAAGGCTTTCTCGGGCGGTGTTTGCTCGGGTTCCTTTAGCAAGCGCGGCACAATGGCAACTATTCAGGAATCAGTCAATATGACCTGGCACTAACAAGCCCTAAAAACATATATGCTTCATTCTCACAGAGACTAGGAATCATGTTTTTAAGTGGGATTTACTTTACTTTGTCAACAGAGTAGGTATTACGGAAAGTCTCCGCTGTAGAGTAAAAGCTCTCCCTGTGCCCTCCTCCGAAAGAGACATTTAGACCATAAAACCACAATTCCTGAACAAGTCCCAGCATAGGTGGTCCTAAGTGACAGGATTTTCCTAGAGCAAAATTAAGCTGGGAAGAAGTGCCCTGGGAAATCCATCCGGCCTCCCCCGGGGGCGTTTCCTAAGGGGTGAGCGGGACAGGTTCACATCGGTACCGGGAAGTTGGACAGGGAGAAGGGCCCCGGCCACAAAAGGGTTACGAGCCCGGAGAGTGAAGCTATTTGTCACCGGCACCCACCAGAGGAAAAAAAAAAAAAAAAAAAGAAATTACTGATTAACGTGATCTGTCAATACGCCTCTGCCCCGCGGCACTGCGGGACTGGAACCGATCCATTACCTGGCACCTCCTTTGCCATCTCCCTCACCTTGCCGAGCCCCTGCATCCCTCGCCTGGCCCTGAGTCATGGGTAAACACCGCCGGGTGCCAGGCTGCGCCCGGGGTACCCGCCCGGGCCAGGCGAGCTCCCGGCCCGCACCCAGCGCGGGGGTCAGGCTGGGCTTGGGGCCTCCTGCGGGACAGGGGTGCAGCCTTCAGAGAGTAAATGAGGGAGATCCCCAGCTCTCCAAGGGGCACGGACAAGCCAGAGCGGGGAAAAGGTCCTTCACGGGCACAGAGAAACGGCTGGGGGGCAAAGACCTGCCCCGGAGAGCATACCTGACCCGGCTGCAGGAAGGGGTTAAAAATAGAAATAATTTTTTTTTTTTTTTTTAANCCAGCAGCCCCGCTGCGGGGAGCAGCCGCCGGGATCCAGACCTCCCCGCGCAAATTAATTCATCACAGAGCTTGTTAAACAATTTGCAAGGCGGGCATGATGTGGACTGGGGGGGGTTGAGGAGTTTGAGGGGGTTTTTGGGGAGGGAGGGGGATGGGTGTTTTGTTTTTATCTCCTCTCTGGGGCCAAACAGCAGCTGGCAGCCAAAAGACTTTCTGAACTGTTTCATTTGAGGAAAGTGAGGAGAAAACTGACGTCTGACTCTCTCCGCATTTTAAATATGCTCGAATATAATTGACCGACTGCCGCTATGGAGGGTTTGACGTGCGTGATCGTGCTGCACCCGGGTGCTCCGAAAGTCCCAGGAAATGCTCATTTGCAGGAAGAACTTGTTAAAAATGAAGGGCTTGGATTAAATGTAGAGGCTAAAGGCATTTGCGTGTGCCACCGTTCGCATCACGATTCTGCAAGCGCTCCTCCACCTCTCCCCGTACATCAAATTTTTAGTTCAGAAAAGCCTGGGAGCTGTGCGGTACTGGCTCAGAGAAACCCCTCACTGCATTTCACGAAAACCTCCTCTGTGCTGTAGGACCTGCTGTGTTAAATTATGATCCAAAGGCTGTGGGGTGGGAACAATCAATCAGAATACCTGGGGTAGTGTGTAATGTGTGTGCTCTTGCCAGCGGGAGCAAGCGGCCCCTGAACACAGTCCCCCAGCAGGTTAAATAAATATGATACCATAGACAAACCGAGAGGATCACATGGCCGCATCAATCAGCTGTTGATAAAATACAATATTCCTTTAATACACGCTGGGAAAGTTATTTAACACTTACAAAACCTGAATTCGGTGCTGTTTCTTTTAGTAAAAGGAGAGAAAAATATTCTTTGAAAGTGCAACTCTTCTTAAAAGGCACGGAGAGGTGACAGTTGCATTTTCCTGGGGGATATAATAGAAAGCTTTTAATGAAGCCACAGACACTGTGCAAAGTACGTGAGCCACGATGCCGGAAAAATACAGAAGCTGTTAAAAGAACAAGTCAATGTAGAAGTGGCCGGAGTCGGTTCCTGGCTGCGCATTAGGGTTTATTTCCTTTTCATTCATGATTTCACAACCCGGGTGGCTAAAAGGCTCCCGAGAACTGTTTCTTCTTGGCATGCAATTAGGGACAAGCCCCTCCAAGGAGGAAGCGACCGGGAGTTCTTCCCTCCCAGCTCGGCAACTCTCACAGCTGCCGGACAGCTGGAGCGGCTGGAGAAGCAGCAGAGACGCGGGTGCTTAGATTTTTTTAAAGATAATTTGTCAGAGAAATACTGAAATATTAGAATTTTCTAATAGAAATCAGTTCTCCCGGGTATTTGTTGAAATAAATGTTGTTGGTAGGGGCTGATAACAGGTTTTTTGGTGGGATTTTTTTTTTTTTTTTTTTTAATGTAGGAAGGAAGGGGGTTTCGGGGTGCAATGTGTATTCCCCCTCTCAGATGAGAAGTTTTGCCTACTGAGACAAAAAGAGCTGTCGTCCGGGTACCCTTTGGGATTATCGCCCATTTGCTAACTTCCCGCTTTCCACTCACTTAAAGATCCCTTTTGAATTCTCTCCGCGGTGCCTCGTCCCACTTCCCCACCTCCACCCCCCTTCCCGACAGGCCCCGATCCTGAGGGCTCTCCCTGCGAGCTGCAAAGCCCCCGGCCCGCTTGGGGGGCTGGCGGCAGCGGTGCGGGGTCCTGCGCTCTCTCCGCCCGCCCGAAGCCCCTTTAGGCACGGGAAAAGTCAGCACCGAGCCCCGGGGAGACACGGCATAAATCACTGGGCAGCCCAAACCTCCGTGGGGAAAAGCGGGAGGAAATTCTGACAAGGTTTCCCCTAACAAATGGAGATTAATACCCGCTGTAAAAAGGAAGCGGTTGGAAGTGATGTTTATACAAGAAATCCTGGAAATAGAGGAAAGAACTGGAAAAAAACCCCAAAAGCCCGGGAGGCTGCCGGTCCGGGGCTGATGTCAGCCAAAAAATACGGGGCTGAGGAGCCAAAAAGCCGTTTGCTCTAAAAGGTGCTCTCCTTCGGCCCTGGAGAGCCCCACAGCCGCCGTGGGGCCGCCCTGTCGCGGTTGCGCGTGGCGGGGATGCCCCGAACCTTGCGGGTGCCGCCGGGACACCTCGGAGGGGGAGAAAATCGCCGGGAAGTCACAGCTCGGGACAGGGCACCCACGGTGGGCGCGGTCACGGGGGGGAGGCTCTGCCCGGAGCCGGGGGGGGGTGGCAGAGTCCCCGCAGTCAGCCCTGGAGGAGCTGCGGGCGCCTCTGCGCCTCGGATGTGTTTGGAAAGTCGCGCTAAAGAGCTCTTTACCTGCACCAGCCACCCTTAAGCACTCTCCAGGGGCTTGTTGGGCAGATGTAATGGCAAGGCCAGGGGGTCTTGTTTGGCGAGACGTGGGGACATTTGTCATGGCTGACCTGTGAACTTCAGCTTCTGAGCCCAGGACTGTAAGGAGAGGTTCGGGCTAATGTAATAAAGCGAGAGAGACAAGAGGAAAGGCCTATCTTGCCCCAGGGCCACCACATGTTCACTCCGTTTTACTGTCAGTGCTACATGGAAGCTGTGGCTTCATTTCATATTCTATTAATATTTACAGCGGCGATTGAATTTCCCATTACAAAGTTCACCATACACGCACTGCTAATATGAAATATTAATAGTATTGTGCGCATTATGAAAATTCTTATTATTAAATATATATATATATATATATATATACCGGGCAATTTGCACGGGTAGCTTAATTTACGATGTCCACCATGCGCAGAGGGGACCTGCAGCCCCGGCCCCGCGGAGGATGCACGGGGCACCACGGGGAGGAGCGGGGCTGCACAGGGAGCAGCCCCGGAGCCCTCGTGGCACCGCAGGAAGCAGCGTGGCCCTCTCAGTGCCACCTCCACCCACGGGGCTGAACCATTTACTTGCGAAGGGTCACGTTTTCCATCTGGTCTGGGGCATCCTGAGGGCAGGAGATGCCCAAAGCAGCGAGG
The DNA here is from genome assembly GCA_013400515.1 of Erpornis zantholeuca. Lineage (NCBI taxonomy): Eukaryota > Metazoa > Chordata > Aves > Passeriformes > Timaliidae > Erpornis > Erpornis zantholeuca. Next base: position 333,668 of record VZTN01029723.1, on the reverse strand, counting down.
GATGGGGCCGAGGAGAATCAGGTGGATCCGATGGTGACAGAGGGCTTTTAAGTTTTTTGACTGCTTCTCCCAGCTCGGCTTTCTGAGACGGTTTGAAGTCCAAGCGAACCCTGAGTGTCTCAAAGATGAGTAATCAGGCATCACCTTACTTCGCAGACCTCAGCTGAGTCACTTTTCAGTTGCTGCTCAGGGCGGACAGAGAAATTCTATCTCGTGTGAAAGGAAAATTGGCCGCCAGAGTCCCAAAAGTGCCCCGAGGATCAACTGAAATGAAAGTAAACCGATAATTTCCAGATCTTGTGGAAAACAGAGAGGTATCAAATTTAACCACAGCAAGCTCAGCCGGGCAGAGCTCGTCCTGGAGCACTTTATCTCACTCCCATTCGAGGGAGATGCCCAGGTCATTCTGCTCTTTTTTATTATTATTATTTATCATTCTGAGCACAAACAGCCTTTCCTTTCGCTGCATCGCAAGCCTCCACGAAATATAAATTCATCATTTGTGTGTGAGGGAGGTGCAGGGAGAGAAGAGTCCGGGGGCTTTGGGGAGCCCTACCTACAGCATCCACAGGTGTTTAATATATTAGGAAGAAAGTTGGCATAACTGGGTTTTTAGAATCTTTTTTCTCCGAGATAACTCTTCAATTACTCTGATGCCAGTCTGGAACTCAGATTCCATTAAAAAAAAAAACCCAGCCTTGTTTTCCATCAGGAGGGGAGCTGTATTGATTTACCCAGATATTTACTCTCTGCTGATGGCAGTGAGAAAAAAACAGCTCTAGAGTCGCTCTCTTCACCTTGAATCCTTGGTGAAGGTTATGTTTGAACTGGGAGTGTTCCCACCTCCCTTCTCCCCCAGATTTACCACTTTCCCAGAGCTCTGGGCCCTGGCCAAGGGGTACCTAGGGGTTTTCTCTGTCTTATTTTGACCATGGGGAATAATCAGGTCCAGAAGGAAGTCCCTGGCTGGCTATAGGTGCTGCAGATGTAGGTATAGAAATCCATTAGCCAGCAGATCCTGGTGGCTTCTCTGTTTTCCCAAAGCTTTTCCCACGCACAAGGAATAGATGCTATTTATGACTCCTATTAGATCTGGATTAAGGTAATTTAGGAATCCTTAGGTTAGTCTCTCAGCTCGGGAAGATGACAGGCTCTGGAGGTGTGGATGGGTGACATTTCCACCATGAGATCCGTCCTTCCCCCTCCCTGCTGCNCCCCCCCCCTTCCAGCCCTAAATGTGTCATGCTTTGTCACATCCTCTGCGTGTGTGTTTTTAGAGAACATTTGAATAAAAGGCTCGATGCCAGGTATTGGTGACACAGTGGGTGGAATTTGCAGCCTTTCCACAAAGAGTTGGAAGCCTCCATTTGCATAAGGTCAGGGTACAGCTTCTCACAGAACTTTAGCAGCATCTCTGTCTCTTAGCAACACTCTTGCACTCTTGGTCCCTGCATTAAATTGACTGGTCCTTTCCTTTTCTTCCTTTCATAGGGAGGCTTACAATAAAATGTCACCCTTCCAACCTGTGCCTGTCACCCAGTAGGTCATCTGTTTCTCTTACACCTCCTCCCCCCCACCACCACTTCATCTCCAATTAGGGGATGAGATTATTCATCTGGTGGATTCCCAAAACTGCTTCATTTTTTATTTTGTTAATTAATATTAATAACATTTCTCCCTTTGTATTAATAAAAAGGAGCCCTCATAAACAGTGAGGAGATAAGGAGCAAATTGCAGGCACCTGCAAAACAATGGGATTGGAGTGGGGTAATAAGGCGAGTGGAGATAGAGAGAGCAAGGTTTAGGTCATCCTCTCCACCCATTTAGTTGATGCAGGGTTGAACTCAGCATGGAAGCCTTCAATGTGCTCAGAATATTAGAGTCACCCCTCTTGGCTCCAGCATGGGAATTGGTGACAGAATACAGATGCTGATAGGTGGTGTTAATGGAGGGTCAGGCTTGGACAATAGTATCCATCACTTGCCTCATGGCTCTGCTGTCAGATGGAGTCATTTCTGACTGCTCTATCACCAAGATTTGGGAGAGATTCAATAATTACCTTAGGCTTGGCAGCAGTAGATACAAATCTATGCCCAAAGGACCAGAAAAATCACCCCAAAAAAAGAAGTCTTCTCCTTTCCCAAAGTGTTTTTCCCCTTCCTAAATAAAGTAATTTAAGTAATTTTTTTTTTTTTTTAAGGCGGGGGAGAAAAGAAAAAAAAGGAAAATCAATGTCCGTGCCATTCAATCTGTCCCTCTGCTACAAATTCCTGGGAAAAAATCAGCCAACACTTTGCTCGGCCTGAGAGTTACCCGACAGGTCCATTCCAGCGTCAAACCTTTGTGGGGAAGGTTATGGCAGAACCTCTAAACTTTGGAGTCTGTACCGAGATTTGCGTTTTTTCCCCTGAGATTCCAGTCTCTGCATCCCTGGCAGGGAATTAAATCCCTTCTGTGGGTGCCGAGGGATGAGCAGGACACACTGCAGAGCCCCTCTTCACCAGGGCGGGTGGGGAGATTATTTATCAAGAGCCCTCCTTAACTTTAAGAAAAGGGCTAAAGGACAAACTTTAAGCATGAAAAAGCTCTCCATTTCCCCCTTTCTACTTTTTAAAGGTATTTAAGTGGTGATAGCCGTTTTAAATTCAGTCCGGATTTTATTCCTTGGCTCCCTGTGGCGACCTGATCCACTTCTAAGAAGGAATGGCTTGTTTTCTCTAACACGTTATCCACCTCTTGAGTGGTGCAAATGCTAAGGTGAAACCTGGTGCTTTTCAGCTGTATTTCTTCAAAACTCTTATTCAAACGCCCCCCTCCCTCCTCGCTGCTCCTCCCGAAGCTTTCAGACACTGTAATTCCTGCAAGATAAATTTTCAGGTAATGGGTTCTGAGAAAAAGCAACAGAGGTTAGGAGTCAACTGCCTCCTCTTTAATAATTCACATGTCATATTTCTTCCACTTTGTCAAGTTGGCTAAAGAAGATGGGCAGGGCTGAGACAGGCAGACATTTGAGTTTATTATCCGAGGGCTGGGGGGACCCAGGGAAGGGCGATGCCAGCTCTGCCTCTGGCAGAGGGGCAATTCCTGCTGCCTGGCTCCAGGGTTGTGTCTGCTCGCCCATCTCTTTTAGACATTGAGCAAAGGAACTCTTGGTTTCCAGCAGCTGCACTCCTGCCTGGCTTTTCTCTTCCTAGGATTCCCCATTCTCCTCTCCTACTTACCTTTAAAGCTGTCACTAGTCCTTTCGATCCTTTTACTGCTATAAAAAATTAAAAACAAAATGTAAAACAGGTAAATTGCAAATAAACCTCAGCAAGAACCCGTATTTTATCTTATTTAAATTTTATTCTAGCCACTGTGCTGTGATTTGTTTCCCCAAGCGCTAACACATTTTCGCACGGGATATTTCTCTACTGAGGTTGGTAAAAGTTTCAGGACTCGCAGGCTCAAATTCAAACAGTTTTGGATAACCAAAGGAAAGCTGACATTTAGCAGTGAGGTGAGGAAATTGGGTTTGGGTACTCTTCCCCCAAAGCAGTGCTGCAGCAAAACGCCAGCGACTGTAAACGTAGGCAAAAACTTGTCACTGAAGGGGAAGAAACAAATAGTTGATTATTAGGAAATTGGTCACCCGTCCTTAAATGATGAAGATCTCTGAAAAGAGTTCAGAAATTATATGTCATAATCCCAGGAATCCCCACTAATTTGTCTTTTCAGACAGCTTTTAGAAAAACTTCCAAAATTTTCTACATTTGCACTTTCCTGCCTCATCCTTGACACATCCTTCCACCGCATTCCCCAGCCCTATCTTTGAGTGTGAGTGCAGATAATGTCATGTACCTGTGAAGGTGTCAGCTGCATTTTGAAATAAAATAGAAGAAAAGGAGAAGAAAAGCACTTCCCTGAGCCACACTGCCTGCGCTGGAAAGTGCAGATACAGGTGAAAACGCGAGTGACAGAGGAGCAGAAAATGTCTTTATTCTTCTGGGAGCTGCCTCTTTTCCTCTCTTACTATATTATTATTTTCCTCATGCTATCGTTTAAAGTAAAACCACTTTTTTTTCAACAGTCTTTCATTGAAGCAGCAACACATTTTAACTGATCATTTGCAGTGTAGTCTCTTATGTGTGGCCATAAGTCTTATCCAGAAACAGTAAATCTGTCTTATCTGTCAGATTGTGGTAACTTTATACATGAAAGGGAAGAGCAAGCAACTTTGGGGGATTTAGCAAAAGGACTTATCAGTGTAAATAAGAATAACAGTAAACCCTGAGGCCCATGGGAAGTTTGCCCTTGTGATACTGGCCAGGGTTTGTAACATTTTTGGTTAGAGGCTCATGACTTTCACCCTTTCTGCAAGCATCATTTCCAGAAACAGGCAGCTCTGCTTTGCGGTGAAGATTGCTCTGGGATTTCGTTGGGGTTTGTTTTTCCTTTAGAGAAAAACCCTTGTGTTACTGGGGCTTCAACACTTCAAAAATAAATATAAACCCGAAGCAAGACCCATGAGCCAAAGAGAAATAACAAGCTGACAGTCACCCGGCCGGCTGGAGAGGGCTGGGGGAGCATCCTTTGGGAAGGGATACAGAAGTGCTTCGTGCTGTGATTCCTGCCTTCAGCCCTCCCGGTGAAACCCTGTGTGCCTCATGGCTTGCACAGGGGTGACAGGCTGGCACAGAGGTCACCCTTGGGCGCTTAAAGCACACGAGTGTCCCCCAGCTGTCTGCGATTGTCGCGTTCCTCCCCGCCCCGAGGAGGGCGAGGGCTCCCTGCGCAGTGCTCACCTGCCATAAGGCACAACATCATTCCGGCTGAAACTCTTAAATTTACAGTCTGACACTTCAAAACTTTTTTTTTTTTTTTAATTTTTTTTTTTTTTTTCCCCAGCTCCCGAGATGGGAGTTGATTTTCCCGGTGCCAAACCGCTCCCAGAGACACCCGGCAGGCGCTGAGCAGGGCACGAAGGGAGAGACAGAGCCATCCTCCATTGGCAGCCAGCGATGAAACGCACTTGAAAAGCTGCCAGGGAGAATTAGGATGGTAGCCCTATCCTGCAAAATCAGATGGTTTGCAGTGTCCCTGAGCAGCTGTTAAGCTTGCTGAGGTTTTTTTATTAGTATTAGTATTATTATTTTCCGGCATATTTTTTAACACCTGCGAAGTTTGTCTATGAGGATGCCACCAAAGACAAGTACTGAGTGCTTGACAGACTCCATAAAGTCCTTGGCATCCTTCTAGATACGTGACAGGTCCAAGGAGCGGGATGCGAGAGCCGGGGGGTGAGCGCGGCCCGGCGGAGCGCCGCTCCCTGCCCGCTCCGCCTGGCACGACGGGGCCATACCACCCCCCTGCAGCCCGGCAGAGATGCCCTCCTGGCCCCGGAACAGGACAGAGACGGAGGACTTGGGCGGGGAAGCCACCTGCAGCCGGTCCCTCCCGCCTCAGTCGCACGCAGCATGTCCTGCGCGGCGCAAAGGGGACAGAAGCTCTCTAGACACGCAGAAAGCACCGATTTAATAGGGAGAAAAAAGAGGAGATTTGGTGCTCTCTGCTCCTTGTTCCCGGCTGAGGAGCCGGCGCTGGTAGCGGGGCTCTGCCGGGCAGCCCCCGCCCCGCTCCGCGGAGTCCCTGCCCGGCGGCGGAGGAGCTGCGCTCCGCGATCAGCATCAGAGCCCTGCTCACACCCCTG
>VZTN01029723.1:305793-327884 GCA_013400515.1 Erpornis zantholeuca | reverse complement strand
TTGCCTCTCTTGCCCCTGCTCACACCTCCAGCATCAGAGCCCTGCTCACACCCCCGGCATCAGCGCCCTGCTCACACCCCTGCATCAGAGCCCTGCTCACACCCCCGGCATCAGCGCCCTGCTCACACCTCCCGTCTGAACTGATCTTCCTTCTGCCTGCCAAACATCTGCAACATCCCCACTCCTGCCCCTTGATTCCACTTGCTGCTTCTTCTTATTGAGTTCTCCAAGTCTCTCTGCAACTTGTCATAACCTGTAATAAAATGCCCTTTTCGTCGGGAGTTAAAGTCCAGAGGGCATCAGATCCATTTCCAGCTGACAGCGGAGAAGCCAGGCAGGAGAGCAGGGGGAGGATCGCTTTTTGTGTGCCTCCAGGGCTTTAACTATTTCACAGCGAGGCACCCCGAGGGCAACCTGTCCCCACCCAGCCCCGGGTAGCGCATTGCAGCCTGGCGTGGTCACCCAGCACCACACTGAGACCAGGGCTGGGGGTCCTGGGCAGCCCCTGCCCTGGGGGAGCCTGCAGGTCCCTGCCAGGGAGGGCACTAAACAGCAGAACCTCCTCATGGCCCAGCAAAGATATATGAATTATTCTTATTTATTCCTATTCTCATTCTTATTAATTCTGACTCTTATTTTTATTCTTTATTTTTATCGCTAATATGTCTAGAGTTCAGTGGAAGAAACATGACCACTATTTGATACAGACACATATACCATTATAAATTATATAGAAGACATCAGACACGTGCAATGAATATTTGTTCTTTTTACGTCCACATTGAGAACGTGCATTGAGAATAATGCATGACCATACATATGAACATCTGTAAGTGCTGTGTATGTATTTATGCTTATATACATATGTACATTAACAAACATCTAATGTTCACGTGTGTTTGCACACAGAGGAGGTGTATGTACATGGAGAGGTAAACACATGATTTCCTTGTGTTATACTGCGTGAAAAATGTTCATCCTGCCCAATCTGTTCCCTCCTCTCCTTACAGAGTTGTGTGTAGGACCAGAAAAACGTGTCAGAATATAAGGTGTGAGTGGCCAATAAGCCCTTAAGTGGTTACATGTGATTGATTTTCCCTTAAAGCCCAAGCAAACAAATAACAAAGAGGACGTTGGTTAAAAAATACTCCCAGCAAGGTGTTCTGTAACCCCAGCATTGCCCAGCATGTCCTGGCAAGGGGTCAGGCTGTGGGGCTGCTGCTGGGGCTGAGCCTCTGATCAAGTATTTATGGCCACTGCAACTTTGCATAACATTTACTTTGCTTTCTTTAATGGTTTTCTCCACTCCTCTCCCCTCTCCTCGCTGCAAATAGCCTCAGTCAGCCCCAGCGATGATATCAAGAAAGGTTTTTCTTTTTTTTTTATAGTCCAGCCAAAGCGAGGTCATTCTAATAATACCCAAGGTCACTGGTGGGAGCCACCGAGTCTCCCAGTCATTTTTCATTTGCTTGCAACAGTTAATGACAGTCACAGGGATGGAGCTGGGAGCTGATGGCCGTGTGATGTCACCAGCACATGCTAGGGGATTATAAGGGCAGGTACAGGGCAGGGTTGTGGATTAAAAATGATGGAAAAAAAATCACTATTAACTGCTTCACTCCAGCAGCTTGGTGGAAAAAAAAAAAAAGGTACAGACAAAGGAGGGGTATTTCTTCCTCCCACCCCCTCCAAATCAGTCCTCTAGAATGCCAGCTCAACTGCTCCATTTTTTCCTGATTTAGTGACTCAGCTGGAAAAGATCTGTGGAGTGTGTGAGAGGAGGCACTGCTTGCTGTACCAGCTGCTGAGCAAGAGGTTGTCAGAGCAACCTTGCAATTTCCTGGGGGCATTCTTCTCCCTCCCACCCAAATCAGAGGCCTCATCCCTTTCCTCCTTCTCCCAAGGGCAAAGCCTGTAGTGGCACCAGAAGTTAGACCTAGACAAGTTTTTGGACCAGGGGAGTTTTTGTCTGTGGAGATTTTTTTGTTGTTTCAACTCATGTTTTCTATTCTAGCTGTCCACTTAGGAAAAAAAGGATGGAAGGGAAGCAGATCCCCTGGTTAGACCCCCCACCCCCCGGTCAGTCTGCAGTGTTCTGTGGCTGGAGGAGCCCTGGGGAGGTGGGTATTGATTTAACCATGTGCACCAACTGTGAGGTTCACGCTGCAATGTGCCCCTCACACAGCCGTGGTCATCCTCAGACTGCCCCTCGCCTCCAGGGAGTCACCCCAGGGGTCCCAGTCCTCATGTGTGGCCCTGGCTCCTCATGGCTTAAACCCCTGGGCTGAAATATTACACTCAGGAAAGCCAGGAGTGTGCACCACCCTGCAGGGACCAGGGGAAGAAGCTACACCAATCAGCTAGATACCAAGTTTACTGATAATTTAATAAATATAATTATATTCCACTCCAAAATGTGCAGGAGTAAGAAGTTTTTAACCTGTATGATATCTAATAGTTTGGATAAACTGCTCTTTCTTACTGAGAAACAAACCAAATAAAAGATAATTTACATATTAATCTTCACTCAGCCTCTCATCCTTGAACTTTTGTCTTAGTTATCTCATCCTTTTGTATTTATTTATGAAACATGACCTTCTCATAGCCTCTGTTTCCACATTTTTATTCTTTTGTGACAAATTAACTGTATAGTGACCATCAGTTTCATGGTTTATTATTATCAACACATATCTTTTAAAAAAAGAATTCCATGGAGAAAGTTGGATGTCAGTTAAAATCTTCATCCAATGAGGTTTTTTTTTATTAATTCAATGTACAAGAGCAAAACATGGCAAACCAGAACAAAACAATTACAACAGAAAAGAAAACAAGTGACTGGTTTATATGAACACCTAATTTCTAAACCTGTTTCACAGCTGCCAATCATTTATGAAACTCTCACTACTAAGGTCAGTGGACTTTGGATCGACTCCTATTTAAAGCAGTATGGATCAATGGAGTGAAGAGATGAGTTCAAACTGATGCAGTTGTCCAAAATACACTGAGCTGCATAAACCCCACACTTTCTGTTTTCTGTGTTTGCTGTCTTCTCTTAATTCTCATTCCTGCAAGTAACTTTTCCTTCAAATCCTTTGTCTCATTTGGATGAAAAGGGAGAATCAGATGCAGCTGGAGGCTGAATTTTTGAGCCAAGTTGTGCTGCTCTGAGCAGTCGTGGCTGCAGTGAACCCCTCTGAAGGATGCTGAGCTGTGGCAGTACGATATCAGCTCTGAGAAGTGTTGTTAAGGATCTTCAGGTGTTACCTGGTGGATATGGTCAGAATCAAAGGCTGATGCATTTATTTATTTTCCCTGGGAGGACACAAACCCGTGTGCTGCTCCTCAGATGAGAAGAACGTAGCACATTCTTCCTTTCTGCCTATTTTCCACAGAAATGCCTCACGTCCTGCTTACAATCGAGCCTGACTTGATTTATCGTGGTTAATAGGATTAGAGCATCAGCCTTTCTGGAGGATATTGAAATGCAGGGGAAGAGTGGTACTGAGTTGCTGGTGTCTTTCTTCTCCTCCTGTGATGGGCAGAAGGACACACCTCCAAGCAGAGGGGATTTGTCCGGTGGGAGCAGGCAGATTATCTGTATCTAGTGAAACAAGGCGTGCATGGCAACCTTTGCCAAGGCTCAAAGCCAGAACCTACTCACTATAAAATAATTGTGTCACTACCTAACCAAGGCACTCTTCATGTTTCATTTATCTTTTGACTGTAATTGAATGGTTGAAAAGCAAAAAATGTAGACAAATTCCAGCTGTATTGAGATCTGTTTCTTTCTCTGCTACCATGGCCCATCATTAGATAGTTTCACTCTCTGTACAGAAGGTCAGAGAGTATAAATATAAATTGCATTTTGCATTACTTCTAGATGAGTGAAGCTGTCAAAGCAATAATATAAGCTTTCAGTCCCACATTCTACCACTTCTTTCCCATTTTTTGGCCAGGAGGTCATGTGCAAATTGAACGTGACAGCCCAGACGACATGTCCAACAGACTTATATTGTTAGACAGTTCTGCCATGGCACTCACCACAAATTAAACCCATGTCGGACTTGGAGCTCTTCAGGAGCTGCTAACAGTAGCTCAGGCTTCTTGCAAAAAAGTTTATGTCCATGTCAAGTCCATACAAGAATAACAGCAACTCTTTTGGAGGATCTTGTCGAAAAATGGAGAACACGGGGAAAAAAATCTGACAGGTAAACCTGAAAGAGCTGATCACAGTAATGCAGATTTTAAGGTATTTGAAAGGTGGATACGTTTGTAGTGTGTCTGTGTGAGTACTCTTCACTTCTGTCAAAACTCTCTCCTCCAATCTATTATTAATAGGTAATATTTGGTATTTAGTGGATATTTTTGCTATCAGCATTCAAAAGAGGGAGAGCAAACTCCTAATTTTTCACCTCTTTTTATGCAAGCAAAGTTAACTTTGTGTCTGTCGATAAAACACTCTGTACAGTGGTTAATACAGTGTTGATGATTTGGAAATATATGTATATTTATAGCATTAAAATCCACGTGGCCAGCTTCCACTAGCACCTATGTGAATGATGAAGTCTAAATTAATATGTGAAAATCGATGCTACTGATTGTTGTATTTTATATTAACTCAGGGCACAGTTTTCTACATAGCACCAGAAGGATGAGATTGAGGTTGTTCTCTTCAGCTGGAGTCAAATCAGGTGTCAAAGTAGCTTTAGAAAGTTCTTTGTGCTGTGTACAATGTTGGAGAAAAGATAATGCTGAATGACAGTGAAACAAGATCGCTCTGGGGACAGAAAACCAGATTTCCAGTCCTTTACCTTTAGGTGTCTAAAAATGCAGCACAGGTTGTGAATGACTGAAAATTCTTAGCATCTGGCAGTGTCTGCTGGCCCGTGCTAAAGAGCTGGTGGTCTTGGTCCAAATGTTGGCAGAGATGAGTTCACATCATAAATGACATTATCTGGCAAATCTTTGCAGCAGTCTGAGCAGAGGGACCAAGAACTCACTTGGCACAGAACCTCCTGCTTTCCCTCGTGGCAGAAAATGTTCTCCCTAGATAAGGGCTGAGTATGGATCAAGAAAAGTCCCTGCCACTCTTGGTCTACCAGCTTCCCATGAAAGAACAAAGAACTTCATTTTCAAAGACTACCAGTTTTTTTTCTCTTTTATTTATTTATTTATTTTTTTTATTAGGACTAAACTTAGAGCGAAGAGTTTGAGCCCCATCTGGTACAAATCGGTAGGGGCTTTGCAGGCTTCAGTAGAGCTACACTGATTTACACCAGATGATGCTATTGGAGGACTGAACTATCCAACAATAATTATAAAAAAATGTCTTTGATTATGCATGTGCAACAACTATTTATGTTTACATTGCAGAGATTTGCATGTAGCACAGTGGGGAGTATTTTATCTCTTGAAAACATTGCACCAGCATAAATAATCCACTGACATTGAAATGAGCAAAGAAATACCCGCGTTTTACCACAAGATGGACCATAAAGGATGTTCTTCACGCGTCTTTTTCGATCAGATTTGTCAATAATCCTCAACTGCAAAGTTCGTTCTAAAGAAAGAAAGATGGGAAAAAAAAAGAAAAAGGTAAAAGTTATGTTCTGTTCCAGGTAGTTACATGACAGATTGCTCTGAACTGGGGGTCTAGGTGCAACCAGGTGATGCTGCACTTGGGAAGAAGGATGGGGGAACCAGGTGAAAATAGGGCATCAAAAATGCCCCACAAAACACAGTGCCATACCTTGTTTGACAGCATTCAAAGCAGATTTTCAAGGAATGTGGACCAGTCCAGGTCCAGAGCAAACTGGACACAAAGCTATCAGAGGGAGAGATGGAGATAAAACTGGGAGACTGCTGAAGTACCAGCCTGGAACAGCACAACAGAAATTACTTTTGGGGTAATTACACTGGCATTTAAACTTTCAAAATAGAAAATGCTTAAAATATGCAGTAATATGTTGTATCTTTGACTCACAAGAGGAAAGGGAGATGAAAGCACACATAATATTCCTTTGATGTTGAACTACATACTCAGGTCTCCTGCCTTGACTTCTGAGGGTTTTTTTTATTTGCTAATTGTGCTTTGGTAGTGCTTCGAAGGCATTAAATTTCTCAAATTAAGGCATGTTGCCCTACTCCGGATATAGCTTTCCTCTTGAGAGTAAGGGAGAAGAGTGTTGCTGGCATTTTAAGTTCAAATGCCCAGCAGAGAATTGGAAGATACACAGATATCATTTTCTTGGCCTGGCTCCTCCTTTCCACCTTTGCATCTTGCTGAAAAACAGGAGATCTTCCCATTATACCCAGCAGAAGAAGATTTTGTCCCACGTGAGAGACTGCACAGCACTGAACTCACCTGGGTGGTTTGGCAAAGCCACTGTGCTGTCCTGAAAACACACTGCCTCAGTTTCCTTATCAAAGGAGTGAGAATGTGATAAGGACGATCTGCCTTTGGGAGAACTGTGAACAGCAATTTGTGGTTTTGTTAGCTCTTCCAAGATGAAATGTGTCACATAAATGGTCAGAGTTATTAAACTGAGCTTAACTTAGTAAGGGCTTGAGAAGAATTTCTGTCACAAAAAGATGTCTTTGAGCAAGTGAAGGAATTGATGGACTTGGTTGTGGCACAAGGCTTCCCTTCTGTGCGGCAGAGCAATGCAAGCTCAGGGTGGCAGAAGGGGAACCATCCCACCCATCTCACTACGTCCCTAAATGAGAGCCTAAAAGGGTAAGATAAGGTATGTGCTGGGGATCAGTGTGAGACAGAAATCACAGTTAATTTCTGAAGTAAACAGGGTGGAAGTGAGTTTCCCAAGAATCCTGGCTGCTGAAAGCAATGCAAGAACACTAAAAAACAGATCCAGTTCTAGAAGAGGAAATGTGACAAGGGGAACATAGGCTTGGCTGGGAGTTCTGGAACACCAGCCAGGTGGGATAACTCTACTTTTGTATTTTTATGGATTTGGTTTTCCCTAAAAGCAGGGCTCTATTTTGATGGCTGGTTTGAGGGAAAACTCAGCTACTGTCATTAAAACCCAAATTGTAATCCTAGAAAATTAGCCAAACCTCCAGGCACTCTTCTTCCTTACAAGAGGAATCTGTCACTTTGTCACGATAAAAGGAGGCCAAATTGTCAAAGATGTCTCTGCAATGAGATTCAGAGGTCTGGTACTAAGCTATAGGAAGATTTGCATTCACAGTTTGGGTTTCCAACCTGACAATAAGAAGTTTAACTCCAAACACAATTGTGTTGCACGAATGCATTAAAAAAAAAAAAAAAAAAAAGTGAGTAAAAGCCACTTTTAATTTTCTGGGACAAGCATGAGTAAACTAAACTGACAACTGTGCTTTTGCTTTGCATGCAGGCTTCCTTTGATTTTCCATAAGAGCTTGGACACCCAGAAGCTGTGTTCATAGGAGCTAATCAGGAAAATAAAAGAAGTTTTAAAAACTTCTTTGTGGAAATCAATGGATGTTGAGCACTGAAGCCACCAAACAGGTATAAACACCATTCTCCTGCAATTTTTCCTGTTGATTGCAAAACTGCCTCTAGATCCATAGAGGGGATATGATAGATGTTCAGGATATTAGTGAGTGTAGTGATAGGATGAGTGGTAATGGATTTAAGCTGAAAGAGGGTAGATTTCTATTAGATATTAGAAAGAAATTCTTCCTTGTGAGGGTGGTTGGGCCCTGGCATGGAGAAGTTGTGGCTGCTCCTTCTCTGGAGGTGTTCAAGATCAGGTTGGTCGGGGCTTGGAGCAACCTGAGATAGTAAAAAGTGTCCCTGCCCATGGCAGGGGGGTTGCAAAGAAATGATCTTTATGGTCCCTCCTAACCCAAACCATTCTAGGATTCTATGGCTCCATGATTCTATGAAGATGAATCTGTTCTGAGAGTCTGAGTCCAGTCCTCTCTGTCAGCAGGGACAGCCAGGGTGGAGCTGGGTCACTGCTCACTCACTGCTCGAGTGGAGGTGACTGAGGCTCTGCAGGGTACAAATGTTATGTGTAGGTCTGAACAGAACTGGGCAGTTTTGATGTGGTTATAGACATCTCTTCCCTAGTGGCACCACCTCCCGCAGGTATAACAAGTGTGCTTCTAAATTTGGTGTTTATTCTTCACTTGATTTTGCCCTCCATCATGATTTAACCAGCTGGGCACGCAGTGCTTCTCTTTCCAATTTTATCACTAACAGGTTGTGCTATGGCTCCCTTTCTTCTGCATTTTATGCATTTTTAAATTGGTGGCTGCTTTAATAACATTTGGAGCTAAAGTGTCCCTCCCCTGACCCACATACACTGCACCTAGGGTGTTCTATCAAGCACCCGTGCCAGGGCTAGAGTGTTGCTGGGTTTCATCACTTCACTCTGTCTAAAAGGGGCACTGAGGGTGGGCCATCACAGGGGCTGCTGTCACACACTTCAGATCACTCAAATTTACATGTACTTCCCAAATTGTCACATTAGTGCAGCCCCTAAGAGGGTGTGTAATAACACAGTGACTGCTGTCCCAGTGTAGAGTGGGGCTGTCTAGAGGGGTCTGAGATCAGTGTTTGAAACTCGGCTCTGCTTTCTACAAGTGCACTATGTGTGCACACTTATCTGTGTGTTTATAGATATTTCATTATTTGTTCATCTATTAATTCATTCAGTGTATTTTCATGTTATGTGATAAAATAAATTTAAAACATTTGCAAATTTATCAATCCAGAATGGGTTTTTTTATCTTTTTTTCTTCTCCACTTTACTGAATTACTATTAAATCAATGCTTGGGGAACCCATTTAGCATGCAGAGAAAACTTGTGTTCAAACTTTCTATTTATCCTTCTGTTTCACCCTGTGGGTCAATTTGTTTTTCTTCTGGGAGTAACTCTGCCTCAAAAGTTTCAGCTGGAGTGTCATACCTACATTGGAGAAGTCTTAACAATTTAACAGAAAGAGATGTCATTCATTTTTTAGCATTTTTATTTTCCAGTGGAAGAAATACACACACATATGGGATTCAAACTAGAAGTCTTAGGGGCTCCTCTGCCTGAAGAGTTTGTTAAGGCTGAGACTTGGACAAGTCAGCCACAACCTCTTTGCTCTCCCAGGAACATCCTCTACGAGGAGGCAATGCCTGGGGTGACAGGAGAAACCAGCCCTCCTCAGCCAGGGAGAACTGACCCTTTAACCAATTGACAGTTGTCACTTGCTTCCCATGTCATGTCCTCTAATACAAAATTTTATACTGTCCTCATTACAAGCCTTGATTTTTGGTGTGATTTTTTAATTTCATGTGTTTGTTTGTTGGGTTTGTTTTCGCTTGGCTTTTTGTGAAATGAAGAGCTGCAATCCTTGACATTGTTTTCTGCAGCTCTAAGTAAAAAAACACATATCTCTTTCTTACCCCAAAGCACTCACTCTGCATATCCCCCTTATCAGGTTTGCTGTAATAAACCAGTGCTGTTCTTGGGAAGGTTGAGGGTTAGTGAAACACTTCTTGCATAAATAATCCCTGATGTACAGATGAGCACGAGCAGGAATGGCCAATACTTTCAGCAGCTCTTACTCATATCCATTGCAGGAGCAACTCAAAACACCAGCTCAAATTTTAATTTATGGGCAGAGGAAGTGCTGAGGAGATGGTGTTGAAGACGCTGATCACTGCAAATATCTGTTCCTTTGCAGACATTGTGTCAGCCAAGTTCTCACTCTCCTGCTCTGTCACCCATCCCAGGCTGTTGCTCTAGTGATGCCTGACATAACACAGCCAGCCAGAACCAAACGTGGCCGTCCCGAACGTTCACACCATGGCTCACATCCTCCAAGGAGTTTAGGTGTGCCCTCATGGCTCTGTGGCTCTGCAGCACTGTCTGAGTGACAGGACCGTGCCCAGACCAGGCTCACCTGGCTCTGCAGGGCTCCCCCGAACAGGGGACACCAGGTGGTGCAAAGCCACTGTAGTGGATCCGGTGCCATCTGCCCTTCTGGCCATGAGCACGGAGGCTCTCGCATGTGCCAGGGAGTCCTGGCTGCCAGAGCAATCCCTCGGTGCTGCTGACAGCTTGTAGGAGGGACAGGACTGTGTCCAGATGGCCCCAGATTTTGAGGAACTACACTGAGAGATGGAAGCTGAACTCACCCCTCCCATGTCAGTGGTGGGGGCTGAGAGCGCTTTCTTCTCCGGTATTCCCCATATCCTACTCCTGTCATCTGCCATCCCTGACAGTACCAGCACTGACAATGCCACCCCATCACCACGCAGGCTGGCAGCCATCCCTGCCTCCCCCCAACCTGCACCGCCTGTCACCTTCCCCCACCTCCCTTCTGAGGGCCAGCCTGGTCTGCTGGGTGCCCCTTTCTGTGTCTCCTCCCTCACCACAGCCTCCCGTCTGTCTGCCCATCCCAAAATCCAACTGACAATTCACTTTTCCCACCATCCTGTGCCTATCCTCCAGATATCCTTTACACTGCTTTTTTTTCCATCCTTCAGCAAGGTCATACTCCTTAACCTCGTTTCCCGGATGCCCATATTCTTTCTTCTTTTACATATTTCATTCTTTCTTAGTGTATCTCAGTTTCTTTTTCATCAGTGATGCCAGCTTGGATCATCTGTTTAGCCACAAGTTGTACAACTGCCTCTTTTCCTCCATTCCCCCCATCCTCTCTTTGTGGCACTCCTTCTACATGAGTGGATTGTCCCTCTTTCCTATCACTTAAGAAATGGTACTAGGTGACAGTTTGTCGAGACTCTAGTAGATAGGTCACATGTAGCAGAAAATCTGTGCCATAAGTTGTCACTTAGTTTAAAATGGACACTGGGAGTTCTTCTTCATTTGAAATTTACCCTGTAAATGCTTTTGGATTCGAGGATCGCTTGCAGAGATGTGAGTGGACACCACCCAACAAGGCACATGTTTCCATGCAAAACAACCCCACAGAAGCAAACAAAACCCTCACACAATTTACTCAGATTTGCTTTTATTTGAGATAGATTTACTAGTAGGAACAAGGAGATTGCATCCCTCTTCCCTCACTAGCAAACAAGCCATGGATTCCCAAGAGAAGAAATGCACCTCCGTCTCTATAACAGTGAAATTCAGCCCCATTCGTGAAGAAAAACTGCTCTTTGCTGCAAAAACAGCCCTTCTCTCTCAATAATCTCTTTGCTCTGAAAAGTATGCTTTGTTTATTCCTGACTTTTCTTTTATCTGCCCCTGGCATACCATGAGCTCTTGCTTCCTTCTCCTTCTCACCAGCCATCTCGTCACCAGTGACCACTGATTATCACCTCAGGCAGTGTCTTGAATTGCATGACAGAGTTCTGAGCAGGTCAGGTGGGTTTTTTTCTAATTTATACTCCCATTATTTGACCTGGTAGTATCATGCAGCAGCTGATCATCAGCTCAGTATGCCTTGATGCTCAAATTATTTGAGCAGTGTTTGTTGGATCACAGATCTTTTACCTGTTTTATTATTGGGAAGTTCACGAGAGTGCCTGTGATTGATACCCTGTGTCCATCACCATTCTTGACTGGAAACATTACTGCTGAACCAGGTGGGAAAGGAGAAATGACCCTAAGGCAATGCTGAGGCCACAGCCCTTCTCTGAGTGCTGGTTTTGCTGCAAAATCCAATCTGCAAAGGCAGAAACTAGTCATGGGTGGTGTTCCCCCACTCTGTTTTTTTACCCCAACAAATTCAACAGTCATGGCATATTTCTAAGTGCTGTAGAGGAAAGAGCTACCCTCCTTTTCCCAGGTTTGATTTCCAGTGAGGCACATAACCTCATTCAAGTGTGTACACACATATGTGCACACACACACCTGTGCCTGTGATTGCAGATTGCAATTGTTTTAAAACCAGACATGGTTTAAAATGGTTCTTACCAGGATTCAAAGGTCCAAAGCAGCACAAAAAATCTCAGAATCAATCAAATAAATCCTGAAGAAAACTTTAAAATGCCAGAGATAAGAGACACCCAGGGAACACCCAACACTTCAGTATTTAAGCCAACTCTTCTTATTGTATATAGTGCTAAATGCACAGTCCTCCAATGCTTCCTGTGGCAAAGGAAAAATTTTGAAGAGTTCAAACTGAGACTTCCAGGCAGAACAAAAATAAAATGTTGCTTGTGGCAAATTTCTTGGTGTGTGTGAGCCTCATAAAAGGCCAAGGAACCCAAGAGAGGCTTGTTCTGCTTGTTCACATACTTTGTGGGGCCCTCAGATGAAGATCAGTCTGTGGGTCAGGAGTGGCTGCTTCAACCCCTTCCTCACTGGGAGCCTTGGGAAGATGAAGCCACTTGTGCATGCTTGGATGTCCACGCACGGAGCAAAGAGAAACCAATTCTGCAAAGGCACCTCCAAAGGAGGATTCCTTCTGCTCTATCCACCTGGTCAGTGACTGAGTTAGTGAATAAAAGCAGAGCTGGCTTCATTTGCTGCAGGATGATTGTCTTGACAGTCCTTGGTGAAACCATGCCCAGGATGGACCAGAGTGATACCCAGGTGGGGTCTGAAAGGGACATCATTTTAACAGCATATATGAGAGAGGGATTAATCTCTCATCTTGCTCCAATTTCCTCTTCTTTCTTTTTGGATACATCTATTAAAAGTGAAAGAAGTCTGATGCATGTAAGTAGGTGCTTGGCTGCCATAAACCATCGCAGGATTTTTGAGAAATTTATGATAATCTCCAGGACCTGGCCGTCAAGATCTTTGTAAAGCATTCAAGGCAATACCTCATACAAATCTTCCTTCTAATTTAATCCAGACTAGTTGAGACTGGGCTACATTTAGATCAGTGAAAATCTAGTTGAAAAGCTGCCATCAAAGCTGAGCAATAAGGGGAGCAAGTTACCAAATCAGCAAACTTGGGTCAGGTGTCCCCTGGAGAAAGGGCAGTGAGCTTCCCTTTAAAGGCTTATTTTGTGCAGGGGAAGGCTCTCACCTCCCATAGCACCAGTTCTGTCACAGATTAATAGTCTCTTTCCATAGCAACACCTGACCCTTTCCTCTCCTTGCCTTGATTATACATACATATATACATATATATACATACAGATGTATTCCCTGTCTAGGGAAAGAATGGACAGATGACAATTTTCTGTGTCATCAGCACAATTTAGTGAAAGGGAGGCTTAAAAAAAAAACCCAAAAACCAGAGAGAGCTGGAATGCTACTTCTAAAAAAAGAAATATGGGGAGTCACGGGATCTGCAACCGTGTCAACAGCACAACAAGCTGTTATCAGGAGCTTCAGACAGGATCCTGAAGCTTCCTGAAGAGCCTCTACTAAGTCAAGTATTGAATAAACGTGGGTGACAGCACTTTGGAAACAGGCCACTGCTGGGGCAGCTGCAAGGATGTCCAGGAAAAGGCAGATGTCTACTCAGCCCCTCTCAGGCACTGCTGTAAAACTCAGTCTGCAAGTGCCTGGCTAAAATCCCAGCTGAGCTTGCACCATCTCTGGTCACAGCCTTTCAGATGGAAAGCACACACTCGGGGTTAGAAGCAGAGAATCTTTCATGGCATCCTTCAGCCCATGGTGTGCATGATGGCTCGGGCAGAGCTTGGCCTCCTGCCATCCCTTGCAAGGAGGAAAGTACAAACGAAAGCAAAAGACCTGCACATAGAATAACACTGTACCTGGCAATGGAGTAAATAAGAGCTGGAGAGGAAACACTTTCCAGAGAAGGCTCCATCCATAAAATTGTATTTACTGGAAAAATAATTTTGCACAAAAAACTGAAGAGTTTGATTTGCAAGAAATGAATCTGTGCACAAAACCAACACTTGTCCAAAGTGGAAAAGCTGATCAGGTCCAGGGACATGCTGCAACACCATTCAGTGTCCACACGAAGCTGCTAATAAAAATCCCAAGGAGATTTTACCAATCCCTTGACAGAACAGACAGCACATAGGAGTGTCCATCAGCACTGAGCTGAGGACCACTGCCGGGGATGGGCAACACTGAGATGTTCTCAGCGTGAGATAAAACATGTCCCTCATGCCTGCTCACCACATTTAGAGGGCATGGAAGCATTTGGAGGAGGTGAATCCTACAGAATAAAACCAGGGTAAAAGCAGATCCCCTAACCATGTTAGCAGAGAAACAAAATGCTTTTAGCCCTTGTAGAGCTGCTGAATAAAAAATCTTGCACAGGAAGACAAGATCATGTTTTAGAAATCCAGTATGGAATGTATCCACACCCTGGAGAGAAGGGAACTTGCAGGTAAATTGGAGGCTGGCAGTGACCCAAAACTGCTGAAGAGCACAATGCAAAGCATCGAGTGCATGCTACTGATACTCCAGTGATCTGATGTGAAGAAAAGATACCACCAAGGGAAAAAAAAAATCGTTCCTAGGGGCCAATAGATTAGGAAGCATGTTTGTTCCAGCTGTGAGGAGCAGGAGGCAGCCTATCAACATACCAAAATATCTTTGCATCTCTCATTAGAGCTGATGAATTTTTCCTTTTTTTCCCTCTGATGAAACAGATGTCCAATTCATCGCAGCTGAAACATTTTGTTTCATCCCCACAGATCTGGGCTCCTCACCCTGGGGCAGTCCCCTGCTGAGGCTGTCCCTGAGAGCTCGGGAGGCCTTGGGGCTGTGGGTCAGGAGGGATTCCTGGGTTCAAGGCCCTGCAGCAAAGCCAACAGGCGTGTTTCAGGGGAGCCTGAAACAAAGGGGTTTGAAATTCCCAATTTGTTAACCTTATGGACCCTCTGAAGCTGCTCACAGCCATAGGAGTTAAAAAGGATGGGGAGAGGTGAGGGAAAAAAAAAAGACAGTTCATTCCTTGCTTGATGTTATTATCCCAGGGCCAGCGTGGGCTGGGGACCACTGGGACAGAACAAAGAGTCACTGCAGACATCAGTGTGCTCAGATGGAGGGTCCCACTTGCTGAATGAACAACAGATTTTTTGACTTTTAATACCAATCTCAGTCAGAATGTTGTTAGACCAATGACCACTGTGCCTAAACCAACAGCAGGCCCCTGACTGATAATTTCTACAGATTATCTTGATAAAATACAGTATTTCTTTGAAGCCAAAGCACGTTTCTGCTCTTGCCATACACAAACTATCCTGGAGAACCACATGTGATGCATTCCCAGTGCATTCCTCTGACATTCATGAGCATCTCCAATGAAATAAATTCTGCTGAAGTCAAAGCCATCTATGTTCATCTGTGTTGGAGTAATAAAAATACATTCACATAATGTGTAAAAAGCTGCTTCCAGATTAACTAAAACTAAAGAAACTCACAGGTAAAGGTAACTTCTATAAATAAGCTTGAAAGAGTTAAAACCTAGAAAGGAATTATTAGCAGCAAAGTTTGATTGAGTAAGGCTCTCAGCAGAAGGCTGTAGCCTTACTCTGTGTTTACACCAAGCTCTCAACCTCACAACTCAATTAAGGGTTACCTTCTACAAAGATATCCAAACCTGATGTTCAAGACTGAAGTGAAAAATGAACTCACGGGGCCCTTCAAAATAACAGTTTGAAATATATTGTTCACCTTTAAAATCCTGATAATTATGACACTTTTAAAACTGGGAATCCAGGAGACCAAATTATAGTCCCGATGCCGAGCTGCAGCTCCAGTCCAGCATCTCCTCAATGCAAGTCTCCTCACCTACTCAGTCTGTGCTGGCCAGATATTTTTATGTTTTTTCTTTGTAGAAAGGTGGGAATCAGTAAATGTAGGTGTAAGTTAGGATAATCATCTTCAAAGGCTGTTATTTTTTAAATTTCTCTAGGGTTTTCTCATTTTTATGTAATTTATTGTGCTGAGAACAGGAAAGATCTGCCCACCTGGATGTCTGTAAACTTTCCCAGGGTCTGTGTCAAGCTGATTTTTATTTATTCCCTCTTGGAGAAGACTTCTCTGTAGGAAACAGTAAGTTCAGATTTACAGTAGGGAATATAAGAACTAAATCAGAGTCTTCATGTGGGTAAAATAAGCTTTAGATAATCACAAGAATCATCTTCAGCTCAGTCAAACGAACAAAGTTTCAATCAGAAGGCAACTTTAATTTCGTTTATCGGTTCCCATCACACCTGTTTGGTAGAGTCATCTCGATCAGAGCCTAAGGAAGTGTTAGTCGGGAAAAGAACTCCCAGTGACGGCCCTGAGGGAAGCTCAGGTGATGCCAAAATCCTTCGTGTTCCCTGTGAAGGTGTCCCCCCGGGGCTGTAGCCCACGTTCGGGTCGGGTATAAATCAGGTTGATGCCCTGTGAGGAGCCGGAGCCCAGGCGGGGAGAGAGCCCCGAGCCCAGCGGGGAAGGGTCCGGCGGCTGCGGGGAGGGAGGAAGGAAGGGATGGCTCCCTCCGAGCCCACCCTCGCAGCCACAGCTCCGTCCTCCCCCCGGCAGACCTGCGGGCTCAGAGGGAATCGGGGCAGTCCCCGGGCTGGGAGGGCGCGGAGCGGGCGCGGATGCGCTGCGGATGCGGACGCGGGTGCGGGACCCCCAGCAGGGCCGGTGCGGCCCGGCCTGAGAGTGCAATTAGCATTATCTTGATGAATTTCTAGGCAGCGAGTCCTTGCTGTGCCTTTCAGAAGTAGCAGGGCACTCTGTCCCCATCTGTTCCTTTATGATTATTACTTTACTTTTTTTTTTTTTTAATAGTAATCGTTGACCTGATGTAGATGACTGGAGGAAAAGGGGGTGATGTGGCTCCTACAGCGTCAATCAAAACTCTTCCTCAAACCCTCCCCACACGACCACTTCCTATCTCCCAGCTGTACTGGCAAGATGTTCTTAGCCAAATACATGATTCTATTAATGAGCACTTATATTTGCTAAGGAATGCAAATTCTTTCTCTCCGTGTATTATTAGCTGTATCAGAATGTTTGTCCTTTCAGTCCTCTTTGAAGTTGAAGGAGGAAAGGCTGCTGTGTGGCACTGAGAAGAGGAAAAAATTGAGAGAGAGGAAAAAACACTTCTAACTCCTCCGGGTTTTTATTTGTTCTCTTGCCAAAACCGCCAAAGGTAGCAAAAGTCACAGAAATTATTTAAAATCTGTGGTATTTTCCTTCCAAATTAGATAAATTTTTTTCCCAACTGATCATTCCCTTTTCATAATAATGGGATCTAATGAACAGCCCGGTTTGAATTTGCTTTATAAAATAATCTCTCAGATGCTCTAGAGAATCTTTACTGGTCGGATGGAAATAAATCCACTTGCCACCCCAAACACGAGAACAGCTGTTTTCGGCCCTTTGGGCTAAAAACGAGCACCCCCTTCCCCTCCTCCGCCAGCTTCTGGCTGATGCAGAGACACTCCCGGGCAGCGCTGGGCTGAGCCCGGTGCCCGTTCCGGCCGGGAATTCTCCCGGGATGCGCAGTTTGCGGGGCCGAAGCGCTCCTCGCTGCGGGCTGCCAGCGGAGCGCGGGTGCGGAGGGGATCTGCACCCCTGTCCTCACCCACCCCCGCGGCGGACACGAGTGGGGGCTCTCCGCAGTGAAGTTTTTATTCCAGATAAGCGTGGGGAGGTGGATAAAAGAGGGCCCCTCCGTCAGCTCAACTTTTGTCAGGTATCACTTTTCCTCTTGAAAGGTGTTATAACAGCAATTCAATTACAGTAAATAGTGTACATCATCCTCACAGCTGGAAAATTCTGTAACTAACTGTGACCAAACGTTGTAAAGGAATATAGCTTAACCAGTATTACTTTTTTTTTTTTTTTTGTTGCTGACCACAGGTTAATTAATTTCAAGGAGCTTAGTATATCTAAACAGAAACACACTGTGATGCTGGCAAGAAATCATAAAATATAAAACGTGGAATTAGGAAGATCATGTGAAATCTCCACAGCAGTCTTTGGTGCCTGGGAATAATTCCGGCGGTGCCCCTCGGCCGGCCCCCTCCCTTCCCTGTCCCCCAAACCCACCGGAGGCACCGAGCCCTCTGCAAACACCTCAGGGCACACACCGGCATCCCGCAGTGGGACATCCACCCGCGGCTGGGGCTGTGTGTGCCACCCGCTGACACCCCCGCACACCTTCAGCAAGCCCCGCTTCCAGGAGAAACATCACAGGCCATACCTATGGGCTTTGGTTAAACACTCGCTGCCAGCCCGGGATTAACCCCGTGCAGGAGGCAATGAGCGTCTCACGTCAGGGCTGCAGGGTGCGCCCAGAAAAGCGGGTCCGAGAGAAGCCCTAACCCCCTCATGTAAAAAAAAAACCACGAGTGAAAGCCCCCGTAAGCCAAGTGCAGCTCCCATCTCCACTGACGGTAATATTCCTGTTGCAATGGGGAAGATTTAAGGAGGATTTCAGTGACTCGGGGGTATGGGAAAAGGTGTTGTGTGCCGTGGGAGGTGTTTTCAGCCCGACACGAGGGAGTGCAGTGGTTTCCACCTCGCCGTGCCCCGGCCCCAGCCCGCAGTGGGCAGACCCCGAGGGGGGGACATGTGTGGGGGGGGGGAACAAGCGGTACCCCTGGAGAGGGATCGGGATAGGGCCCGGGAATCTCATCCAGCACCCGGAGCTAGCCGGGACTTGATCCAGCTGCTCGCACTGCGGGGCAGCGGGAGGGGGAGGCTGGATGGTGGAGGCGGGGCGGGGAGGAAGATGGGATGGATGGGGCATCCCGGGTTGGGAAATTGGCACTGACACACCTGCCGCTCCCTCCCAAAATGACAGAGACCAGGATGAGAGCCAGGCGGATCTCCCTGAGGAAGGGCGACAGGATCGGGCCCGTTCGCCAGCTCCTGCCCCGGTTTAGGGACACTTTCACGGAGCGGGCTGGAGTCACCGAGAGCGTTCCCATTAATTTCCACGTTTCCTAGCGAGCTGTTGGCCACGCTTCAAAACAAAAGGAAAAAAAAAAAGAAAAAGAAAAAAAAAAAGGAAAAAGAAAACGACCCCCCCAAAATTCCACTCTCGGTCTATGAAAACTTTATTCAGAAAAAAAATCTCTGTGCACGGACCGTCCCTTTTTTCTTTAAAAAATGAGAAAACACAAGTCGCCACCTCCAAATTGCAATCGCCAGCCCCAGAACAAAGGTCTGAACCCCCCGCGTTTTGCAGTTGTCAGGACAATCTTGTCCATCTCTAGGGTGAAAGGAATAGAAATTTCCCCCCTCCTCTCCCTCAGCCCGCAGGAGGGGGCATCACCACTTCAGTCCTGCGCCCACCGCCCTCCCCCAAGCCGGCTCGTTAATATTTCAGTTTTTCTACTCTTCCCAAGTAAAAGTTTGAGAGTTAAGCTCCTGCCCCACGTCCTTGCCCAGAATGGCAACGATTCCCTCCTGCCAAGTTCGTTTGCTGCTTTTCCTCCCCTCCCTCCTCTCTTGACCAGGTACGAGCTCCCCGCAGCGGGACGGGACCTTTCCAGAGATTAAAAAATATCCACGCAATGCGAACACAAACGTGCTGGTTTACAGGGCAGCTCCACGGCAAAGTTAGGACTTGCATACATTTTTCGGCTTTTTTTTTTTTTCTCCGCGAGTACAGTTTGTTCAGCTGAACGCGGGAAATTCGGCATAAGCCAACATTTATGTTGTACATGCGGAAAAATTCTTGGATTTTTTTTTTCCCCAAGGAGGGAAATAGTTCTTAAAAATTGACTTATTTCTGTTTCTCCCCACTCTCCGTAAAATGCCTTTAATCTTGCATAATTGTGTGTAATTCTGTTTCTCCGATTTTCTGTCTTTATTTCCTTATTTCTAAGGAAAGTCTTCCAAAGTCTGGATTGCAAGCATGTTACCATCCAGGTACAGGCAGAAGAGCACAAAAAGCTCAATCCTTCTAATTCTGGTTTATCTTTTCTGAGGAGAAAAAACAAAATTTCCCCGCGAAAGATATTTCTAATAATCCTTTAAAACAACTCGTTTCTGCATGTTCGAATTATTTTATGTTAAGTTCTTTAGCCTTGTTTATTTTCTTCAGGAAATTGCCTCTACTACCGCTTAGGTTTATTTTTGTGACATAACCCTGAAATATTCCCAGCAGAGGAAAATACACCCCAAACACATCCCTCAAAAGTTTTTTTCTTCACACCCTTAAGTTCGTTAATTTTTCGTCTTAAAGTCCTCATCCTTCATTTAGAAAAAATGGGGTGTACGAAAAATGCGGGGGTTATTTGTTAATTAACTGGTTGCTTCAGATGGCAAGGTTAAAAAAAAAAAAAAAAAAAAAAGGATGTTTTGTTCATTATTGAGATGTCATTTGCCAGAGTTACCACTGTCACATTCGGGGAGGAGCGGAGGAACGGGAAACTTTGGTGGTTTCAAATACAGACTTTCTTATCACAACTTTAGCAATGCAAATCTCATCATTTTAAGCATTTTACAGAAGGTATTTTCTGCTTCCCAGCCTGGCAAGTGCGGTTATGTTTTATTTCTGAAGAGATTGTGAAACTTCAGTTACTCGGTGGAGTCCGAATCTTTTTTCAGCCTTTCCAAAGAGAAAAAGATTTCATTTTACTTGTTATTTTTTTTCTTTCATACAGAAAAAAAATCTATAAATATATATATGGTCAATTACCAAAAGTCTATTTTTGCTCCCTCTGTGTTGTCTCTTTAACTGAAGAAGCGCACACGGTGCCACAGAAGTCAGTATAAAAAAGTCAATCCAACAAAAATCCATGTGGGATGCGCAGTATCGGGGAATTTTTACTAATTCTTAGGACCTGGCTTGCAGAGCATTCAGGAGCAAAACGCAGGCAGGGAAACTTTTGGGTGGTTCGAGGTCCCAAGCACTTGCCTCGCAGCTAATTAGGACACAGCATCCCGGCAAGGTCCGATTTCCAAACCCAGCTCGTTTCCTTTGGAAAGTTACCCGCATCATTTCTTTTAGAAACCACAATAATTAGACCTGAGCTGAGTTAACTACTCTTCCTCCTGGTCAACAAATCAATAGCAATTAATTTGAAATAGCTGAGATGATAAAACACTTCCTATTGCACCTGACCTTGCCAAAAAGGTTATAAATAGAATACACTGAATATATGTTTTAACGCAATTCCCGTTGCTTTAATCCTTCTTTTGCTGTCCATCGGCTCTTAGGGCACTTCTAAATTTTCTATTTCCTTCCATTTTTATTACTTTTTTTTCAGACTTTAAATATATTTTATTAGAACGATTTAATGTTTTTAATAAAAAATAATGGTATGAGATATTTGTAGCAAAAATCATATTGCACTAAGTTCGAGTAAAAAATGTAATATATCTCGTGGAAGCATATCGGATGAATGATACAGAATTAGACACGAATATACATGTAGCCAGTATTTTATCACTTGTGCAGACTGTTTCAGAGGACATGGTTTGATCTAAAATTGAAATTGTAGAGAAGAAGAAGGTGATGGGGTGGGAGGACTGTAAAAGGAAGAGATCAGAAACGTTTAGGTGTGGAATATTAATTATGAAACATAGAACTCTCTTCACTTTTCTTTGCTCAGTAAGAAAGCCTCGTCTTCCCCCTCTCCCCCTCTTGCTCCTTCTCCCTCTCTTTTATTGGAAAGAGGATCCTAAATTCCTTTTGACTGATAGGAAGTTACAAGACAAGATGCTATTTTCCCTTTCTTTTCTGACAACTCTGTCATCCCCGGGATCATAGTCATGTCAGAGTGTCTGTCTGGGAGAAGAAGAAGAAGAAGAAGGAAAAAAAAAAAACGCTGGAGCCTGTGGCCATCTTTGCATCAAAATTTTCCAGACCTCTATTTTTGATTGTGATCCCGCTGATCTGAGTTTGAAATGCGAACACAGCAAAGCCCCTAAGCCTTCAATCGTGTGAAATTTTCAAAAGATCTCTAGAAGCAATCTCAGGCTGTCTGACCCCTGACAGGCGGAGATCTCTTTATACCTCTCTCTGCCA
The DNA here is from genome assembly GCA_013400515.1 of Erpornis zantholeuca. NCBI lineage: Eukaryota > Metazoa > Chordata > Aves > Passeriformes > Timaliidae > Erpornis > Erpornis zantholeuca. The sequence goes on along the minus strand of VZTN01029723.1, from coordinate 306,050 downwards.
GCACTTCATTTGTTGGAATATCTTTCAGATTTGCACCTCCAGATGACAACCTGAGTGTTTATTATGTGTATGAATCTGAAATCTTCACTGCAGTACAAAGGAGACGTCTTAAACATCATGTTTAATTTCAGATCATAATTACCTGCTCCTCTTTTGCTTCTAATTATCTATTCCTCCTTCCTCTCTGTGGCATGTTGATATTTTGTTGATTCTCCCTTTTAATCAGCCTTTCTTGCTTACTTTCTTCTTTTTTTTTT
>VZTN01029723.1:117074-271556 GCA_013400515.1 Erpornis zantholeuca | reverse complement strand
CGGCCGCTCGCCCGGCCCCGGCCTCGCGGGGTGGGGGTGCTCCGCCGCTCCGCCCGGCCGCTCCTCGTCTCCGCTCGCTCCGAAGCGAGGGGACCGCGGCTCCGCTCCAGACACCGCCGAAGCCCGGCACGCCGCTCCGCAGAGCGTGACACCCGTGCCTTTCGCACGGCATCGCTACGGCGTAGCTCGTCTCAACCCCTTTAACTTTATTTCGGGGTTTTGCGGGTTCGGGGGTTTCGTGACCACACGTACCCTGACACTGTAACACGACCTCCGTGCCGTACCACGAGCAGGTAACAGAGCTAAGCATGGGGACGTGTTTGTTTCCCGCTGCCTGGAGCTACCGGCCAGCGGAGCGGGCACTAGAGTCCTTCTGCCGGTGAAAATGGCCAAAAGACACTCGAACGAGCGAAGGGACGGAGAGATAAAATAGAAAACTTGTTAACATAGACAAATGCACGGCGGGACCATTCCTCCTCTGCGAACACACGCGTGTAGGAGCGCTCACATCTGAGCCGGTCACCAAGCACGGCCGCGGGGACACAGACCTGGGCACAACTCTGCAAGGGATTAATTGCCCCTCACCTCCTCACACACAGTTTGTCATGTTGCCACATGCCCACCCACTCCTGCCGCAGAAATAATACGTGTGGCTAAAGCCGCAGGTGCGGAGATGAATGGAAAGTTGTAAAAACCACCTCGACCTGCGAGTGTCCTGCCTGGAAACCTGGTGTGTTCAGACCCCACGGGCGAAGATGTTTTTGCGGCTCAATTTGAAAGACAAGGCTGCAGCGTTCCCATTGATCCTCACGGAGCAAAAAATAACCTTTACCCGAAACAGGGACCAGGAGGGACTGGGAAGACAGAAAGGGAGAAAGGAATCTTTCCTGGTTGAAATGTGGGGAACTGCCTTATGATTTCCAAACAACCCAGAGCTGAGGAAGTCACCTTTCGGGGAGGGTAGGAGAAGGTGAGGGGTTCAAAATGCAGAATAGTCGCAGATTGTTGCTGATGTTGAATTTCCTGAGGAAAAAAAAAGCCAAAACCCAAACCACAACCCAACACCAACCTTTCCTGTCTCGAATCTGACAAAGTAAACAGGATTAATTCACCATATGAAAAAACATAAACGCCGTCCTAACAAATGCAGAAATCAGAAGAGAAAGCGGTTTTAACAGGACGCACAATATTAATAGTTTGAACGTATGATCGTAAAAATGAAAAGCCATTGATATACGCTTAAAAGCCGCCGTATACGCTGATTGCTCAAGCATTAATGAAGAATGCCCCAGATTAACTATTTGTTCTTCGAGGGATGCAGCGATATAACTATCTATTAGCACCATTAGATGCTTTGCTATTTATTTGAAAACACCCCTGCGAATGGGCTGAGAGAACAGATGAATGTAAAAATGAACTGCAGCTAATTTCACTTAAATAATCCTCGAAACCTGAGCGCCTCGCAAGGAAGGGGGAGATTCTCCACTGTCCTTCTCCGAGGCAAATGACAATAGAAATACTCTGGTTTAAAAGTGAGACCGTGTTGGTTTTCCAAATAAACAAACGCATCCTTCCTGACATTTTACTACAGATGTAAATTTATTTTAATGAGAGGGAGTGGAAGGATTTATTTTGCTAAAATAGAGCTGGGGATAGAGCCGGTGTAAAACTTTAGGATTCAAAAAGAGAGGAGGAAGGAGGGGGAAGCTGCTTTCGTGGCAGAAAGCTGCCTAACAGTCCTCTAATTCTTTCTAGATTAAATCGCAATATGAATACAGCATCGAACAAATACCGAGTTTCGCTCTGAACTCAGTGGAAAGCAGTTACGTCTAACAGAATTCAATGAATTCCTCTTCTCCCTCAATGTAGTATGTGTGTGTTTTTCTCTTCCACCACACTGAAGTTCCATGAATAGGGAAAGTGGCTCCTATTGTGTGCCTCTGAACTTCCAAGTCAATGCAATTTTTAACCACTGGCTTGTGGTACTTTGAAAATCACCAGGGGCTGTCAGAGTTGGGTCCTCTGAAAAATTTACAGTGCTAAATCAGAGCATATGCTGTGAGAGAGGAAAAAAAATTGCTTAAGATTGGAGCAAGTACAGTATCTGGCTGCCCCCTAGTGTAAGTCTCTTATCTGCCTAAAATTCAACTTTAAAAGAAAAGGATCTCTTAAAGGGAAACGACTTTTGGCTCACGTATGCATACGAGGATGAAACTTCTGTACATTTTAATCTGATTAATTCCTAAGGATTTAAAATTAATTGGCTTGGGCACTCCTATACCGGACTATAAGATTTCTGCATCAGGGTTTCTGCGAGAGCTGTGCCGAAAAGGTATTTTTAAGGGATAGTGGTAAGGGATTGGGGGGGGGGGGGGAAGATCCTGTTTTGTGATTTTTTTTTTTTTTAACGAGGATCCGTTCCTCGCTTGCTGTTGTCAGAGCAAAACACTTTCGCTGCTTAAAGTCAGATCTACGTCTTTTGCAATAATACTTAAAAAAAAAAAAAAGAAAAAGGATAAATAATTGCCCTAAAGCCTCAGCCGAACTGCCAACCACACCTTCGGATGGTGAGTATATTCCAGCTTCTTTCCGTTGTACTTCCTTAGCCAGGGAAGGGACCGGAGGGGGAGAGGGCATCTCGGCGCTCTACCTTCACTACCGACCCTTTTTTTTTCCCTTATCCTTCCCCCCCCAAATAAACGCTGCCAGCTGCACACGGCGACACGATCCCGGGCAGTTTAATACCTATCACTTAAGTTAAGAGCCTCGTCCTGCCCTCCCACCCTCCGGAGCAGGTCGGTCCGCGCTCCCCCCGAGCAGCCCCGGCGCCGGGCAGGGGCGGCAGCGCCCGGGCGCTGCTCCTGGGGAAATGACTTGGACGCGCTTTGCCTCGGACCTGGAAGCCGGGTCCGGTCGTTGGGTTTGTTCGCTTGTTTGTTTGTTTGCTGCTTTGCTTTATTTAGCTAAAGGACGTGCTAACTGATGGTGCTGCAATTACACATACTTGGGTCTGCCCCCCTCCCCTCTTCCCCTCCTTAGAGCAACCCACGTAACCTTAGAAACGATCGTTTAAGACGCACGTTAGCTAACATTTGCTTTTTTTGATTTTTTGTTTTCCTTAAAAGAGAAACACAAGAATCACAACACATTGCCCGAAAAAAGTGTCAAAGAAGAAGAAAAAAAACTATAAGTAAACATACCAAAACCATATTTGCCTTGTTCAAGGTCCCAAATCGCTTGCATCTTCCTTTTTCTACCTCTCCTTTAGTTTGGCAGGTGAAACAAACAAATAAAAAAAAAAAAATCAGACCGCTGTTTGCCCCCCAGAAAGATGTGCGTTGGGTAATTAAAGAGAAGTCTCCTTCTTGGTGTTTATCTAAGCGATTGTGCAAACTGATTTAAAAAAAAAAAAAAAAAAAAAAAAGAGAGAGAGAGAGAAAAAAAAAGTAAAGTTACAGCCTTCGGGGGGGAAAAAAAGGAAGCAAGGTGAAGGGAATAGATTTCCCACAACCTAAAGGGAAGTGCTTTCGATGTATTATTAGCGATCAGCCTTGGGAGAGAGAGGAAAAAAAAAAAAAACCCTGGACACACTCTAACTTTACACAGACAAGATTTCAGGGGGGGCTTTGTACACAGCTGCTTAGGAATGTGCGCCTTGCCTTTAAGAAAAAATCCCCAAGCCCAAGGTAGGAGATGTCTTTGAGTGATCCTTGTCTCATTTCATTCCTTAGAAGGAAGAGCGTCTCGCTACACCTTGTTTGGANAAATATATAGTGTCCTGTGTAGGGTCGGCAGGGAACGCAAGCACACGCTAAAGCAAGTTGGGAAAGAATCCGAGCTAATCAGCAATCTCTTTCTCTCTCTCTCTCCTTCTCTCCCTCTCCCCCTCTCTCTCTCTCTCACTGCCCCTGAGATCCCAGCTCGAAAGAGGTACTCCACATTTTTTCATTACCAAAAATCCGTTGCAATAATCATTTGTTGCTAATTGAAACCCTTGGAGACATTTTTCCCCACCCCCTTCACAAACATGGCAACTTTTAGACATGGGAAGCACGTTTAGTTTTATTTTATTAAAAAAAAAAAAAATACGGTTAGGAAAAGGCTGAATCTTTCACCCACGAGAAATATCAGCGAGTCAGTCCCCTTCCCCGGGATGGGAGGGGGGGAGTGGGGGGAACGGGACCCCGGTACAGTGAGGGCTTGGGAAAATTTGGAATACATTATACCGCCTTTGGCAGGAGAATACTCTCCAACTAATGGATTCCTGCTCCTTTTTGTGTGTGTGTGTGTATCAGTGTGGGGGGTTTCTAGAAAGAGGGGTGGTGGTCGTGGTGGTGGGGAGCCGAGCTTTTATTTTAAGAAACAGTTAGGGTAGGGAGTGTGTCATACTTGACAAATGGAACAAACGCTCTTCCATTTCTTGCTTGTCCTTGCCTTAAAACAGGAATTAAGTTAACCACAGTGCTGCATGTTAATTGCATGTTTACTGGGCTAATGAAAATTACAAAAGGGTTTTGCCACCTCGATCGGTGATGAAAAAGTATGAAGGCGATTGTCATTGCAGCCTTCGGGGAGGGCCCGGGGGGTGGGGGGGAAGGACCGGGCACGAACAATATTGATCAGAAGAAGGATAAATCTTTTAACTGCTTGTTAATACCATAAATATGGTCTACACAAGTTTCCACTCTTGTTAAGTCTAATCAGTACATGGAAGATGGAGACATAGCCCACTTGAATGAATTTTTATTATTGCCAGAGGGGTACTTGCATCTGTGGGCTCCCTCCCCTCTTGAATTTGAGCACCCCCCCCCTCCCCTTCCAAAATCCCCCCTTGCAGAGGAGGATCGTGAAGGTGTGCAGAAAGCACAGGAGACAATCCAAGCTTTTCGTCCTTTCTTCAATTTCCCAAATGCTCCTTTTTTTGTAAAGCTGAACTGGTGGTGGTGGGGAAAGCCTAAAGGGGGGAGTCCTCTCCCCGACCCCCCCACCCCCCCTTTTATTCTTGAGATCTCTGGGTGAAAGGCTGACCCAGTAATTCAGTTTGATGATAACCATTTTCATGCTTGAAAATAATCTGCCAAATTAAACCTAAATGGAAAGAGCAGTGGGAAAGGTAGTGAGAGCAGGGCATTTTGAAATCCCCCCCACCTCTCCAAAAGGGATTGTTTGGCCAAAGGAGGAGGGAAAGGCAATTAAATAGACTAAAGATGATTTAAATCCCAACCAAAAATAATTCCAGGGAGAAGTTTGCCCCCTCCGGTGTTGCCCAGCCCTGGATTTGAAAACTTTGGCCCAACTTGTGGCAATAGCTACAACTTTGCTCCGCAGGGGTCAGAGGTGAGGGCTATTTTAACCCTAAAAGCCTGCGAGTGACCAAGGTTGCGGCTGGGCTCGCAGCACTAATAGCCATAATTACCTCCTCCCCTTCCAGGGACATTCCTCGCAGCAGCAGTGTTAGACGCCGAGTTGAAGAAAATCCTGGAGTTGAACATATCTTCGGGGGTAAATAACAGCAATATGAAGGAATTTCAGAGCTCTCCCTTTTGCTTGGGGGGATTGAAGCTTTTTTTCTTTTTTTTTTTTTCTTTTTTTTTAAACCCCTCCCCCCCCCCCCCAACCCACCCCCCCTTGCCAGCATTCCCAAGGCGCTGGGTCTTTGTCTTAGAAGGAATGGAGTGTCTGAATGGTGTGAAAGGGACAGAGAGGGTTGCTTCAAATCGATTTTACTTGTCCTCTCTGTCTTTTCGGATCAACGCCCTTCAATGGACACATAGGTGCTCTTTCAACCAAAAACTTGTGCAACATTTTCTGCCTGTATTGGTGCTAAATACAATAAATGCTGGGCAGATTTTTTTTTTTTCTTTCTTTGCAAAGCAGAAAGAACCCTAATTAAATTGTTTTATATGGACAGTCAAGACAGACCAATTAAGTATGCATTAGTATAAAGATATATTCGAGAGATAAGCGCTCTATAGGAGCCCTGTCTAGGCAAGGTGTGGAAAGTGTCCTCTCGAAGAGAGGCTGTGAGCAGGGTTTCATATGGATTTTTCCCCTCCATTGCCTCCTATACTCGAGTAACGGGCTGAATAAGTTAGCGAAAAGCCATTAGTGAAAGTGGTTTCTAAACAAAGTTAACAGGTGGATGTAGCTGGTTTTACATTTGAATAACAGTCGCACATCTGTAATACACAGCCCTGGATTTATGCAGCGCCTGTGCAGGCAATGTCCATTTGCAGAGATAAACGCCTTCGACCTAGAGCTGAGGTGCAAACGCACTCGCACGGGACTAAAATAAATATCTGGGCACCTCTGTGGGCTGCAGGATGCGGATGGAACTGTGTAGCCATTGTGTGGAGGCACCCAGCCTGCACCAGACAGGCACCACACACCAGGCACTGCTGTCTCAGACATCTCACCGGGCACAGCACACTCCTGGGGTAATTATGAGGGGAGGCATTGGCTTTCCCAGGAGTGAAATAGCAGATCAGGATAAAACATACACATACACACGCGAACTTCTCTTTCTGCCCATTTTATCACTCTGGGAAAGCTCTCGTTATGGTTAACCACAGGAAACGTGCTTTAAGCTCTTCTCCATTTCCATTATTATTACTATTTTTTTTTTTTTCTTCACTGCAGATTTTCCATGTCGTTCAAAAAAAACCACCCCGAACAAAAAACCAGACAAACAAACAAAAAACCACTGAGCCCCCAGCCCTGCCTCAGCCGGGTCCTGGGGCAGGCAGAGCCGCGGGATGCGATGAGGAGGAGGAGGAGGGGGGTGGGCTGGAAGTTGCTGGGGCACCCTCCATCCATGGGCACATCGTTCCCACCCGCTGAGGCTGAGCTGTGGGAACGAGCCCTGTGCCCGAAGATGCTGCAGGGTGCGACCTGGGAATCGCCCTTTTGCCGTGACACTGCACCGCAGAGAGCGGACGGGGTTTGCTGGAGGGGTCGGGGGAGAGGGGATCGAGGGGTTCAGGGATGCAGAGCAGCGGTGCGGGGGCTGCCCGCTGTGATACCCATTTTCCAGCAGCTCTCTGCATGTGTCAGACCATCCTAGGGATGTGGGAGACGGGGAGGAATAAGCCATTCCTTGCTTAGGTGCTTTAATGGCACGGTAAGCAGGTTAGAAACAGACGTTTTTAAAGACTCAATTTTTCTTTATTGGTCATCTTCGAGGATAAATCATAACAGACAGTATGGGGGGCAAAGAATTCATCTAAAGGAGATCTCAGCAAGTCACTACCCGGACAATAGTACACCTCCTGTTGGGTTGCGTATTGATCAGGAGAGGAGCTGAGGATGTCGCCACACTAAATATTTACTGATCACACACAAATAGCCGCGACTTGAACGATTTTCTCCTGTGAGGAGAGCAGAGAGAGAAGGGTAAATCATTTTATTAGTGTGTATAAAGCAAAGAGCACACTCTGGCTTGGAGTGTTTTAAGATGTGTCTTCAGCTGGATGAAAAGAGTTAGGGAAATCGATATGGAGTGATTAGACGAACCAGTCGTGTCAAAGAGAGAGGCTGTGAATTTCATGGATTTGGTTATACCGGGAGGGGGAAAATATACCGAGAGATTAAAGGGAGGAACCCATTGTAGCAGAGCCAATGAAAAAATAATATCTAATCAGAGCCGGCAAAGGTAGGGACGGGATAAGACCCACATTTCTAAAGAATCACATCAGCTGGAGAGGGATCAGGGACACACATGAAAGAGGCAAACGGGGGGAGAGCTGGAGAGTAGGAGCCTAGAAATGCTACAGAGCAAATCCAGGAGAAGCAGAGAAAAGTCGCCTCTGTGGAGCGAAGCTGAGATACCACGAAAATGGGGACAAAAGGCTCAGGAGCGAGGGAGAGGGCTGGAGTAATCGGGCGCCTGCCTGGGAGGTGAAGTTGAGGCGTCCCCAGCCCGTGTACCCACCAGGCAGAGAGGGCTCTAACAGCAGAAGCGAGGGCACATCCAGCTCCCATCCGAGGGGTTTAAATCCTTCTCCTACAAGTTTGTCCTCCCCTCTCCTTCCCGCCCCTCTCCCTCCCCACAAGCAAGTGTGGTGAGTAAAATGGATTTTAGCGTTTAACCACCTCATTTTATCCACCTAATGACAAGGCTCGTAATATGTAATCTGCAGATTACTGCCATCCGAGGGTGACCACAAGTGGCATAAAAAAATTTAAAAAAAAAAAAAAAATCAAACCCAGCATTTCTACAAATGACAAAATGGCTAAAATCAGCCCTTGATTTAAGTATTGAAGTTGGGCAGTTGCTGCTGCAGGATTTTATCGGTCGCAGGGAGCAATCTAGCCGTGGTTCAGGTACAGCCCTGGGGTGTCTCGGCGGATTAAAGAAAACTTTGCTGGAGACAAGCAAATATCTGAGTGCCAAAGGGCAGAAAGCTGGGAGTAGGGCAGGGCTCTGCCAAGCGACGTTAAAAATACCTTCTGCAGGGAAGCTCGGGATTATTATTATTATTATTTTGCCTCGAATCCGTGATGTTTGGCCCGTGTTCACATCCTACCTTCTCTCCGCTTATTTTTCTTTAGCAGAAAATAGGATGCGACTGCAGAGAACTAAGTCAAATGAGCGAGAGAAAGTTTGAACCGCACTTTAAATGATGCTGATTGCTGAGAGGGAGGAAAGGCATCTCAAGCTAGGAACCGAGGAGTAAAACTGATGTGAAAACAGCTTTTCACTTCTCCTCCAAGTGCTAATTTTGCTACTGTAAACAAACACTGAAGTTAGAAACAGCTGCAAATACCCTGCCGGGCACCCAGGGCTCAGGGACCGGAGGGGGTTGACTTTTGTTCATCTCTCGGGCTGAATTTTCCCTCAGCTTTGCTTTTTCTTTACTCCGAAACCAGGGGCTGATGCTGATTTCAGTCGTGGAGAAGGGACAAAAAGTATAGACATGTTAAGAGCATTTCATGTGAGCCTATGGAGCGCAGGCAGCTCGGCTGGATCACTATTGCAACAGGAAACCTCGGGACAGACTCAGCCTAATTAACAGTTTTCCATAGCTGAAGCGATTTTTAAGAATCCCAGTGGATTAGCCCAATATGTTCAGGTGTGAGGCTACGAGGGCCTATAACTCCTTTCACTATAATCTTATAACCTCCTTACCTAATTCCTTAGATTGCAGATAGGAAGAGTCTGACCCTGGAGGTCGTAAAGAGCTGGGTTTCATTAACCCTTCCCTCCCCGGCGCCGTTCCAAGGTTAACTGCGCCGGGCTGTGTGCTCGGGGGAGCGAGGGAGGGCAGCCAGGAGAAAGAGATTTGCAAGAGGGGACGATCCGACGGGAGGGCAAAGCTTAAAATCATTTCTGCTCCCTTCATTCCCTCTCTTTGGCCAAAGGAAATATGGAAATAGGGAACATTTCTCTTTCCCATGCATCCGGAGGTGCATAAATGTACGGATGTTTGTGAGGCAATTCATCCCCCTTACACCATTTCATTATTGTTTATTATTTTTAAATTATTTTTTTTCCCCAAACGTGGAGGAAATGAAACATTCTAGAACCATCAGGAAAAAGCAAAGCAATCTCCATCTTTAGGACCAGCACCAATCTCTTCAGCTTCTTGTCCACAGTAGAGCTGTAATCTTTAAAGAAAAAAAAAAATCTAGAAAAGCTTCTCAGACTGTATTTGCCTGGGAACACACCTGGTTTATATTTTAATAGGTAGTTACATTGTATTGATTCAGGGTACATCATTGATGTTGAAAGTTAATAACTCTCAAATTATATCTATCTGCCTACATACATAATTGCATACACAGTATAACACTGGAGGAATTTGCATTTTGCAGCACATTCTTTGTTCTTAAATCTTTTAGCACATTGAATTGTTCCTTTGAAGAAAATGTTATTGAACCACATGTTTAAGGAAAAGATGCTCCTAAACTATATGTTTAAGCAATGAAATTGTTGAGTGAAATACAGATTTCTTTGTATCTCACACAAACCTTGCCACACGCCAATCTTAACCTACACATCGAACTGCCTTTTTTTTTTTTTTTTTTTTTTTTTTTTTTTTTTTTTTCCCTTCCCAGTTAGAAGGCAGAAATATGTGAACTGCTGAGAGAGGTGGGTACTTTTTGGTAAGTATGTTTAGATATGATCTTCAGATACATTTATTGTACTTTCAAATTCTTGGGATACTAATTGAGCTAGCAAACAATATCCCAGCTGAATGTCTCAGCTTCTTCCCTATTTAACAGGCTTTAATGTAGAAGTATATTGTAGCCACCCTTCTACTAAACAATGTAGCTGAGGAGTCAGCAAAAAATGAAAAAAAAATGTTAAAATCAAATTATAATTGCTGCCTTATATCTGACTCTTCTTCCTTTCTGCAGTCTAATGAACTCTTTAAAGTTTTATTTATTTATTTTTTTATTTCTGAATGACAGATCAAAAATAATTAGCAGAATCAGAAGCAGCCGGGAAGCTTGAAATAATGTGTCTAAATATTTCATATTGCTGCTTATAATACCAGCCCTTCAGTTGTAAAAAGCAACGATTCCCTATTTATTCTGTGGTGGTTTATAAATACAGAAGGATAGATTCTTTTTTTTTCCCAGGGCCTGCCTCAGCGATGCCATAAATAGAGATAGAGCTATCAGGAAGAAAAAAAAAAAGAAAAAATAAAATAAAAGCAAAACCCTGGACAGGAATAGAGACAGACAGATAAATGTATAACTGCATCTGAACAATGTTACGTAGCACATTAGGAGTTGGTAAAAAAAAATTAAATCTATCGCATATTTATAACCTCATAATTAAAATCCATTCTTATCTCTCTCCTCTGAAAGGTTGCAGCTTTCTTGGAAGTATTTTGAGTGCATATTTTAAACTCCATGTCTCGAATTGAATTAAGATGGGCTGTTTTGCCCAGGAGTAAACCTCTTGTTTACAATTTAATGTTTAATTTTCAGCTGCCTGCCCATCGCCATATCTTTGTCTTTAGATTTCACCTCCTTACATTTGCAGATTTTATTTAAAATTATGCTAGCTCATATCAAATCCTAATTTCCTATCATAAGAGATGAGTCAGTATAATCCAGAAGAGTCCCCCTGGTCTGATCGAGGTAAATTGGATGAGAATCTTTCACATTCAAAATGTTAAAGCTAAACCGAAAACTTTAAAGCAAAGAGATACCAGCAAACAGTGAAAAATGGTACATCTGCTCTCTCTTGACAAGCTTGCATTATACCACATGTAAGGAAGCCCAAATTTTTGAATCTAAGACCAGTTTTAGTTTTTAATAGGAAATAATTACATGGAACTTTATTTCCAGGGAGAATGTCCCTTCCAGCTACAGTGTTTTGCTTTGATCTAAGTATTAACTGGTAATAAAATAACCATATTTTGGATCCTAAGCATATTGATGCTTAGAGGAATGTTATGCTTTCAATCAAATTTTAACTTTAGATTATCCGAAGGTATTCATCCTTCTTTTGTCAAAAACCAATTTGCTCCCTTACTCCTGCAGCTACTCACGTGTGGTTTAGTATGTTTTGCTATTTTATAGTGGAATTTGCACTATCGAGGTGGAAAACTTTTGGATGGAATGAGGTCGTGTTCCAGCCTGGCAGCCTGGGCTGTTTCTCATGCAGGTCCCCAGTCCAGCCCTTCTTTACACTTGTTGTGCACCTCCACTGTTGCTCACCTCTGAGGACGACCACTGCTCCAGGATTTTGTTTTAAATATTCAGATTTTTTTTTTCTTTTTTTTTTTTTAACCTGGAGAATCAATCATTTGGACCCATCCTGAACAATTAACCTCCCCTTTATATTACAGCCCCAAGTGCAGTACTTCATAAAGACATGAAAAGGACATCCCAGTCAGCAGGACCCGAGCCCAGGCTTGTCACAGAGGATAAAAGGAGAGAGAAGGGGAGTTTTTATCTCCTTGCCCTGCCAATTCTTAATAGTTCTAGTTTCAGTGTGACAATAAAACAGTTTTGATAACATAGCTCATGGGTTTCTCTGCCACATAAAGTTTTCTTAATAATAAAAAAGAAGAAACTTTATCCCTGCTAAATTAAAACAGGGCAGATGTTGGATATGGTTCATATTAGCCAGCCTTTCACCCCTTTGCCCCTGGCACTAAAGTTCTGACTTTTTCTTTCTACTATGTCTGTTTCTAACTGAAAGGTATTATGCCTGCCCTAGCTCTCTTCTTCTATTTATTTTTTCAGTGTCTAAAATTAAACCTATTCATTTAGTAATATACATTCTATTTCACATTGCTAAACCTGGCCAGAGAGGGGGAACATTTTCCAGAAAAGTGATGCACCACTGACCTTAAAAGAAAACATGCAGCAGGGAAAGCTGTTCTTAAAAGGTTTATTTCTAGAGAATTTTGTAACTCAGTTGACATTATAGGGATAATGGCTGTATTGCAATGGGCTTTCAAGGCCCAAGAGGTTTATGTTTTCTTCTGACCATAAGTCTAATAAAATTTTAAAGGTGCACAAAGTCTCATCACTTTAGATATTTAAAACTAGTTTGAAAAAATCTCTTGGGAAACATATATTGTGGTGGATAGCCCCACTAAGAAAGCAGGGGATAGACAAAAAAAAAATACCCTGAGTCCAAACCCAAATAAACCCCCCCAGTTTTTTTCATGCTAGCTCTATGAAAATCCTGGCCATTAAACTCCCAGGAAAAGTTCAGCTCTTTTCTCCAGGGCTGTGCAGATAGAATTTATTGTCCATTTGGAATGATCAAGTTTAGGCTAATAAAAGGCCCTCTGTAAGCAGAAATGCCCAAGTTGATGTTTGGCAGAATTTTCAATGGTGGAGTTTATACAGGACGGGGGCTCTGCACTATTTGAAATTACTGCTATCCCAGCAGCTGAAGATGATCTGACACACAAGTAAATGTTAGCAGGCAGTGACCGAGGGTTAATCAGCGCTGCTTTCTGAGCTGGGCGCTTGAAAGCAGAAAAAAGTGAAAGCTGCTCTCTCTAGCCCTTCCCTATGCTAAGGTGATGCTAACTTTTATGATTTTTTCCCCCCTTCCTCTTTTACTATCTGTCTTTATGCCTGAGGGCCAGTGAAAGAACACTGCAGATTCTAGATTGCTTTCAGAGTTTCCCTTTGCTGATGATGGATTACCATGTCAATTTAAACGGCATAGGATTAATTTGTTTCAATGATTTCTCTTTAGGCTGAATGCCAGTCTTTTTTTCTATCTCTCTCCTTGCTCTTCAGAAAAAATAATAACAACAATAATAATAAATCCTTAAAACCCCCAAACACTTTTGATATCCCATGTTAAAAAGACAATAATAGAAATAGACAAGTTAGGTGTAATGTTGCAACACAGTTGTAGGTTTGAGTGTTTTTATCTCATTCTGAGGGGCTGCAGCATACAGTCAGTCACATTAAAATGAAATTGGATCCAACGTTTATTCAATAAATACTTGTCTTGTAGGTAATCCAGAACAGAGTGCTTTTGACACATAAGGACTTAATTTGTCTTGGATAACAAGTTATTAATATGGCACATTTAAACTTGCCACCTACAATAAGGTCATTTAGATCTATAATACGACTCATGAGAGAACTTCATAAAGCCAGAAACAAAGTTTGAAACTGCCTCTGAGGCGCGGAGCAGACGCATGGCTCACAGTTTGCTCTTTTCAGAAGAAAGTTCAGAGCAAGTAGGAGCCACCCAAACCCAAATGGTGTGCATCTGCTCCTCTTTGAAAGGCAAACGTAAATGGAGTAAGGAGGGGACGAAAAAAAAAAAAAAAAAAGGAACCCAAACACACATTTTTGAATGAGTAAGCTTTAAAGCTGTGCTGCGTCTGCTCACAAACTCATCGCAGCTTTGAAAGTGAAAAAACAACATTTGGTTCGGAGTGGAAATTCGCCTGCATTTGCACACTACCTCTTCCATGTGCTTCACAATTTACTCGCTTTTAATAATAAGTGAGGAAGTTGGAACATAATCCACCCATAAATGTTATTGCTGTAATTTGACTGCTCTGTGTTTGTTCATGCATTAGTTGTATGTGTGAAGCAAAGTGGGGATGGGTGGTGGGGATCCCAGCGCAGCTCGAACACACAGAGGTTGTTTTGGGTTTCAACGCCCAAACATCCTGCAACTGTTCTCAGTTTTGGGGTGTTTCGTTTCAGACCTGTCCTGACCCAGTGGTGCCTGCAAGAGGTGCATCAGGAAGGGAATATTGTGGGAATGCTGCTCAGGACATGGTTGGTGACTGGCGATTCGGTCTCCACACTCTGTCCCTGAGCTTTATTATTCTGCTTTTATGTACCGAGCTCTTGGTTGCTCTTGGCTTGGCAGATTCTGTCTCTTTAAGTAACTAAATCTCATTTTTAAGCTATTCCTGGGAAAAGGATGTTACACATGAGTAGAAAAATGCAGGCAAGAAAGGCTAATTGAATGAAAAGAGAGAATTAGGTTAAAAATAGAGTACAATCTAGTATCACATTTTCACTAGTGTAACCTGAAATGAAGGTGTCTCCAAGTCCCCAGTGATGCCAGAGTGTTTAGATGTTGGGCACAGATGGAGACACCTATTGAAATGTGTCTGAAGAAGATTAATAGGACTTGTCAGTGTTGGGAAAGCACTGCTTTGCTGTAAATTTCTACTAGCACAAGATGAATTACCGATGAATGCTCAGTTATCAACCCCATCACTATCACTGGACACTAAATCAAATTGAGCAGTTATCTACAATCAGAAAATATCTTTTAAAAATAGGCATACACCTTTAGGCTTAAACTCTTTAATAAGACAATATCCTCGATGGTATGTGTGTGTTCACGAAGGGATATGATTTAAAGTTTCTGTACAGAAAGCTTCTGTTCAGAAATGAACTCCAAGTTCAGTGTGAAATCAGGGTTGTCAAACAATAGAAGATACTCAGAAAATGCTGCTTGTATAATACAGAGTTCTGCTGGGGGCCTGATCCAAAATGGATTTTCATGCATGTCATTAGATTTTGGATCCATCCCTATTTATGAGTGGTTTTTAAAATAACTGCTCTCCCCTTATTTATGGTGATGATAACCCCCCCTTCTCTCTACCTTGAAGACTGAGCATCCAAATCATACATTAATGCAAAATAGCCATCATGACTCAGGATATATGTGTAATAATAATACCACCCCCCCAACATATTTAGGAAATTACAGCTAAATATAATGAACTATGTGATGAAAGAGTCAATGAATAATATTTTAACTGAGAATATTTCTTTCTCTCCTTTATGAAAGGGGAAACTCTCACAAGCAAAAGTACCACAAGCATTTAGCAGCCCACTCCTGAAGAATATTACCTGCATTTACCCTGGTGCTGCTGATGACAGTGATATTAAATAAGCATTGTATCCTTTTAGTTTCTGGGGTTTCTTTCCCTCTTACCCAGGCACTGTATACTTTATCCATGGAGATTTATCATGGCGTGTTTTCCAAAGTCAAATATTGCCTTTTGTTAGAGACAAGGGCAGTCATTTGTGTTTAGGGAGGGAGACAGGTACAGAGCCTTTATCTGATCTGCGTCCCCAGCCACCACTACCTCCTTAATCGGCGGCAGATTCCCACTCTGGAGGATCTGTTCCTATCTGGGTTATTTCTTGGCCAAGGAATGTATCCTTCCCTTCATCTCCACCTATCTCACCTGTGATGTATGCTGCTTTCTGAGAAGGGAACAATATGTTGTTTACCACACAGCACAGTTTCAAAGCCTTTGTGCGTTTCTCATCTCCAGCCAAAGCTTATTCTTTACCACCTCAAAAATTTACCAGGATAAGGCATAGCAGAAATTATTCTCTTCATTTTTACACCCTGATTTTCACGCAGCAATTGCCCTGCATTAGGACCAGATTCCCCTCAGATGGAAGTTATCAACTTTCAGCAGAATGGGGCCGATTTCAGCCAGCCAGAGCCTGTGCCCTTCGAGCACAGTCGCTTTACAGCATCCCTGTGTTTATTTTTTTTCTTTGGAGGGCATGATTCTTTAAACATATTTGTTTTACACAGAGCAGCAGTTGAATCCTAACTTTTTTCTCCCCACAAATATGTAAAGAGAATATTAATAAGGAATATTAACAGAGGTGAGTGCAGCATGATGCTAGTTAGGTTGTAGTAGCTGAGAAATATGAACTAGCGAACATAATCCATAAACTCCATTTGGTTACTATAATACTCCAATCTGTATTTATTACAACCCCACTCTGATGCTTATACAACTGCAATTGCTAGATTTATACACTCTAATGGTTTCACAATAAGAAAAACCTGTGTCTTTATCTTTCTTTTCCTGTCCAAAATAACCCCTTCCACATATACTTCAGGCTTCTCTGGACCTTGTCTGGGTTTAATCACAGGCTTTGGGACAAAATGTGCATTATTAAGAAGTATAAATATTTTCAGAAGCAATCAAAGGGTTGAAAGATTGATTCGGCATGTAGATTGGATTTAATTCGAAGCAGCTTTGTTCTAATGAGGACTACTGGGATACAAAGACGGCAGCCGCTTATGGCCACCAGTTGGGAACTTCGACTCGCTGCAGCAACCTGTCAAGAATTCCAAGAAACTGCCAGGTATTGAACAGCGAAGTGGTGGGGAAGAGGGTGGTCTATTGTTTGCAGCTTCCCTCGGAGGCTGGGTTAAGATTTCATACGTCTCTATTTTACTAAAATGACAATTAAGCTTGTTGCTGCCCACATGGCCAAATCCTGCAGTCCCTCACTTGGGGAAAACCCCTGTGGACTTGGTGGGTGGCTTCGCCTTGAGGGAAAGGTGGCAAAGCTTGGCTGAGCCTCAACTCCAGCCAGTTTGGGATCTGTGTAGCAATTTGTCCTGCTCCCAGACCTGGCTGCTTTCACAGTGGCTTGTTCCATTCAGTTTTGCTATCTGCACTTCCAGATGTGATGGAACCTTTTTGCACAGGGAGGTGTTTATCCCTGGGCTGAACTACAACTCTGCGAGGGCTTGGAAGCTCCCGTCCTTGTTGGGTGAGCCAGCAGAACTGCTGGACCCATCCTGTTTTCCTGCCTGCAACATCCAACATAACATTCATGGGATGATGCTGAACCAAAGGGGATCCTTGTCTGCTTTTCCCTCAGACTTAAAGAACCCCAAGAGTAAAATATGAGTGTGGGCCATGGGGGGGTGTCACATCACAGGTACTTGGTTTCCTAAATGCTGAGTGTACAGTCAGAATCACAGGATATACAGGATCAAACACGGACCAGTTTCTCTCTCCCCTTAGCCCCCCCCTTGCCTACTTTTGTCCATAAAAGCAATAGAAAGAGAGAAAGCTTGAATTTTCTGAACTGTTTCACCCATCCACAGCTGGAATTCCAAAGCGAAATGAAAATGCCTTTAAAATCAACCCTACATGGGAGCCTGAGAGAACAAGTTTTCCTTTGTTGTAGGGTATAGTATTATTTGCTGTAGGTTTTTGATATACATTCTAAATTAGGCCTGCAAAGGAATGCTTCATCTTTAATTCATCACTCTCAGCTGAAAGAGATTAGCAATGTCTAGCACGCACCCTTCGTATGGTGCTGACCTCATCAAGTATGGCCTGAAATTAATTAGCCTCATTCATTCCAAATGGAAAAGGATAATGGAGCTGCATTTTAGAGATGACCATCACAAATTGTATGCAGCATATTTAAAATCTCTCCCCCCTCTCTCCCCTCCCCATTTAAAAAAAAACTATGTAGATTAAAATTCTTTCCAGAACTTGCAATATGTCGGAGTTATCGAGGCATTAGGAGCAGAAACCATTCTGTTTTTATTTGTGGAACTGGGAGCCACATTTTGTATGTGTGGCTGTAAAAGCAGCAAGCCTGTCTTAATGGCAGAACACCTGGAATTAATTTGATATTTCCAGGTGCTCTGGCAAACTGGGACATCAAGCACTTGATGTTTAAACATTCTTCCACTGGCTTGCTTAAATCAATATGAAAGTGGTGTCCCTTTGTCATTCATACATGCAAAGTGCTAGCACAAACTCCAGCTTGGCTTCAGAGTCCTACATCACTCATAATCTAATTAGAAATCAGAGCAGAGCTGAAGCAGCATTCTTTGTGGATTCTTGGGCAGCAAATAGGGATACTTGTCTTTTGTTTCCCTCCTCGATTGCATCGTTCACAAGCTTTCACACCACATCTCTAAAGGTGGTTAGGTGCCTCAAGATGTTGACAGGCATGAAGGACAAGATTATTTAGGTGCCTAACCCGGGTGATTTCAAATGGAATTAAGCAACTGGATGTTACTGGGCTGGGGGGGGGAGGGGTGGGGGGGATGGTGGTGGTGTGGGCATGGGGAAGAAAAAAAAATAGCGGCCAGTGCATATTAAAAGCTCTAATTTGTTGTCCTAAACTCTAGCAACGTGGGCAATGCTTTTCCAGGGTAAAATTGCCTGCAGGGTACATTTGCTGAAGCCTGTTAATTTTTCCCGAGGTCAGCGGGCACCCAGTGCTGGGCAGCTCAGCCTCTCCTGGCCGGGCACGGTGGTCGTGTGTGCTCCGGCTGCTTCCCGAGACAGGGACAGCAACGAAGAACGTGAGATTGCCCACAGGAATTTGGAAGATGCCCATGTCAATGGTGAGGTTTGGGCCAAAATCCAGATCCAGCTTTGATTCCTTTATCCAAGTAACCCTGTGCTGACCCATGACTGCTGATGGATCGCAGCGACGTGGACCTTCCTCTCCCCTCACTGCCCTGCATCAGATCACCAGCAGGACCTGAGAGTACTGTGAGTAAGAGATACATTTTTTTTTTTTTTCTCACACCGAATTAATCACAAAACTTCAGATTTTGAAATTACAAGGTCAAAATGGCTCATATCTGGGGCTTGGGGAACATTCCTGCAGTTCTTATACCCAGGGCTGGAAACACAGGGAAAACATTTTGTGATGTGTGCTATAATCACCTCATACAGAGAAAAATGGAGAATTAATTATTTCTCTTTTAACACAAACAAACATTTGTCTTCCAAAGACTCCATTCATTAAGAACTGCCATTGAATCCAAGATTGAACCTATTGTTATTAATCCTAAATGAATTCAAGTTTGTCTACCATGAACAAAGCTGCTCGCCATCTGATAATCCAAATTTGCTCAGGAAAAAAAAAAGACCAAATGTTAGAAGGAGCAGGTGAAATCATACCACAGTTATTAAGCCTTCTTTCAGGGGAAGCACAGGATAGATTAAATTGTTATGTTAGACCATGTTGTGAGTCCACGTCAATTTTGTCTGAGATCTTATCTTAGCTCAGAACTGTTTCCTCCTAAATTAAACTAAACGCTGAAGACATGAGAAGCATATTGACCCAAAGATTCAAAACTTTGGATTCAGCAGACTTCTGATCTTTTGTCCACAGAGTATAACATTGTAAAGCTGTGGAATATTATATAATCATGATTATCTTCAACATGCCTAAGTTCATTTGTCATGCTGGGACACTGGCACAGATTTTCCTTGCTGTTTTTTTTTCAGAACCAGGCATTGATTTTGCCTGCCAGTATCATTTGCCACTGACCTTATAGACTGTGGTCCTATACTAATATTAAGTCTCATGCACCAACTGTGGGCTGTAATTCTGTCTCTGGTTCTCTTAACCTCTCTTTTGTAAACACAATTGTCCAATAAAGCAGCAAACGAAAATCTTACAATCAAAACAACAGAATTATGCTGGTGCTTCGATCAGCTGTTATCAGTCACTGGCAGTTCTTGAGATGCAGAAATGCTGTGTAATGCACCCGGGATAAGAAATCAAATTTAAAAATGAGCTGAACAGACATTTTTAGAAATAAGTAAATTTCTAAATAAACCAGCTTTTTAATTCTCCTTTTCTGTATTAGAACAAATCAATATTGTCTGCACTTGGAGATGAGTTTCAACTGTCATAATTAAATATCATCCTGCTTCTTGCAGCACAGCCAAACAAGGACTTTTACTCCTGACACAAGAATTTCTGCAAGTAGGACAACTTACTAACTTATTACAGCAATGATTTAAGCTCAACATAGTTCCATCATCTTTTGGAAGACAAATCTCTACCAAAACACATAGCACATATCCATCCCTGGAGTCAGAGCACTGAAGAGATGGAGTAATAGAAGAAATAATATATTTTAAATGCTTTTAAAATACAAACGTAATGAGGATACATTAAATAATGTGATCTCCTCAGCTGGACTTCTAATTATCTATATGCAAACCTCATGTTCATTTATCACTTCATTCTCTTCAGGTGTAGTGCTGGTTTTTGGTAGACACTGACACATAAGTTTGAACGGGAAGGAAAACAAGGGCAGTGCAAGGCTGTATATTAGCTTAGACAAGGAGGGTGTCATTGCCAGCCTGAATTTGTTGATGACACCAGGCATTAAACGAGTAAATCTGCAGCCATTGAAGCACGAGTTTGCTGACTTTAAGTAATGACATCCAGGAGGTGACACAGTGGATTTACACCAGCAAGTACCTACAGACTAATTATGGCCACTTAGCCCTGACCACAAAATAATGAGTCAAAATGGAGATTCACGTTCCCCCCCCAAAAAAAAGATTTTTTTTTCCTTTTTCTAGCCTTATTTCAAATATTCAAGAATATGGTTTTGGTCTTCTTCGAGGATGGGGAAGGACTTTTTTCTGTTAAGAGTAGAGCTCATGGAGTCACTTAGTCAATTCCCATTTGCACCCAGCAAGAACTATGGAGATGTTCAATGGTATAAAAAGGTGTCAGCTCCCAATCTGGGGGCTGAGTGTGAGGCTGGGCCTTTCTGTGGGCTGTGGTTTGTTTCCATCTCTATCAGACATTGGTGATCTACAGTGGTTTCACCTAAATCCCTGGACGTTGCAGGTCCTCGTGTTGAAAGCAGAAGTATATCCATCATAGCCCTTTGTCCCAGCTAAACTATTTAGCTCCCCTCCTGCAATGTTTTCTTTCCATACATCCTAATTCTACCATCCCTTTCCCCTAATAACAACATAAATGTGTACTCTACAGGTGTAATTATGGCAATAGTTCTTTTACTGAAAATACTAGGAGCCTGTATCCTGTAATTCACTTTTTCTGATAGTCTCCTATTCTAACACTAGACATGTTATTTTAAAATGTCTAGGACCTGAAAGCTAAATTTATAGTGATAGATAGTAGCAATGGAAACCAAGCCTCCTCCTCAGCTCAGGCTTTAGAGCTGTGTTGTATCTCTTGGCCAATTGTTGCCTTGTTCACTTAGAAATATCATGCCCACCACTCCCACAGTGATTCAAATACCAGAATTAAACAGAAGAAAGCAAATTACATCTCCATTTGTTTATTTTAAGGTAAAAATCTATGAAAACTCAAGACATACTAACATGCAATATCATTTGTTGGATTATCCTATGGCAAATTCTGGGGCAATTGTTGCTTCTACACAGTAAATCTGCCGTATTTCTGATAACGTGGGCTACTCCTCTTTTCTAGGGAAGAACCATCACAAGACCATGATTGGAAAGTGTGGGGACCAAGCACTCAGGGAGATGGCTGATGCAGCTGGTTCCCTGGCCCTGGGCAGTGGCAGCACAAGCCACCAGAGGCCAGAGAAACATCATGGGGGCTGTTTCTGTCTTGGCTACTCCTCATCAGTGCTTTGAGCTGCATGAAGCCCTGAGAACCAAGCCAACAGGAGTGCACCACCAGGGATTTGCTTCTCTCCTGGCCTACACCTGAAGCACAGCACAAAATTCCACCCTTTGCCTCTGCAGGTACGACCTCAATCTAATTTACAGGTTTAGTCTCAGTGAGAAGCAAGGCAATAATGCTAAAATAAGTCATGCAAATGGTCCCCCTCTTCTAGAACTGTTTTGTCATTTTCTGTCCATTTTCTGGATGAAGCAGCCAGCGTGAGGAGGGCATGCTGGCACACTTGATAGCTGAAAAGAACAAACTGACAAACACTTTTAATATGCTGCAGCTTATCAGCGTCCCAGTGAATAAATGGCGAATTATATTTTCCACTGGTTTTTCATAGATGTACACAGATATGCTGATAAACTGCAATTTAGTCCAGAGACTGGACAGAAATAAATCACCAGATAAAATACAATATTCCTAGTGAAATCCTTTATGGAATGTGTGCTTGCCCCAAAACCCTCCTGGAATAGGCACAGTAATGCTCCCTGAGACCTGGCAGCCCTTCTCAGTGAGCATATGGTCTGCTCAGCTCTCGCAGTACTGGTGCATGGTGAGTAAACACGTTGTGCTGTGAGAGCAAACAGGGGGCTCTTTAATAGCATGAAACTCTGTGCCTGCTCCAAACTCCATCAGTACTCCAGAAATGGATTTCCCTTCTCTGCTGGAGCGCACACGGCTTGCAGGAGGGGCAGGAAAAAAGTGAGAGTCTCCTTGGATTGTGTCTGTAACCATCTCCCATAAAGCTGTGTAATGCTGTGGAAGGGTCTTGGCCTGTCAGAAGTTGCATTTTCTGGTGATGCTACATCGCTTTCTCTGCTCTTTTGAGATGTCCCCTGATGCCTTGTGACTCGCACAGTAATTGGAATAGAAAGAGGGACCCGAAGGTAAAAATCCCGATGTTAATCAAGGCTGGCAAAGGGCAGAACGTTAGCTGCAGTAATTGTTTTTCTGAGGGAGTCAACAAAGCCAGGCTCGTCTGCGCTAGCAAACAGATCTGGTCCTGCCTCTGTGCTCCTCACACTGGCAGAACATTGCCCTGAAGTCACTGGAGCAGGGATTGGGCCAGGAATGAGCAGCTAAGTTGCAAAGCAAATTAATTCCTGCCAAAAAAGTTCAGCTATGCTCAGAAGTATGTAAAGTGTCTGATTTGAGAAGTGTCAAGTAGCATTTGTGACCAATTATCCAAGATGAAGGGGGCAGAGCTATGTTTACCCGTACTAAGCTTCAGCCAAAGTTTGAAAACTCCAATTCATGGACACGCATCAAATTTCCTTTCCAGGCTTGGCATTTGCCTGTACGCACGCATGCACATTGCTCGGGGATGACAGGAAAACATGATTATGACTTGCAAATAATACAAATAAAAAAAAAAAAAAGGAAAAAGTGAGGAGAGCTGCCACGCAGCAGCAGCGTGGTAATTAAACCTATGCTGTGGTATGCAAAAAGAATCATGGACCACTGTATGAGTAAAATAGCTTCATCAGACGTGCTGAAATATGATGTGTGGTGTGTCTGTATTGTTATTTTTCCACAACCTGTGAAGCCCTGGGAAATGATCTACACAAAAGAACAAGCAGTAAAAGCTGCCTCTGCCATCTTCTGTTTAATTAACATAGGTATACCAATTTAATGCAATTAATCAAGATAGGAGGGATTAAACAGTAACTCACAGCTGACAACGACAGTGCTAGCATTGCTGTGGCATAAGAAGGGCTGCAAAATGAGAGTGGTGACTGGGAACACTGTGAGGAAGAACGAGCTGACTGCAGTTTTGGGAGGTTTATGCAGATGCATTGAAATTTAGGGGCAGTTGATTTTTCATGTGGCCAAGTGTTTATCTGCCCGTGCCCTTTCCTTTACCCTCTCAGACCTTCCAGGGTAATCCCCAGAGTGGCAACAACTTTTAAAGTGAGTCCTCTTTCTTCTAACAGATTCCTGATGGTAGAGGTCTGACCTTAAAATGAGCAGTGCATAGGGCAAGAGTGGGTTCTGCAGTGAGCTTCTGGCCTTCAACCCTTCCAAATACAGCTATTTTGGTAACCAGAACAGTATATTCATGATGGGTGAGGGAACAGAGCCTTCAGTGCAGGGCTTCTCAGCGCATTAACTCTGTCAGTGCTGGATGCTGGGTCCCTATGCACATTGCCTGTGTCTATTTAAGACCATAAATGCAGATTTGCAGAAGTCTGCAGCATTCGGTATCTTCATGGTTCTGCTTTAGTTCCTGATGCTCCTAAAAAATGGACTGAATCCCGTGGATTTCTGTGTGGATCTGGGAAGAACTGCAATCACCTGCCGCTGAGAGCAGCCCAGACTTGGATTTCTTGTTGGCAGGAGAGGCACAGCCTGGTTTGCTACAATGCAACTGTCCTCATTAATGTTCTTCAAGCCTGATGTACTGGGACTGCCATCGTTGGGTCAGAAGATGCCTGAGTTTTCCAGGCTCACTCTCTTGTCTTCAGAATGTTAAATTGGGTGATAATGAGTGGTAACTGTGTCCTTTTTTATGGTGAAGTTGACACTTGCCTTCTAGTAAACAGACACAGAGCTGACCCCCCTCATTTCGCACAGGTCACCAAACAGCCCCGGGATGGTAGGGGTTATTGGCCATTTACCAAACTCTGTTTGACTTGGGTTCATGGCTGAGAGATGAAAGGCTCTATATTGCATTACCAATCCCTGGGGCCAGCCAGTCTCCCTAAAGAAGCATTTCATTTAGCAAGGCAACTGCTGGCCCATGGGAACTGGAGACTTGGGAAAAAGAGGAAGCAGTTTCAATTGCAAATGTTTCCTTAGGGCAGATGTCTTAAAGCCACACAGAAACTCACTGCTTCAGTGTCACAATAGTTGCTCCAGGACACTTAATGACCAGCAGATTTTCCACCTTAATTAATCTCCCCTTTTCCCAACAAAACACCCGTTAGGTTGCTTGTGGTGTTTCTGTCTCTGTCCTGCTGTTTTGTCCATCTCCTTGGGCAAAACTATTACAGCAGTTGTGAAACTCTTCCAAGAGCTTCAAAACTGAAACAGATGAAACAAGGAGCCCTCATATCATCCTTAGAGATGTTGAGTTCTTGGGAGGAGAAAAGAGTACTCCTAAAGTGTCCAGATATTTTCCTCACCCTAGAGCAAAGATGCTGACTGATTTTCTTGGCTATAGTGGAGTGGTCACTGCTATTGGGGTAGTCCAAGTGCTGTGAGAGCAAACAGAGGGCTCTTTACAGATCTTTTTACAGATGATGGATGCAGTGCTTGATGGCTAGGGGAAGAAGAATATCTGGTTCAGACCAAGAATTCAACGCAGACTTGTCCGGAATTTCCTATGATCTGAAAATCCAGTGTTGTTCCAAATTCATTATCACTGATTAAAATCCTCTTTCAGTTTCCTTCCTTGCTCTTTGTGATGTGAATCATGAGACATTCAGAACTTGCATTTGTTTGATAGTTTTGCATCATGGTTGTAATCGTGCATCTGCCAAGCCAGCAGGTTTTTTTTTCTGTGTTTGTTTATTTATTTGCCACTCCATTTCCAGCAAGTTCTTGTCACCCAGTTCCCACTGACAACAGGGGAAGAGGCACAAGTCAGCTCAGAAAATGAACGACTAGAAGGTAAGTGAAAAGAATAGTAAACACAGGCCATTCATGTAACAGGATCCAATTCATTTTTATGCCAGGGAGATTTTTTAAATGGGACTTCTCCCAGTGGAGAGCTCACAATGCTCAAGGCCTGTTTCACTGTAAAGACAATACATAATTATTCTGGGCTTATTATTATTTTTTATCGCTCCTTTTCCAGTTGCAGGGAGTGAAGGCAGAGGTGAGATCAGGATCCAGTTTATTGCTGTGCAGGCTGTGCAGCACAGGGGCTGCAGGTAAATGCACTCAGGCTGAAGGTTCAGGTGACAGGTCTGAGATGGGAAAACCCATCACAGCAAAAATAGGGACCCTCAGTCCTGGGATGCTGCTGCTTGTTTCTTTCAGCACCTTTTTTTTCCACACTTGTTTGGAATCACTACAACGATGAACTGAAAAAGTGCCATGTCATTTGAAGCGCTCTTTATTGTATTTATAGGAAACAGATTATCTGTTCTCTCAGGATAGTGGAAACTGAGTATGATGAACTCATCAGGAAAAAATGTAGCTTGGGTGTGACAGAGAAACTTGTGTTTTATACCACAGTGACATCTTAATTTCTGGTTTTGGTATGACAAACTCAGTGATCCTGAGCCATCCTGGTTCTTGCTTTCAGGCTGGGATCACAAGCTGGACTTGGAAGAAGAAAGTTCTGTGCAGAGATGTGACTACAGTGTGAATACTGTGCCAGGGTAAGAGAAATTTTGTTTAATTCGGGGTTTATACAGTGTATAAAGTCCATAAAAAGTCTGTTGTTCATCCCAGCTTAGTGGAACTACATTTGAACACTACTTGTTCAACCCAGTAAAGCATACCTGGGTACCACAGCAACACCTGCTCTATTTATATATTAAAATTATTTTGCCAGGTCAGCCCTTTAGGACTTAGCGTTGCATTCATAAAGGATTCTGTAACACATGCCCAGTTGTGCTCTCTCTCTGCTTCCTGATCATTTGGGTGATTTTCTTAAGCCAATTTATATTTCAATTATTCGTAACACTTTACTTTCTAATTTGAGCAACCGAGACTTTAAAAACAAAAAAAAAAAGCTAAAAAATAACTCTCAAAGTCTGAATGGAGTCATCATAATTTTCTCTTCAGTACTTGCAGGTCCTGGGTTATCTTAGGTGACATTTTCATGTTGACTGCTCTGTGCTAGTTCTGCTCAGATAGAAGGTAGTGACAATGGATCACGTATTAGAATTTTCTTTACAGATGAAACCTACAGAGTGCCCTAAAGTCCAGTAACTACTCAATACCAGCAACTTACACAACCCTCTGTGCTCCTACCATGGCTTTGAACCAATTCATCCATTTATTTGGGCTTTAAGTACTCAGATGCATTCCTTCTTGCTGCAACAGCAGGGATACAGGAAGGGGTGTTTGAAACCACGCAGGCATTTCCACCCTGGATTTCATGAGGAGTTATTCTTGTCTCAGAGATGACGCATTCAAATGCCAGGGTATTTTCTATGGATTCCAGGTGAGTTAGTCACATTTAGATGCTTCCAAGTAATACACAGAAAGGTGCTGAGAAAATGATGAGTCTTTGCCTAGTCACCAAAAAAAAAAAAAGCTCAGAAAAAGTAAATCTGAGCAAATTACATGTACTAGCCCCCAAAATATTCTAAGAAGACCTGGGCCCAAAGGGCTTTTACCTTAAAAAACAGTAGAGATGCACACTATTTACTTTACTGACTGACCCATCAGCTGCTCTCTGTCCCCAGAAACACTTCAGGAAATAACTGGAAATATCTGAAGACATAAAAAGGATAATTAAGTTTCATTGTGGAAATAAGAGGGTAATCTGTCCAGACAAATCTAGGACCTAGTACTGAAAGCTGTAGTATCTGAATATAAAAAATGAGTAATTTTGAATAAAGATGTCTATCAGGACTGTAAATTCAGAGAGTAAAAAAGTAGCTTTGCTTAATAGACCATCTCTCTCTCCATCTCCCTCTAACTCATTTTCTTATTCTCTTTCTTCCTTTTGTGTTATTGCAAAAAATGCGTGCGAAATCTGATACTGAGAATGCTGTAGCTTCATTTCAATCTTCTATTCTCAAAATGTTTTGTTCCACTGGGAAGATTCCCCCTGTGAGATAACCTCAGCCATGACTGTTCGAGGCTTGTGGAGTGACTTATTTGCAGAGGAACAGCTGTATTCTGAGGTGCCTCTGAGGCAGCCAGGTGCCCACTCTTCTGAGGCTCTTAAAGATGTTTGTGAGCTGGCATGAGAAATCACCTGGGACCCAGAGCACACCATAAGTGCTTAGGACAGTGTTTTCTCTGCACCTTTTTTCTGCTGAGCAGAATTGCAGCACTATAAACAAATGTGAGTTTTGCCTCCTTCTTAGATCCTGTGAGTTATGAAAGCCCACTCCAGATGTAATGAATGTATAGATCATTTTGACCAGATCATAATCTATTAGTAAATAATACTCTCTGAAAGTGTATAGGTGAAATAAAGAACTTCTTGCTGCTATTGCTGTATTGGTATCAAGGATTACCGAGGAGGCCAACATGATCTTGAGGCTTTATGCTACTGACATTAAAAAAAAAAAAGCAGAATTAACTGCAGGGTTTGGTTAGCAAATTCCTTTATGGATTAGGATATTTGCGATTTACACTGCTGGAAACAGAACCCAAAACTATACAAGGCCTACCTGTGCCTTGTCTTCATCACCAGCTTCAGCTCACTGACACCCTTACTCATAGAGTTTTTCCATTAGATTCCTAATTTTGGAGGTGATATTAATTAGAAAATCACACAGTATTTTTCAGAATGAGTAGAGTCTGATAGAGCAAACTGCTATAACACCTATGACTTTTCTTCACTTTCCCTGGAGGAAGCCCAAGGATAGCAGACTAAGGCCTAAGGCCAATAGTCAGCACAGTCTGTGGGCCATGGTAAGGTTAGGTTTAAAGAAGATGTCACTCTAGGGACATCTGTGTGACACATGCTGCAGTGTCCAGACATTGGAGACTGTGTTTCAGCTCTAAATCTAGAGAGGAAGTCACTAGGAAAAAAAAAAGGGAAAGAAGCACAGGGGAATAAAAGTACTTTTGAAAGAGAAGAAATCTACATTTCAATGAAAATCCTTTCAAGGCATTTCAAATAAGAGTCTGAGAGAAATAATTACAAAGTTTGGAGAGAAAGAACGTTAGCTTTGATATCTTTTTCTTCTATGAAGCAATTAAAATAAGCAATTTTTCAAATACTAAGCAGAAAATTACTAATGGCTGAACCCAAAAGCTTTCATTTCCTTCTTGGGGCCTTTATTCTTCTAAAAAAAGACAAAAAAAATGTGAAGGTGGTTTTCCAGATAGATTAATGCATAAAGCAGTCGCTAGTTGGATGTCATAAAAACTACAGCAGCATAGAATAGCTGAGATTAAGAGCTAGATTTAAATCATGCAACAGTCCAGTTAATATCAATGTCTAATTAAGAAATGCATAAGAAGTCTGTAATGTTGATTTGATGGAGAAAAACTCTAATAGGGTTTCTTTTGGAATTTTCCATTTCAATTGCTGTGTAGACTTTTAATGGATGTCCTATCCAGTCTTTGGTATTAGCAGGAATCATCCTCAAATTAAAACCAAGGCCTAAAATGGAACACAGGTAGACAAATTAGCTGGTCTGGGAAGCAGCCTGGGTAGAATGACAATGTGAGCTGAAGCCGAAATTTTAGTACAAATAAAAGAGAACGAACGTCTCAAGTCTGGCGTGGAAACCCTCTCTGCTTCTCGCTTGAAACAATCTAAAACCCTGTAATTTGAAACAATGCCATGTTAACCCATTTCCCCACCTCCCTAAGCCTGCAGAAATCCCTGAAAATTCATACTTAGACACCTAGACCACTAGGCATTATTAATTAGTCTTTTTTTATTTAAAAGACTTTCTATAGTTATGCATATTAGTAGTGTGTAGAGGTGGGTTCCTCTCTGCTTGTGATGGGATTTAGAGCACACAGGTCCCTGTCACCATCAACGAGCACCATTAATCTCCCACTCCTCTCTGGGTAACTAAATCTCTTAAACCCCTGGAGCAAAACTAAGCCTGTGGCGTCTTCTGTGTCCCATGGATCATCCAAGAGGTTTGGTCTCCAGATATAAAAGGGGAACTGGTTCTGTGCATGCCACTAATGCCCTCAAGTTGCTCAAATTCTTAGTATGCACAAATCCACTTAGCAAAGGAGGGGAAAGTGTAGTGCTGGGTTAAAGCAGCAGGGTATTTGTTATCACCACTTTGTTGCTGACCCAACAAATCCAGAGGGAATGATCTCAAGAATCCAGGAAGGTGGTGCACTCAGAGTAACCCCTCCGACCCATGCATGCTGGGGAGTAATTTTAAAGTTCATTAGAATGCATTAAAATATAATACATTGGCCACGGCAAAGCAAGGCACATGATTCCATCTGTCCACATGTCCCTTTCTAGTACTAAATCCATCCAGAGACCTTTCAGTATTATATCATTAAGTCTTGTCAATTCCACAGACAGTGGAAAAGACTGGAGGTAAAAATCAAAGTAACTGAAATTTCTGCCCTTCGAAGCCTCTTTTATTTTTGGGTCATTGCCTGAAATGTCATGGTCCAAATTCATGCCTGACATTGCTCTGTGGATCCATGAGGAGCAAATATGTCATATTATAGAGTGATACCATGGCCCTGGGGGAAGCCCCAAGGATTTTTCTTCTTGAAAGAGATGGGAAGGATGTTCTCAGTGAGGCATCTGCCTCCTCAATGGCACAGAGGGTCTAATGTGAGGACATTCAGGCTGTCAGAGGAGTCTGGGTTTTTTTGTCCTGCTCTTGCCTGTAAGACTGGGAGGTGCCATGGGTTGGGATGATGCTGGAGGGTTGTTCAGGTGGAGCTCTAACAGGGTGGTTTCTCTGCAACCTTTATGAGATTTATGCAATACTTGGGGTAAAAACGGGAGTATGAAGCAGGCTGTCTTTTGCAAACATATGCAACAGAAAAAAACCCAAACCTTAACTTGTCCAACACACTTGAGAACCACAAATTCTGTTAAAGTTTTGCTAAATGAGAGGAATATTTCTCCTCCTCTCCATAAAACCATCCTTTTAGACATTACTGCAGTCATGACCTCACTGCAGTTCCTGGATTCCTTCTGAAAACATTAAAATGAACTAATACACCAGTGATCTCATCACAGCATAAAGGACACCTTACACAGGGGGAAAAAACTAATCAGAAGAACTTCAGTGCTGCATTTGTAGTAGCAGTAGAAAAAGCACTGTAACACCACTGTGAAAAAACAAACTAAAGGTACTATGCCAGAGAGGCATTTTTCCATCTTATGAACCCTTTGGATTTGTCCTACCTGATCCTGCCTGTCACACCTGTCATCCTCTTAGCTGTCTCCACATCTATCATCTCTCCTTTTTTCCTGCCTAAATCTACAATTTCCCTTTGTCTCTCCTGTGACCTTCCTACCTGTTTTAATATTCCTGGTAACTTTGAATTGTATGCACTACTATTCTCGACTACAACCAAAATGCATTTTGCAGAGTACTTACACACAATAACCTTACACAAAAGTATTCACACATACCTCATCTGTAGTTTATGTTATTCTGGATTAAGAGCACCTTTTCTATATTTTTATACAGTTCTCAGGCCAAGGGGACATGGATGACGACAGCTCTCAACTACTTTGGAGCTGTTGTATTTTCTAAGAGAAATCAGAATGATGAGTTGGGAGAGATGCTTTGCTTTCTTTGGTAGGATAATCTATAAATGAATATTTATGTAAGTGAGACTCTCACCACAATTTTAATGTTGTATCGCATTTTGAGGTTGGAAACTAGAATATCTTGGGAATGGGGGATTAAGGTCTTTTTTCAACCCAAAAAGATGATTCTATCATCCTCAGGACATGATGAATACAGTGTTAATAATGCAATCTTATCTGTCGTGCCCACAGGTGCTCCTCAGCTCTGCCTTGAGGTGACACCATTAAGCAAGAGGTGACAAACCGGTTCCCTTTCTCAAGCCTAATGTCACGTAACTGCCCAGGGGCTCCTTTGGTGGGGGTTGCACCCTGAGGTTTCGAGGAGAGATGTGCTGCTACCACCGCCCCTTCCCACCCTGCACCGCTGGCAGGAGGAGATGAAACTGCTCATTTACAGCTGTTTCTCAGGCAGGAAGAAAGGCAGAAGGCATCAGGCTGTAGGGAGGGATCAGAGCAGCCCCCTTTAGGTGCTGACAAAGAACCCTCCAGAACCCATCCAGGGGAGATGAGCTCCCAGGGCTAGACCATGCTGGTACAAAGGGTGATGGCATCTTTCTCCTAAATGGGGGAGCAAATGCTCAGTGAAGAGAGCCCTGAGCAGTGATGGAGTGTTGTGGGATATGTGCTGCAGCCTTAGGAAAGCCCTTAAAGCCCAAGGAGCAGGGCAGAGCATCAGTTACCAACAAGAGAATAGCATGTTGTGAAAAGCTGCTGTAATTCCTGTCCCCAGCAGCCTAACTGGAGGCATAGACTTCCCAAAGCAGAGAGGACTTGGAGAACTTGGGATTTGCAGTGAGATCTTTCTCCACCCCCTGCAGATTTACCAGGTCGGCTCAGTCCAGGCCAAAGTTGCCGGGAAAGGTCCTCGGCTCTACTCCAAGTTCATTGCTCTATTGATTGGGAAGAGGTATTTATTGTAGATCAGGGTCTTGAGCCAAGAAAGCTGAAGCTGCAGGGACTAAATTGTCTGTTCCCGGCCCACAGATAAAACAAATGGCCAGTTTTAGCCTAATCATCACTTCTGCCAGAGGAAAGAGAAACTCTTTGAGGTAAGTTCCCTTGGTTATAATTCTTTCTTTCTAGGTTAAAGAAGGGCTGCAGCTAATACATATCCTGAGTCATAATGTGGATTTGCACCTTTCCTGTTAAATATAGCTGGTTTATGTCCAAAGGATCCCTTCTTCCCCTAATGCTTATTCATATTGTTACAACTTCTACATTAGTTGCAGGTGTGAAATGCCAACTGATCCACACTTCTCGTGCTGTCAGCAGGGGAGTAATGTGTGTCAAAGGCCTGGTTCTCAGAGGTGAGGTCACACAGATCTCCATTTGCACATCTGCTTTGCTAAACACAAAACTCTGGAGGTTTGAAAAGCTCCAATGTGCACAGAATGGGATGTGATCACTGGGGGCCATACAGAAGGAACTGCTTGTGCCTGTCATTTAGTAGGCAGGACGCAGAATTTTCCCTCTGTAAAAAAATTCCTCCTGTGTTACAACAGGCGATGCTTTACTTGCAAGTTCTATATCAATAGGGAAAAAAACCCCACACTTCTCTGCATTCCATGAGAAGACAGGACACCAAGAGGTTAAAAAAGAACCCCACACATTAAGCAGCTTCAGAAAGATTCTTATATTCAGCACATCCCTGCTCGGAGTGCGCAGATACAAAGATCGGGAAAGTGCCTGATCAGAGCTCCTGGAGGGACTGTGCTGCTGGAGCCTGCCTTACACAGAGGCATCCTGGTTTGCTTCTGAGGGCTTCCAGAGGAGCTTTCAAGTGTTTCTGTTTCCTGCTGTTAGTGAATTTCTTTCATACCTTGGAATAAGTCTTCCGATGGTAATGTGTTTGCAGTTGATGCCTACATAATAGTTCTTGCTCAGGGGACCTCTAATACACAGTGTTGTAAGCTTCCTACATTTTATATGAGATCAAAGACTCATCCTATATATACATTTATGCTTAATTCTTGATCCCTGCTAGAATCTAGAATATTGCTCAGCATCTGCCATAAGGATGGCCAAAAGTAATGTGTACAGAGTACTTTTTGTTCTTCACATATTTGGCCTTTCAATGTCATATATTTATGACATCATGATTCTGGTTACTTTGCACTTACAGGACATTTTAAACACGTGCATCCAAGCATCATTCACCACTATGCACTGTATTCTTCCCCCCTCAGTTGACTATTTCCAAATTTTTTTGGAGGGTAGTGAAACCAACATTGATATTTTTATCCAAATTTAGAAAACAGGGACGTGGTCATCAGCTGTATGCTTTGTTACCTGGAATTCAGACCTTACATCCTCAGGGTAACTTAGCTGGAATTAAAGAAAAGTGATTTCAAAAGCCCAAAATACTGGGGAGAGCCATGAGCTGAACACATAGGTCAGAGCATGCTTCATGAGCACCTGAAATTCCAGCCCTGAGCCTCTGCTGCTCGTGATGGGCATTTCCTTAAGGAAGCTGTTGAAAAGAATTTTTGAAAGAATCAGAAGAGATTCACTTTTAATACTGAGGAAGGGGAGAGCTTGCTTTTTAAAGAAAAGTTTGATTCTGGAAAAGGTTCTGTGTTGGTGAGTTAAAGGAGCTGTGCTGTAGGAGACAGAGTGGCTGTTCAGCTCCTCATGGAAGTTTCTGTTGGATTCAGAGGTGACCTTTCCCCTGAAATTTACACCAGAAATTCAGGAATTTCGTCTTTGATCAGAACAACTTCATTACCTTCCTGAGTAATAGGAATGCCCTTTGTTTCCCTGGGCTGTGTGTTATAGACATAATAGACCCATGAAAAGAAATGGAGAAAAGGATACTGATTTTCTTGGAACGAAATGCAGAAAATTTGGCCTTGAAAAATATTTGAGTAAAATATGCTGAAAGCTTAAAGAAACATTTTTAAAGAAACATTTTCCAGGAGCGTGCTTGTTAGTTTTATCTTCATTTTTGCCATGTATAATTATGAGAAACACAGACAACTCATAAGATTTGTTGTTTCTGTTGAGAATTGCCTTTTCCAAGATAATTCTGCACACTATTACTTTAGCCCACTGGGTATCATGTAGAGAAGGTGTAAGATTATGCACATGAATATTTCTGTCTACCACTTATGTGTGCTGAGACAATATCAACTTATACTTTCTCCTGTCATTGGTCCTTATTCCATAGAGGATATTCTTAATTACCAGCAAGACAATTTTGTAATATCATGTAAAGTGTAACAGCATAATTTCTGTGATGATTTACACCTGCTAAGGATCTGAATACTGAATTTTAAAACATATTTTAAGTTCAGAAGACAGAGTATTTTTTCTACAAGACACTATTTCTATTTTTAATAGAAATACTCTCATTTATTCAATTTATTGGCACAGTTCTTCTAAATGAAATGGAGCTTTTGAACCTGAAGACACCATTTTTACACATTTTCACTGCCCTGAAAAATTTAGAGCACACTTCTGTACTGGATTAAATCAACTCGAGTTTAAATGCCTAAACACTATTTTTGACAACTGTGCATGAGGGACGTGCCTGTACAGGGATTCTAAAGAATAAAAAACCTAAAAATATCTCAGTTGCAAAGAAAGTTCCCCGTATTCCTTCTTATATTTTGTAATAGTGGTTATATATATATATATCTTTTTTAACCCTCACAGGTTTATTCCTAATTCTGTTGGAAATGATTGAAATTATTCCATTGACTTTAACAAACTCTGCTTCCTACTCAATTAAAGGCAAAATTTGTGCATCAGATTTGCTGTTGGTGTCCCAGTAATGAAACAGAATTTTATAAACATGTCAGGGAGGGTTAGTGCCCAATAAAAAGATGTCAGAAAGAGATCCACAAATTACAGTCTATTTGTAATGGAAATAAAACCAGGAATTCTTACTAGGAGCAATTAATTTCTTTGTAATTGCTTCTACATTTGGGGCAAATTTCTCCTAAGTTGTCTACAGAAACCTTGCCATTCTTGGGGCTTTTGATGGCAGTTATGATCACAACAACACATCTCATTTTTGGTAAAAATTACTTACTTAGGGAAGGATTGTTTTTTTCTCAAATTGCTTTTCTGAGTCTTTATCTCCAACTATATTCTTATCCTCCTCCTCATTTTCTATTTCTCATATAAAAACAGGAGTCCTGATCAATTTAGAAGAGCAACAAAACTAAAGAAAATTCAGGCAGAACTGTAAAGCATGGTTTATTTTAAAGTTCCAACTCAGATAATAAGACTCTGGTTTGTGCTGCACTTCACTCGTGGATTCAGTTTTCCATAGTGCATTTTGTCGTAATAATGCAAATCAAATACAATTTTAATAACTCCTTCCATTAATGTTTTAAGACTGCAACACTTATGAGCATGATTCTAATTGCATGATTTTGCTACAGGCAAGTTTTATAGATCTGCCTGATCTTTGGATATTTGCACCGTTTGGATTATTTTAAATAATTAATTTTTGGAAGCATTTCAGTCTCAGTAACAACAGTTGGGTTTGATAGTGGTTGTCTTGTCAGTAATTGTAAGTATCTGCTTCCATGCAAGGATAAACTAGATAAATTTAGAACCCTTTGGAAGGAGATGGCTGAGGTTTATACCACAGCAAATGTCATGAAGAATGTTCTTAGGAGGGGAATATTTATAGACTATGTTAATACAAGGAGCAAAAGAGGTTTAGAGTGAATAAAAGTTTGTCATGCAGCACAATTAGTTAATTAAATTGCAGGACTTTCTGCCAAAAAAGTACCAAAAATGTAATCAACTTAAAATACCATTAAACATTCTTGTTTTATGCAACTTCTATTGCCAGTGTCTAATGCACTGAGTGGTAGGAACAAGGAAAATACCTCATGAGAAGAATTAGTTTGACTTCTGACATTTTTCTGTATATCTGCTGGGTGTTTCTGCCACAGGGGTCAGAATCATGGAATCATTATGGTTTCAAGTTCAACCATTAACCCAACACTGTCAGGTGCACCACTAAACCATGTTCCTAAGAACCACATCCACACACTTTTGAACATCTCCAGGGATAGTGACTGCGCTGCTTCTCTGGGCATCCTGTTTCAGTGCTGAAATCAGTGCTGGATCACCCTCTCAGTGATGAAATTTTCCCTAATATCCAACATAAACCTCTTCTGGTGCAACTTGAGGACACTTCTTCCTGTCCTGTCGCTTGTTACCTGGGAGAAACGGCCCTTACCTGGCTACAGCTACTGTCAGAGGGTTGTAGAGAGTGATAAGATCCTCCCTGAACCTCCTTTTCTCCAGGCTGAACATCCCAAGTTCCCTCAGCTGCTCCTCAGAGGAGATGGTGAGGGGCTTGCAGGACCTCTGGTGTAACCAAACTGCTGATTTTAGGCAAGGTAAGCAGTTGCCTGAAAACTTTCTCCTCTCTCCAGAAACCTGTGTAAAACCTCAGGCTTTCCTGTCTTTGTGCAAAGTAGGATGAAGAAAATGACAGGAGGGGGGAAGAAGGCAAATGGGGCAGCAAAAGTCACAAAGAAAGCATTTCCTGAGTGGCTGGTGAGGGCCCTTACCTTGACACTGTCCCCAGGGTTTCTCTCTAGTGGCAGGCTCCTGGCTCTCCTCCCTGTACGTGCTGTTCTTCCCCTCGAGCATCACTTGAGATCTACAGCAGAAGGTTCCCTCCTTCAAGAAGAACAGAAACACCAACACAGTCTTGCCCACTCTTGATATCTCATTTCCTCTGCAGAGAATTTACTCCAAATTTTGCTCATGACAAATGCCTACACAAGCCTTGGAAAAACAAGCATTAAAAGTAGCAGTGGGGATTTTCTTTGGGGGTTAAATGATTACCATCCAAAAGTTGCTAACTGTATGCTGAGAGGTGATTTATTGCCTGCAAATAATTCTTCTGTGGGTATGGCCTTACCCATCCCAATGGTGAATGTTTTGCTGTCTATTTGATGAATTCTGTGTCTGGCATGACAGAAAAGAACATCTCATCTGAAATATCCTGAGTGCACTTTCCTTGCAGGAAAAAGTTCTAACAGTCCTGATACAGAGTTTACACACTGACAAAGAAATAGTGCACAAGTTGTGCGAAACCTATGATAAACTTTTATTTTTACACAAAAACTTTTAATCAGTCATATTTGAGAGGAATGGAAGGGGCCATAGGCATATAGACCTTTGAAAAATATAAGTTTTCTGCAAATGGATACTCAGAAATGTGGATAATTTCAGCAGTATTTGAGAATTTCACTGCTAGATCAACTCAGCATGACATTCTCAATTATTCTTTCCCAGAAGTCATCCCAAACTAGAATGCCCTGATGTACTGAATTGATGATAAAAGTTGACTATGTCTAGGGTTTTCCATGAAAACTCTCTGCTGGGAAATGCCAAACAAGCAAAAAGGTTTGGATTCACTAATGTAGTTTTCATGAAGCTTCTCAGCTGAAAAAAAAGATGTTAAAGACTTTTCAAAATCCTTGCAAGTGTCCCAATACATATTGTTCTAAGTGAACATATATTTGCTGTGAAATATATTTTGATTTTAATTTTTAATTTATAAGTGAAAGTAAAAAACGAAATATTTTGAAACTACTGAAGCAAATGTCTCAGTTAGATTTTTCACTTTTTAGCAGCTTATTGGTTAGCCACAGAATTAGCTGAAAAAAATGAAATCTTGAAAACTCCCAAAGGACAGAAAAAAGCACTTCTCTGTCAGCTATAAAATGAGAGAAAATTATGATGACATTTTCATTTAGCACAGAAATTTACTAAAACACCCACATTTTCACAGAGGTTGCAAAGACTTTAACTTGGACACAGTTTTGGTTTCTCCCCAGGTGTGAGGCTTAATGAAAATGTTTTTACTAGACCTGGTCACTCACACTCTCAGATAAAGGGCTGGAGGTATTCCAGCCTCTAAAGGGGTAATAATACCTGTTTTATATGACATGAGGAGGAAGGCAGGAAGCATGAGCAGGAAATGTCACAGTTTTAGTTCAAACTAATGTGTTTAAACAGAAAATTATAATTCTTAAATAATTTAGAAGTGAGCTATCCAAGGACAAAGAGCCTTGGATGCTGTGAAGGGTTAAGCTTTGTAGGGGAGAAAGGGAAGGCCTGTGTAGCTTCACTGTGCTAATGGTGTGGGGAAAAAACATCCTGAGATGCCTGCTCAATTTGTCAGGATTTTATCTTCTGAACTATTACCTCCAGCTTTCCCCACAACACCCTCCTCAGCCCTTTTATCTGCCAGCTATCTTCAAGTTAACTGTCTGCCTATTGCCTTGGCTGAACCACACTAATAGTCAGCTAATTACACACGAACACTCTAATTTGCTTTGTCTTTCTCAAAAAAAAACCCCCACGCGTGTGCAGGCACGCACGCGAGGGCACTTCTGCTCGTGCCGCAAAGTCGCGCCAGCTGAACAGGGATAAAATTTTGTGTCATTTGTTTTCTGCCCCCTCTGATGTTTCCCCCCACTGGGCCACCACCAACGCTTGTCATTCCTGATTTGCAACATCACCTGTTGCTCCAACACCAGGCTCCTGTAGAGCAGAAACTGGAGCAAAGAAGAGAAATACGTGTTTGTCATTGAACTGAGCTGAGAAGAAGGAAGAGGAGAATGATAAGATCATAGCCTGCAGCACTTTGTTTATGAGAACATCCTTCCAGTGATATATGTCTGCACCAGGTGAAAGTATTGTGTCACCCCTAACATATTTTAAATGCCAGGGCTGTCATGCAAGAAGACAATGATGAACAAGTTTAAACAGAATATGGTTTTGTAGCCATGTACAGTTACCCTTTGAAGGTTTGCACTGGTAGTGCTTCTTTGCTAAATGTTTCGGAGCTCTGTTATATTTCTCTACAGAACCCCTCTCACACAGAATTTAAACTAAATGGAGACATTTCTATTGCAGGCAAACTGATGGGGTTATACATGGAGTAGTGCATTTCCTCAGGCAGGAATTTCAGGCGGTTTCACATGTCCTCCCTGCCGTACTATCCAAGTTTGTCATAACTCCTTGGACAGGAACCCTGCTCCACTCAGCAAACAGGCAAAGGAAGATCTGTCTACCTTGTGCTCTGAGGACTGACCCCAGGTCACTGCATGGCAGAGGTTTACTCAGACTAGCCCTAGCATGCTCCCGTGGACTGAATTCCCGTTAGCTGCTGGAGCTCCCAGGCCACATCACCTGCTTTAATTTCACACAAAAGAATTCAGTTTGCGTGCTCCCAGCCTGCCTGGCCTGGTGGGACAGGGTAAGCAGGGTCATTTGGAGGATTCTCCTCAAAAGTGCACTCCTGGGCCAAAGTGAAAGGCAGAAGCACCTTTCCTCATCAGGCAGACATGCCCAGAGCTATCATCACATGGCAGTTTTCTTCCCAGATATTTATCTGGAACTCAACTGCACGAACACCATCCCTGCGTTATAGCACTGTTGCACAACACTGCTCATTTGCTCAGACTGACAGCTCAAATTGAGCCTCGGGAAAGCCAACATCCAACACAAGATATTGAATATGGGCACGACCATGTCCACCTTGGATTCAGGTGAAAGAGCTTTAGCCATGTGTGTCGCACGGGGATGAAGGCAACCGTGACACCGCGGAGCTGTAGGTCTTTGAGGAAGACTAAGGTCAGAGCCACTCCATGACCCATCCAGGACAGCATTAATAACACTTCACAAGAGAGAGGAAAGGGAGCTTCTGATTGCCTGATAAAGCCTTCAAGGAGGTGAGATTTCTTAGGCACTTACTAAGGTCCTGTGTGGGCCTGTGTGACGCGTTCAACATCTGCCCCTCAGTTTTCCTCCCTGTGAAATGGACATACCTTGTTTGCCTCACAAGGTTATTAGGAGGATTTTCCAATTAAGGTTCATCATACATGAAAGTGTCTTGCAAACAGTATTTTAATCACCTGGCTAAAAATGGTCTCCAACTTTGGGCAGAATATGAGTTTTTGTAGGGACTAGTCACAGTGTCCGGCTTAACAGAAGAGTATGGGATCACATGCTGCATCTTTAAGACAGAGTTTACTTCTGAATCAGTAAATGTACTAGACAAAGCAGCCATTATTTATGCATTCCTGCATACATGGCAAGGTGAAAATAATAGAATAAACATCATATACTTCATTATGATATCGGTTTACACTTCCAGGGTACACAAAAAGAGGCCATTTCATCAAGCTAATTGCCTGAAAGTAAAAGAGAGAGAACTTTAGCTATTAGTCTATTATGGGGCTTTTTTCTTAATCACAAATAGGGGCCGTGTGTCCCCAGGGGGATGTGTATTCTAATTTACAATTGAACTACAGATCAGAGCAATCAATCTTGTGCAGCACTTTTACAGTGTAATTGCTGCAACATAACAAATAAAAAAAAAAAAAAAGCAGCCTAAGTCGAGTTTCAGCTTGAGGTGGAGATATTTACCAGGCATTGGTTCGGGGTGGGAGGGAGGCAGAGAGAGGAGAGAGGCGCCAAAGCCATGAATATGCAATGAGGGCTCATTAGTGCCCCAGTGTTGCCATGACGAATGGCATTATCCCCAGACTGGTGCAGCCTAAACATGAATTTTATAACGACCCATTTATCATGACTTGTCATGGGTTTCTTTACTGTACTTTCTACTGACTCTCACACCTTCCACCATTAGCACCTCAGAATCCCTTCCTTTTGTTCTTTTATCTTATTCCATCGTAGCTTTTGGGAAGGATCCTCAGGGGGTGAGGAGGGCTGCAGACACTGGTGTTCAAGAGTTTAGAGGTTCCCAAGCTGAAGACCCACTGCTAAATGTGTTGGTGGTCCTCAGTCCACTTACTAGTGGATAAGTGTCCTCATTGTCACAAGTATCTGCAATCTTGTCAGTTGACTCAGCAGAAAGGTCTCGGATTGACCGAGCATCCAGACAACTATCTTTCCACTCTGGCAGATGTGATGGATGAATCTGTTTTGTTGACCTAGGCCTGTCTAAAAGTGCTCTTCCTCAGCCCGCTCCAGCAATGTGCACAGTGTAACAATCCACCCCTCATCTTCACATTGGAAAAGGTACAAAGTCAGATAAATAAACAAAAACTGCTTTCTCCCCAGTTTCACTTAAACGAAAGGAAAATGTGGTGGGTGTAAAACCCAAGTGATAGGGAAGGCATTTACCATTCAGGAGCAAGCAATTTTAGTCAACTCTGCAGGAAAACTGAATTACTGTGAAGTAATTAGTGTCTGGCTTTAGCTCATTTTTGGTCACTGCACGTTGTCTGTTTTACTGCTGTCCCTTTGGCCTACCTGATCCCGCATTTAATATACCTCTGCTTATAAAGAAATCCCTGTGGCTCTGAACACTGAATTGCCACTGCTGGGCTAGGGCCTGCTCTCTACTATATAGAGGCTTTCATTTCCCAAGTTATGAATCTGACATCTCATGGCCAAATCCATGCCAATTTATTTCTGAGAAGTCTGTCCTCATTATTTACCCCAAATAGTTTCACTGTCAGTCTGTCCCTTTTTTTTTTTTTCTCCACTATGAAGTGGCTGGAGTATCTGAAAGTATCAATCCCCTCTTTGTTGGATTTTACACTTTTGCTATTACAAGAATTTGTCTTTAGGGATAGAAAAATCAAGCCACATATTTCCAGCTATTACTTGGACTGGACTTCATGTACTTAAACAAGTTGTGAGCTCCCATGATCTCTGAAAACAACTCTCCCGAGGTCTTACATCAGGGTAGTCCTACAGTTCTTTCATTACTCTACTGGATGTTTGAAAATATTAAAAGGCATCTAACATCCCAGGCCAGCAATTTATAGACTCAAAGTCTGGCGCTGTAGCCCTCAAAACCTCTATTTCTTCCGCAAAATCCGCACTTTGCTATTATTGTCGCCAAGACAGGCACGTGTTTCACTAGGAGTAGTTTGTCAAAGCAACAGTCCATTATCCAAAGATTCATCACAGGTTCCCACTCTGGTACACTGTGGAAGAGAGCCTGGATGCCAGCAAGGGAGGAGAAAGGGAAGCTTCCTCTCAGGAAGGTGCTTTTGGGAAATGACACACCTTGATTAATCAGGGCATAGCTGATTAGGCCAGCAAACGTTTGCCATTTTCTTTTTCTTTTTCAAACCCATCTGTGTTCCTTTGGAGAACATAGTTATACAAAAATATATGTATGTGCAGTTTTTTAAAGCCCCAGACAGCATCTTGCACAACTCCCTGACCTTTGATGGAGAACTCCAGCTCCCACTACAATACAAACAATGTTCTGTTAATTACCAGGAGACAAAAGAAGAATAGAAATCGCTGTTAAAGAAGCAAACCAGAAATGACATCTACTATTGCAGAAAATGCCCACTGTCTTCACAAGGACTCAGGACACAGCAAATATTATCATTATTCCTGAGAATAAATGTTTGCCCTATGACCCAGGTGATCTGATCATCTATTGAGTGGAGAGAATGTAGAGTTGTCACAAACAATGTGGTTTAATTAAATTATTTTAATTTAGCTCCTATTAGGAGTAGTAAAACTGACTGTACTCCAGCTATAAGATCAGATTGATACATCTGATTGCCAGACCATTATCTGTAGTTTAAGTGATGGAATAAGCAGATTCCTGTTTGAGTTGCTTGCAGTAAATCACAGGTCCTATCTATGGAGATTATTCCATTATTTCACACCAATACTTGCAGCTCCCTTTGGAAAACAGGCTCATCTTTCTTCCACTCACCTCACAGAGCAGATAGACATGGAAACAAGGAATATTAAGGCCCAGCCAACACACATGGCACTGAGCTCTGTGTCAGTGTAGCACCCAGTGCCACTGGAATCACAGTGCCACATCAGAGTTTTCTAGGTTGAGATCAACAACCAAATGGAAGGCAGCTGCCCAGGAAAGGAAAATGTTCACTATTCCTCAGTCAAACTGCAAATGGCAACCATTAAAATAAAATAATTGCAATCTCTCAAATATTAGGTCCTTGGTTCTAAGATGATAGGACTCTAATGGTAGTAAACACAAAAATTTCAGGAGGAGAGAGGTGATTTTATTGTCAGATGAATCCATCTTCCAATAAAAATATCAAATTTGATATAGTTTCATAGACAAATTAAGAAATATAATCAATAACAAATAGTGGAAGAAAAATCTATAGGGACTTACTATAGGACTTACTGTTTATCCTGAATTTAGGGTAATTTTCGTGACGGAGTGCTGTAGGATCAGAAATAGGCTGTCACCAGGCTCACATGAGAATTCTACTTTAAATATATATATTTGAATGTAGTAAAATTCTGACCTTTTAGTAAAAATATGCAAAATTATATATGCAGTAATTTTCTACATTTAAGACAGAATTCACAAACTTAGGATAAAATAAAGAACCTGAAAAAAACTTCAAGTGTGATTACTATTTAATGATCTTTAATGTCCTTTCAATGGTCATATATGCAACAAAATTTAAAAAAAAATCATAAAACCAGATACTATTTCGCTGTGTAAAGTGACACACTTTCCAAGACATCATAAAATGCCCACCCTGACCACAAAACTCCTTCTGAGTGAATACTCAAGAGTTTGAACAGCCAGGCAGTGCCAGGGACATATCCTTATGTGCTTGTAAAGGCTCCTGATAGTGCTAAATAAACCTGGCCAGCCTTTTTTTTTTGCTATTTTTGTGGAGAAATAAATCCCTCCCTCTTTAGTTCTGTTTTAAATATGACCTGATATTATTTTCACTGTTCAAAGCTTGGCTTTAGTCATCCTGATGAACTAATGATCTTTTCCTCTGGATTATACATCAGCTTTGTCTTTAAGGCTCCTCAC
Organism: Erpornis zantholeuca; assembly: GCA_013400515.1. Classification (NCBI taxonomy): domain Eukaryota; kingdom Metazoa; phylum Chordata; class Aves; order Passeriformes; family Timaliidae; genus Erpornis; species Erpornis zantholeuca. Next base: position 227,691 of record VZTN01029723.1, on the reverse strand, counting down.
CTTTCTCCAAGTGGAGCCAATGCCTTGCTGCTCCCCACTTTTAAACAAACAAACAAAACCTCCTCCTCCCCACTTTCCTTAATGACATCTTCAGTCATTAATGAGTTAATAAAAATCTCAAAGTCATCTGGGAATAGATAAGGGGGAAGAAAGAAGAGTATTGTACACATAATGACAGGCTCCCTGCTGGCCCTAAGATGTCATGGGTCAGCCATGTCAAGAATGTGTGTGCCCAATCATCTGCTGATTTTTATCAGCAAGGCCTGNCTTTTAAACAAACAAACAAAACCTCCTTCTCCCCCCCTCCTCCCCACTTTCCTTAATGACATCTTCAGTCATTAATGAGTTAATAAAAATCTCAAAGTCATCTGGGAATAGATAAGGGGGAAGAAAGAAGAGTATTGTACACATAATGACAGGCTCCCTGCTGGCCCTAAGATGTCATGGGTCAGCCATGTCAAGAATGTGTGTGCCCAATCATCTGCTGATTTTTATCAGCAAGGCCTGAAGCAGAATCTGACACGGCCAGTTTGGGAGTTACAATGAATAAACAATGACTTCTTGGATTGTTGGCGGCTGTGTGATAGAGTGAGAGGGTTTATATATACTAAAACATGATGACATTAGCAATCAATATACCAATTACTGGACAAGTTATTGGATGAAGAATGCACGTGTTCTGAGCCTTGTGCACTTTGAACATGCTACCAGCAAAGGAGACCACAGAAATAATGTTAATTAACCCATTCCAAACTTGATATGCTAATACCTGATGACACCTTGAAGTTTCTGAGAGCACGAGGTAGAAAAAACCGTGGTCTGATATAGCACATTAAACATTTCAAATATAAGACATAAACCTAACAAATTTATTTTTCATTAGGATTTGAGGAAGAAAGGAATAGATTTTTACAAGCAAGCAACTGCCTGTTGGAGCAATGGATTCTAACAGACTAAAATTTTTCCCCATAAAATTTCATCCAAACACCCCCATCATTCTACACAAATTTAATCACTGAGAATTTAGAACATATATCTTATGGGTTGCTTAAGGAAATATCCCAACAACTCTCACCTGCCTATTCTTACATAGAGAAAGGAAGATAAAACTCTAACATGCTTTTTTTATTTCTGTGTGACTGGAAATGCATTTCTGCATCTGATCAGTCTCTTACATTCTTTAGTATGCTCAAAATATTCAGTGTTTATGAGTTTGTCTTCTCTTATTCTGGAAGTGATTGTGAAGATAAAATGACAGTATTTTAATTGAAGCCAGAATAGAATGGGACTATAAAAGTCACCTAATTCCAAGTAAAATATAGAAGAAAACTAAAGTGAAGAACAACATTGCAGGCAGATCTAGATTGGAGTTAAATGGTGTCAGCTCTCCATTAAGATGGACAAGTCCATGATCTAATGGAAAGCTCATGGGTTTTGCCCTGAGATGCATTGTTAAAATGATGTGGGAAAGACAGGTTCTATGATAGTTCTCCATCCTTTTCTGTGTAGTCTCTGAATGACAATTTTGCTGCCACCTGGGAAGCAGCAATGCCACTTTGACTTTTGCTCAGGTGGAAGCAAACAAGGTAGGGTGTAAATATAAAATTTAACTCTGTCTGCCAGAGCATCAATGAATTCAGTAGAAATTGTGCAAGTAGGGAGGAGAAGAGTTCAGACATCAGAGTGGCCCTGTGTACTTGCTGTGTGTCAGGGGCTGAATAAAATCTGAAGATACATCTCTTATAGATCGCTTTTGTGATGTTGCTCTAAATTACAATCAAATCTGCTCCTGCTCCTCAGAGCACTAAGCACTTCTCAGAGTTGTGTTGAATGGTGATGGCAGAGGGACCCAGCCTCAGACAAAGGGGAAAAATAGATGAGACTGCATCTGGTTTTAACTGCAATGGTTATGAAGTGTTCAGCTGGATCCTTCCAAATGGCTTTTCCCTTCCCATTGAGTAAGTTCTTGAAAAGTTTAAAAGTGAATTTGTCCAGCATGTGTGATATGAATAACAAAATGCTCTTAAATGTAAATGTTTCATAGAATAGCACCATTGCCATACATTGCAGTGAATACAGTTAAAAAAAACCAACTCAATAATCCCTCCTCTGTAATTTACAATTAACTTTTTGCCTCAAGGTAACAGCTACATTCACAAAAATAATGGTAATAGATTGACCTTGTTATGAATGGATAACAAGCTGGAAACAATATAGTTTGTCACAGAGCATTAACTGTTACTGTTGAAATTGTAAATAATGTGTATAGAACTTACAATGTAAATGGCTCCCCTTAAAAATATTAATTATGTCAATTAAACACTTGATGCATAATGGATTATTCTGAAACCTATTTAAGTACATGTCAGACTAAGTATGCCATTTTCTAAGATCCCATTCCCAGACTACTGGAAAAATCTATGGCTGTGCTTTGACTGCTCAAGGTGGACAAAGGAATATCGCCTTAAGTTAAAGATACATGGCTGCTTCTTTTGTTTGCATGCTTTTCCACCGAGTGCAGCATCAGAAGATGAGACTGTCTGCAGACACAAGGCTTTTCTGAGGTAGATCTCTCCTTGTACCTGGCTGGTTTCTCACACCAAAGTGATCTAACTCAGCATTCTCAAGTCAAAGCCGAGGGTGATGCTGCTCAAATCTCCTCCTCGTGTGTCCTTTGGGTGGGCTCTGCTCACCCAGGAGAAGCAGGCTGCTATCACATGTCTTTATGGACTGACCCAAAGCCAATATATAACACATGGCATAGAAAAAATTAGTTTCCTCCCAGTGTCTGATGACCACTAATTCATGAACAAGACACTGAAACATACTTTTTGTGCCTCCCAGCCACGGCTTCTCAGCTGTAGCTCGAGTCTGGATTTAACAGCACAATACTGCAGTGTTCTGGCCAATTACCACGTATAGACTGTTGCCTTATAAAGGAGGGATTCCCACTAGACTATCCACATAGAGAAAGTGATACTAAAATGACAAGCCACCAAGAGGTCAAATAACCAGTTGCCAGAAGTTAAAATAACTAGACTGTGGAGCAGCAATATCTGAGGAGCTGGCATGTGTCCCAGGACTGGTTGTCACACAAATGAAAGAAAAGACAGCTGGAATCTTTTTGGATTGACTGTTATTTTCTGTGAATATAATGTAAATTTACCACTCTGGTTTTTCAACCAGATGCCTGAACGGGGAGGTGAGAAACTGGTTCAGTAAAATATAAGGTCTCTTTATATCTCATTTTTCCATGTGTGAGTTTCATCTACTTTGTTTAGTTTTATCCTTTGGGATCAAGGTCTGTTCAGACTGTCTGAGCACAAAGAGTCTGATTACAGTTTGGGCTCTCCAGTAATCCAAGAAAATACATTGCATCCTCCCGTGCCAAAAGGTGTGTTCTCCCATCTGGGCAGCAGCAAAGTCTCCACAAATGTATGACTGAGCAGGCACCTCTACTCACCAAGGGGTCAAACTCCCAGCCAGGCTGGGTAAGCCACAGTTGGATTTCCCTCCTCCCAATGACTTTCCCTGGGCAGCTCTTGTTTCACCATCACTTAAAATTTAGCTGTTTGCTATACATTTGGTGCCATCTCTTTAAAGATGTACATCTGAATGGGCAAGAAAGTTAGGGATTAGCAATGGGCAGAGGTCAAGTCTGTCAAGTCTTTAAGCATGTTGTTGGTTGTAAAAAAAGATTACATTACTGGCAGCCCCTTGCCAGATCAGTACTTCGATGCCAAATGTTAATCCTTGCTGGGGACAAGATGGCTTGTAAATGTTATGGGAAAACATAGCTTTTCCTGTAGAAAACAGGCATTTATGGTTAAAACATGGATGGTTTTCTCATGCTTATGTTTGCATTTCATGCCAATTCACTCTTGCTTGCTATGAGCTTTGCTTCAGTACTTACATTTAATCACTTAAGGTCTTTATTTGTATAGTTAAGGAGAGAATGGTTGAGTTCTCAGAGCACTGTGGAGCAGAAGAGTCAGAGCTCAGCCTCAAGTTTTGCCAAAGGATTTGCACTGTGAAACTGCCTGCTGAACTTTACTTTTCTCATTTGTAAAATGGAGATCCATGGGAAGAGGAACCTGTAAAATTTTATTCGTGACTGTCAGAAGTTCAGTGTTTATTGGATTTATAAAGCAATCTACCTATTTTAGTCTGGCTAACTATATATCTGTAACTCTCTAAAAAATGCCCTTTCCTGCAGTCATAGAATCACTGAATGACTTGAGTTGGAACCTTCAGGTTCATCTTGTTCCAACTCCCCTGCTGTGGGCAGGGAGCTTTCCACTAGAGCAGGTTGCTCCAAGCTTTGTCTAATCTGACACTGGGCACATCCACAACTAGACACTTTGGGAGAGCTTAGCTTCCCAGGCCAGGTGCTTACACGAGGACAGCCAAGGCTTAAGCCAACACAGGAATTTAAAACAACAGAAGACTCAGATGCCCCAAAGTTTATTCTGCTGTGGACTGAGAGCACAACTGGGTGTGAGCAGCAGCTGTTGTGAAATGTGTGCAGAACACTGCACATGGCTGAGCACAGTCAGGACATTAATGTTGTACCAGCAGATCTCAGCAGCTGACAATGCTCACAGAGCTGTGCCAGTGCCCAAACCCTAGGAAGTCCTACGGCTGCCTCATGTGGAAGGGAACAAGCAGATCTGGGTGCAAACTACACTCATTTTGGCATCTAGACATCCTCAGTGTCCCCGTGGCTCTGTTTTTCACCATATTTTGGGAGGTAATGAAACTCTATGCTAAGGCAAAAATCAATAAAGCTTCACTTTAAAGGGTCTGATGAGGTCAGGAAAACACCAGTGCCTGAAGCACGTGAGTAGAGGGGGCCATGTAAGTTCCCAGGTAGATTTGATAACAGAGTTCATAAAATAAAAAAAGCAAATTCAATCTGGGGAAACCTGAGCTTCTAGGTTTCATGCCATATACATTTAGTAGCTATAAAATTAGAATACCCTGGTAGAAGGGTGTTCAGCATTTTTCTGGCCAGAAGTAAAAAATGATAAGCAGTACCCTAAGTATTAAATTCTGTTAGATCAGTTTTGTTATGCAGATGGATTTTTTTCCTTCTCCTCTACTCTTTAAAATGTTTTGAATTAAAATAGCTTACTCAAGGTCACCAAAGACATATGGTCCTGCTCAAAACTTTAAACAAAACATTAGTTTTTACAACCTTTTGTAATTTGGTATTGTATACAACATGGTTATAGACGGAGTTTCTGTAATCTTTGCAGTGGGTGACAGAAATATGAGAGCCAAATTTATAAGCCATTTAGTGAAGCATTTAATCAATTTCATGCATAGGAAATAACTCCGATTGCTTTGCTTTATCAATCTTGCTTTCTCAGAGACCTGCAGTCACCCCAAACTCAAAACACTTCAGTGCGTGCGGGGGGACCATATGTAAAAATCTAATGCTCTACACAGTGTCAGGGACTTCTGAGGGCTGTTTAAACTTGCCAGCATCAATAATCCCTCATGAGGCTGCTAATATATTTCAGAAGGAAGGCAGAAAGCCTAATATTTATAGGAAGTTGCAAGGCCTCGTTTTAGAGAGATTTTCCTTGAACATCCTTTGTCTCAAATGAGTCTTTGACACTATGTAGAGTTATGCAGATTGAGCTTGCCTCTAATACTAAAGTGTTTGTGAATGTTGCCTTAATCACTTACAAACACTTAAACACCCTCCCTGCATCGTGTTCCTGTTTCCATAAACTATGACTGGCATATCATTTGTCAAATTCAGAGACCCTGCTAGAGATGACACTGCCTGCTGAGGTGACAGCAAGAAAGACAACATGAGGCCTTGCCTGTCTTGCAGCTCACTTAAGAGTTAAATGTCACACTTACCAGTGACTGGGACTGGGGCATTTATGGGAGACTGAGCTGAAGGATTGCAAAAGTTCCTTTTTTGGTCTACAACCCCTGGCTCTAGATGGACCACCTCACTGTTGGCAGTGGGCAAGAAGCTGGGAACAACACTCCTCAGCCCTTCCACAGGACAAAGGGTGAACTGGGAGTTCCTGAGCTCTGTTCTGTGTCCAGTTGCATCTGTACTCATAAGGAGAGATCTGGTCTACTGGTACATGACAGCTCTTTATACAGAAGGGAAAGGAAAACCTCGACCAAACCAACCTCATCCCCTTCTTCTATATCTAAAGTCCCCACCTGGAGTAAGAGATAAGGCTTAAAAGACTATTTCAGAGCACACTTTCTTCTCATGTACTACACAGCCTGTACAATACCCCAAGCAGAGTACTACGCAGTGATTTTTTTCCTGAGTGAAAAATTCCTGAAGGAGCAAAAAGCCAATCTCTCTGATAATCATCAGCTGCTCAACTATATTAAATTTAGACAAGGCTACAATAGTGCCAGAGTTGTCCCCTGCCCTCTAAAATTAGAACTGAAAGAATGGTGGGCATAGTGCTAAATATATAACTCATTTAAAAATAATGTGCTCTCAGGCTTTCCTAATGCTTGAAAAACTGATCATCATAAATCCCTAAAGATCTGTTTGCACAGCCAGCCTGCCTCCATCAGCCCCAAACATGTTCCAGTAGGGTCTGTCCTTTCCTGAACATCCACATTTTCTCACAGTATATGTGGAAAAAAAAGCAGGAGAGGTTTGCTGCTGTTAAATGATAATTAAACAATAAAGTTCCTGGTTATCTACCAGGACAGAAGTTTCACCTGGCCTCTGCTTTCTGTTTTGAAACTAACAAAAAAAAGGAAATAAAAAAGAATTAATATTTACTATCTCTCATAAGCACTAGTCCTGGAAGAGTTGATAGGGACCACCCATTTGAAATGATCACAAGTGTGAGGTTCACCTCTTCAAGCCATAGAAAAACCATAACCATCCTCTACAGAATAAAAAAAGGCCCACAATGACTCAAGAAATCTAATTCTTCTCCTGTTTCTCAGCTCTATCAAAACCTAGTGCTAACAATTTCAGAATCAATAAAATCGGCAGGATGGATTAAAAACAACTTTGCGTAGAAGCAGGAGCAGGGAAAACCTGCATCTTTCTTTCCTTCAAGGTCAGAAAAACTTGTGCCTAGAAGCAAACCTCTCTTTGCCTTCCCAATTCCCTTCTAACAATGCACAGAACCCCCCAAGGGAAGAAGTTGTATTAAGGAAATTTATAGAGAGTTGGGGCCTGGATGTAAATTGGACTAAAGAAATTCTGGGACCTTGCAGCACCAGAAATCTCCATCACGAGACAAGGAAATGTAAGCTTTTGTTTGCCAACTTTCTCTTTTTCTGTTATTTTGACTACCAGAGAATCTACAAACAGACATCTTTGAGGAGGGGAGGGGGAATATTTTCTTAGGAGGGATTTCATGGGAGTACTGAGAAAACCCTCTGCTGTCAAGTGTGGTTCTTCCCTGGGGTGGGGAAACAATTTTGGGGACTATGAGAACCCAAAAACCACTCAGCTGGAAAAAGTAGAGGTGGAGTGTGTGAAGCTGGAGGCCATGGTTAAAAGAGAGAATGCTGCTTCACCACAAAATTTGGTAGAAAAGGAGTGGAGTAGGGTTTTTCCTTCTACTTCAGCTGCTCTTCACCCCCCATGGCTGTGGGATGCTGCAGAGGGCTCAGGGCTGTGCTCATGGTCTGAAGGGCTGTGAGAGGTGCCTGTGCCACAAGAAGTGGGTCTGGACTTGATCTGCTGCAAATAGAAATGCTTGTTAGGGAAGCAAACAGGTCATATTACACTATTCATGTACCTTAAATAAATCAAGAAAGGTGTAAATGTGCTAGTCACGAACTTATTTCTCCCTTGGGCTACTTCCATGAGATGTTTCTTTCTCTTCCTTCCCCCCTCCTCATTCTACCTTTGCTCTTTTGGATGCCATCAGCTGATTGGAGGGTTTTGCTGAAAATAGAAATATTAAAAAAGCATGTTTTCTGTTTGCTCATCTGGAATATTCCAGGGGGGGATTAACTCTTTGAATTCTCCATCCCATAAATTTGGGCTTTCCCCCTGGTTTTTGCCTTGCAGAAATGCTAAGGCAAGAGAAGTATAAGTAGAAGAATCTAAAAATATTTTTTCTATGCAGATATACTTTTGCAACCTTAATCACCAGGTGATCTTCTTTCCTTTTAAACAACTATGATAAAAAATTCCATGCTTTTGTGCTGGAGGAAGCGAGATGCTACATAGAAAAGTTTATCACAATATGCAGGTATTTTGAGGGAAAAATAGTATTGGAATTCAAGGTTAATTTTTCACTTTTATTTTTTCAAAGGATATAGTGATTTTCAAGCATGTGCCAATGGGCTGTTTCTGGTGAAATTGGTGTTTTTAATGACCTTACTCTGCAAAGGATCACTTTGCCACCCCTAGGAGATGTTTGTTAATCTGTAGAATTCTCTGGACTTGGTCTAGAGCTGCTCAAGTTTAACTCACGAAAGTAAATGAAAATTAAAATAAATGCTACTACCTGTTCACTCAGCAAAGGTGGTTTCTTGAAGCAGAATAGACCCAATTTGAAAACCTCAATCGAGTTTTTTACTGTTAAAAAAACCACAGTATTTTATGGATGTAATTTATAAGCAGAAAAGAAGAGGGCTATTCCCAATATTATCTTTATCTTCTAGACATAAATAACAAACAACTCTGGTAATCAAAATTTACTGCAATTGTAATAGGTTTTGGCATCGTTTATGTATTGCAGGGAATGTTAACACAATGTTGACTTTCAGGACTGAGGCCAATTTTGTTTTAATTTTTTTTTTTTTAGCTGGATTCATTTATATATGTGTGTGTATATATATATATATAAAACCTTCCTTCCCCCCAGTATATTTGTAATTTTTATGGCATTTCAGAGATTAATTCTCATAAATAACACTGTTTATATCTCCTAATCAGAAAGTTGAAATTATCTGTGACAATGTGAACACTAAAAAGTTGTATACTATGAAAATATTTCAATAATTAATGCATGCACTATCTAGAGCAATTGACAGTGAGGTCATAAACATAATGGGCCATCTGTGTTTGATTTGTATCTGAAAATGCTTAAAGGGAAAGGCAGGTAATTCAGGCTTCTCTTACAAATGTAAACAGGCAAGATTTTCCACCTTCTCAGAAGGTTGTTGAACCATTTCATTACTTTAAAGAAGAAGGGAAAAAAAAGGTTTTTCCAGGCTAGAGCCTTTTAACATGCTTGCATTTTGCTCCTGTGCTCTCTGACAAGCAGCACACACCAGTGGGGCTTTTAGCCTTCTTTTAGAGTACACAGAGGGTTGTCGTTCACCTTTATTTATTTTATATTGTTTGCTCAATAAAAAAAATGCCACTTCAGGCTCCTGAGCAATTCCACCAGCTCACTTTGCATTCTGGGACCTGGTTTAAATAGTTTCCTTTGGACTTTTCCAAGTTCAGATCTGCACTGTTGAAAGACAGCAAAAGGTTTATGCAGGGATCTGGCTCGCTGTGCCTTTATGACCCTTCTCTGGATTTGTCCCAACTTGTCTCCTGAACCTTTCCTCCCTTGTGAAAGTCGAGATTCAGGTTGCCTGCGTATCTGGGGTTGGATTTAGTTTAGCACTGGATTTCTGTGCTGAGACGGGGGAGAAGTGGATTGTCCTGCTATCGGTAGGAATAACTCTTTATCTCTGAACTTATATGCATTGGCATAAAGCCAATATCGAGCTGGAATGACTCAATAAATAAACAACCAAATACCCCTCTTGTTTTCACTGGCAGAGCTGATGACAGTCGGGCTCCTGCTCTTGGCACCGAGGAGGCTCTACTGAAGGAAATGCCATTATCTTCCCCGTGCCAGGCAGAGATTAATACATTCTTAGAAATTGAATCCAGACAGGACTTCTAAATGATTTCATGTGACCTCCTGTATATCAGGGCTATTAAACACTACAAATTACCTATGATAAGACCAGAGATTGCAACCTATTTAAAACTCTGTACATTTTTTTTCCCTCTCTGCTCTGCCCTTTCTTGTTCCTCAAATATTAAGAGTAGGCACAGAATGGGTCACAGCAATGTAATACTAAAGTCCAGAGAAACTGGCTGAAATATATCTGGGTATTCCAGCACAGTAAGAATCCCCTCACTGTTCCTGATAATCTGATCTGGGCTAATTTCCTTCTCAAATCTGAAACTGGTGATCACTGGAATTCTTAATATGTCAAGAACAGACACCAGCTACCACTTGTGAGACTTCTTCTTTGGACCCCCCAGATTCTGAGCAGCTCTTCAGATTTCATATCTAGCGTTGCAAAACCTTGGATGTAGCTGAGGGAAAAAATACTGCAATAAAGCAAAACCAGAAGCTGAGTTACAGAACCAGGTGTGAGAATTATTCTTGACATTGCAAGTACCTGTCTAATGCTTGGGACTCTGAAGCATATTTTCAGATTCACAAAGTGGTAAGAGAATGACTCTGGTTTATGGATATTTAGCATTTCTCTCACTTACATAAATCCTCCTCCTGTCCCCATACCCTCTCAAACAGGAGGGTGTGTAAATGGCTGGGTGTTCCATGTCAGAGGATGAATAAGATAAATTCTATGTTCTCCAGGCCCAATGGTCTCAAAGTTTGGCAGTTTGCATTACTGGGAAACTGCATCTTACTTCAAAGCTGAGTTTCTGTAATCCCTGTTTCCATTTTTGCACCTTCTCCTGTTGGCAGCAAGGTCAAATGTCCAATGTTATCCAATATTCTCCCTGAGCACAGCTCCCACAGCTTAGAAATCAAGTCCTCTTCTTCCTTCTGTGCTCAACCAAAGAACCTGACTTTACATGTTGCACATCAGTGCTTGTTTCTAGTACTTAGATTATTTTATTCTCCTATGACCTTACTTTGGTATGTCTGCCTTTTGAAAGTAAAGTCAGATCCAGCTGTCAAATGATTTGAATTGCCAGTTTTTGTCAGAGCAGATAATTTTCTTGTTTCTACTTGAATCTCTCTCTTTTCTTTCTCTTCCTTCTAGTTCTGGACTCCAGTTCTGGACTCTTCCTTCTAGTTTTGGCCTCGTTATGCTGAGTAGAGGTGGACATTAAATGCTTCAGGTTCAAATGTTTTCAGACAGTTCCCCACTCTATAAAAGTAGCCTTATTCTGTGATTTTTGCCCTGTTTAGCTACATTGCAGTAAATATGGCATAACAGACTGCCCTGAACCAAAACCTCATCCTCTCCCAGCACTTGCTAAAATAATAATTCTTCCTGTCATCTACAGATTTTATTAGCACAATTTTATGTACTGTGTGAAAATTTCATAATAAAGTTCATGATACTATAAACTGCAACTTGTGTCAAACCAAAGTAAAACCTGACCCAGCCATAGTCTGTGACAGATTAGGGAAAGATTATTGGAAGGACAACTCCGATTTCAAAATAAGCAGTTAAAAGACACCCAAAGCTGATGTTTAATATTACTCAGTGAGGTTTCATGCTTTTAAAAATCCATATATACTTTTGTTCTCTCCAACATCTTTGAAAATGAGTTCCATCATTGAATTCACGCTGAGGAGAAAAATACTTTCTTGTAGCAGGTGCCCTATATCGTATTATGAAAAAGAGTGAATAATCATTCACTACTTACCTTCTCTATTCCAGATTTTACAGGTCAGATATTGTGTTCTCTTTTTCCTTTTCAGATATTCTTTACTTAAAAGAAGCAGGAAGGTGTTATAATTTTCTGCATCTATTTTGAGTCAGAGTGACCAGAACTACTGTGGATTTATATGTGGCATGAGGATATTTTCTGCATTTTCATTCTCTACTCATATTCTTGTCTCTTATTTTCCCTTTTGTGGGACACTGAATTGATGCTTTACAGTGAATTATTCACAATCACTGAAATCTTTCTGGCAGAGGTGCATCTACAGCCTCTGTGTGTGTCTGTATTCCACTTTTATTACTCTCCACCCAGTGACACTGAATTTCTTCTCTTCTTCTACTACTCTGGCACTTAGTATGGTGAGATATTTTAGCTGGGGTAGGGTTGGATAATTCTCTGTTGTTTATCCATATTTGACTGGCACAGGTGACATACTCCTGGGGGGCCCCTGCTCAGTAAATTCCCCCATTCTAAAATCTGGGTATTTATTCTTGTAACCATCACAACTTACATCAGCTCAGTTTAAAGCACTGCAATCTTCTCAAGGCCTTCCTGAAAATCTGTGTGCCCTGGCTGGAGATGCACGTGAAGTTACTGATTCCTTTGGCAGGACCTTGTGAAAAGGACTTTGTGCAGGGCAAGGAATGGTTCTGAATATCACTTGGCGTTAAAAGCCATGGTGGTTTTGCTTGGTTAAATCTAAAATAATTTCTAAAGGAGTATGTGTTTTTCTACTTAAGACTGTGATGTGGCATTTGGGATATACAGGTTGTACTCCTTCTCTGCCAAAAATCTGTCTTACTGAGCAAGATGTTTCATCTTCCTGCAGTGCAGTTGCTCAGAGGTGCAATCATTACTTATTTCTTCCATGTCCTCTTTTTAGCTTCTAAGCTTTCCAGCATAGGGGCAGCAAATTTCTATCTATATTTTTCTTTAAACTCTTTTGTTTGGTAACTCTGGATGATGTCGTGATCCAAGCTGATAATGCATTTGTTAAGGTCAAATAGTCTGATAAGGGCATTAAGTCACTGTTTTTAATCAAGCTCCATTTCACTCTTTCAGTTAATTTTTTTTTAAAAAACCTTTCAGTAATACTTCGTCTCTACGAGAATATTTGGTTTGGCCACTAAATCAACCAACATGCCAAAATACAAAATTTTGTGTTATTTCAAGTAAAATTAATTTGCTTTTATTCTGCTGTTTTAAAGAAACTGGTTGGTCTCTAGCAGTAATAATATCAGTAAAAGAAAAGCCAGGGGCATTTTTTCATGAGATTTCATTAAGGTGTGATAATTAAGAAACAGGAAGAGGACAGAAAGTCACAGTGCCCCTGCACAGAAGATGTTTTGCCTTAAGAGAATGAGTAATAACTATTGGGCCAGTGACTATAAACCAGTCCTATAAATGCAGAATATAAGATCTGAACATGGCATTTGCTCACAATTATTATGCCAGCAGCTAATGGTCACATCCAGTGGGTCACCCATCCTTCCTCCCTTCCCTTTAAAGTGACACCATCCCTGTTTTCACTCTGCATCTGTCATAAAGACACATTGATTTCCTTTCAGAAGAAAACACATATTTCTTCCCTCCTGCTCAGAAGATAAATCTGACAGATTTTAATCAAATGTAGTTGGTCACAACTATAGAAATGTTTCCAGTGGCACAGATGAAAACCTTTTTTTTTTTTTTCTTTCTATTTTTTTTTAAGGGGGTTTCTGGAAGTCAAGTTTATTTGGAGAATGCACCTGTGCTAAAAATTTTACTATATGCACCAGCAGTTAACATTTGGGAATGCCCTATGGGCAGGTTTAACTTTACTGCCCTCCAACATAATGCCTGTCTTGTAGTGGTAACCATGAATACTGCCATAGTTAAGGGTCTGTCAGTGGTTCTGTCATAAACTCCCCTGTTTCCAGGATTTTTATAACTCAGCCATAAAAACTCTCTCCAAGCTAAAGCTTAGCTTACCAAGGCAGACCTGATTCTGATCCTGGAAAGGCAGATGATACATATCCCTCTGTCTCTTCTGAAATTAGCTGTGATCCCCCAGGAAGGGCTCTCACAAACCATGGGTGCTATACATGTCCAGCAATATATGATAGATGAAGTGGAAATAGTGTCTTAGAAAGGCTTTCATCCTCTTCAAATGGCAAATAAATTGGCCTTTTTACTTTGAAGGAAAAGAAGTCAAACAACACAGTGCTTTCCAATTTAAATTGCATTTTTACTTTAGCCTTTTATTTCTTAAAGTAACTTTAGGAGTTCATTACTGCTTAGCCTGAGCCATAGGAAAATATCTGATAGCATTTAGAGATGTGGAAAATCATTCACTATTTAAGTATTACTCTGGATTTAAATCTGCGGGAATGAATGTGGAAATGGAAATCCTGAAGAAAAAGATCACTCAAATTTGAGTAGAGCCAATGTTCAGCAACACAGAAACCCTGGTTATTTTGACCTTGAAAGAAAAGGAGTGGTGTTAAAAATGTAAAATTGTAATTTAAATTTCTGTTAATTTGTCTGTAGATTTAACCTGGCTTGTAGGCAAGGCTGGCTGCAGTGAGCTCCAGAAGGAGAACAAATATTGGTGAATAATAAAAATATTCTGTAATGGCTGCTGGTATAGATTTGGAAATAGGTTATACATTCCTCAGTACAATTAGAATGTGATAGATGGATGCTAGCTGAACTGTGGTTCTGATGCTGTGTTAATGCCTATTAATTAAAAACATATAGCAAACTTCGGGTGCTGAATATATTAGGGTTGTGGAAAGAATTGTTCAGCTCTGCCAGGATATACACAGGTTTTCCATTCTACACTGAATTGTATGCTTTCCATTTTCTCCTAATGGTTGAGGTGCTCCAGTCCTCTTTATTCCCTTCCTGAATGCCCCAAAGCTGAACCCTCACTTTTAAACACTATTTCTTCTTCTGTGTTACAGGGAACTTTCAAGGTTATTCCTCTGTAGACCTAGGCCAACAAGATGATCTTTTGGTGACCAAGGTTTCCTCTAACATTTGTGCCTTTATGAATTTTCTCTCTTCAAGGTATGAAGGAAGTTTCTCCTTTTAAAGAGCCTGGTCTCCCAGTAATCTTGGGGTAGATTTGCACATTTAAGTCCCATCAAATGCTAATTTGGATGGAATTCCTTGGTCAAATCCTCCACTCTGTCCCTCTTCATGCCTCACTGGGAGAAAAGAGCCATTAGTGTGTTTAAAAGTAAATTTCAAGGTTTCCTTTTTGTGCGTTCCAATGGCTGAGGTTTATTCCTCTCGTCCTTTTTATTTTATTGTGAGGCACCTTGAGTTATTTGCATGATAAGACACCCTGTAAATGGATTATATTGTAATGCATTGTGTAGGTTTAATGCTGACAACAGCTTGGTTTGGAAGTAAGATAGCAACTTAGATTTTTAGTTTCTGATGTGCCGTGCAGAGAAATGCCTTTTGAGAAGCATGAGGCGAAGCAGGAGGGATGAGGAGGAGGCAGCCAGAGTTAAGTTGTATGAATAACGTGAGGGAAGGCTGGCGTTCAAGACAAGATGAATGCATTAACTTCTCAGCCCCCAAACTGGAGACAATCAACAGCACAAATGCCAGGGGCTCCCCCCTTCTCTGCTCTAACACCTAATGTGTTTTTCCCCTTCATTTTTTCCCAAGGATAACAGAGAGAGATGGCAATGTTTTTTGGTAACCACCATTCACACGGGGCGGGTGTACCTTTGCAGACACCGTGCCTAGAATATTATGTCATTATATACTACCTACTTAAAGGATGAAGTTGGTCCCCTGGAGGAGCCCTATATTTCAGAAAAAAATGGTGAAATGAGCAAAAGGTCTGGTTTTTTTGGGGGAAGTAGCTTGCCCTTAACTCTCACTGGACCATGTTATGAGTGCTGGTGCAGGATGTTTGGCAGCCTGAGCATGGAAAACAGACACCCTTCCCAGGAACAAAGTGTTTAAATCCTGGCAGAAAGAGCTTGGCTCTTCCTCCCAAGGTAAGTATGGAGTTTGCATGGAGTGGGTATTTTAGATAACTCCATAAAAATATAAACTTGCTGTGGAGGCTAAGGTGCTTTCTGTCTCTGCCGAAGATCCTGCACAAGCCTGCATTTCATGTTACTTGCTTGAGATACTCTCTGCAAGTGGCAGAAATATTCCTCTTGCTCCCTTTCAGTTGCAATAATAAAGCTCTCCAGTTTTCTAAACTTTACTCCATAGAACTCAAAGATTGAATAAAAAGATAGCAATTAAATCAAAGGTGATAACTTTGTTTCACTTATATCTTGTTGCCTTAATTCTTAATTCACCCTTGTGCTGGTTTAAAGTTCTTGGGCATTTGAAACTTCTTGGGCATGTCTTCAGCTTTTGGCTTGTACATGGTATCATTTCACACTAATAAAACTATTCACATATTCCACTTATTTTAAATAACTCTTTATTATCTATAGTGGTTGAATGGAGGAAGCTGAGCAGTTGTGCAAAATTTATGCATCACTTAAATTAAAATGAAATGCTGCTTGGAATCACTTTAGGTTTCATTTTTTAGCTCAGAGTAGTCATGAATAGCATTTTGAAAAGCACTTTGATCATTGTGCTGTTAAAAAAACAACAGAGGAGAGAGGGGAGTATCTTTTGGGGAGAAGCCTTTGAAATCATAAAGTGTAACTAAACTTAGTCAGCATACTGTGACCTGTCAGGAAAGAGCTGATCCTATTTAAGCTCCGCTGCATGTGGCCAAAATACTTTAAAGAGAATTTTGTAGATTTCTGTGTTTCCTGACGTCAGTCTGGCACAAGAGGAAGATTGGCTGCTATTTTTTTTTTTTTTTTAGAGGAAAAGAAATGCTTAGAAGTGCCACCAAAGCATTCCTGACTTAGGCCACTGTGCTGGTGACGCTGCAGTTTCTAGGACATATTGTCTCTTGATCCAGCTCTGAATGTGTGATTGAAAAAGGGAGAATTTTGGTTTACCAATCCATTCTTTTCAATTAAAATATGTAGAGCATCTTGTCTTCCCTGCAGTTGGAATCGAGTCCGTGTTTATGAGGAAAGAATTAGGCACTAACCATCCCTTACGGATGAGTGGCATGTAAATCTGGATTAATTCTAGCAATCTGAGGGAAGCAATACAAGGATCTGTCTCACTCCAGTGCATGGGCTTTATGCCATTGAATTCCTACACTGATAAAGAGATGCTGTGCAGTTGTACATCCAACACCAGACTCAGGGCAAGAAACTTTTAATAGTAGTTTAAATCAAAATGACTGCTGCTTTTAAAGAAAGGAAGAGATTCTTTGTGAAGTACAAATAAATTCTCCATCTCTCTCTGTGAAGACGTCACTAACAACTCATTTAAACTCTTCTTGTAAAAAGAGTATTTGTGTTCTAACAAGAAGTTTTGCAGTCTGGAATAAAATGTTGCTGATTGGGGAATTTGGATCTCAGCTGCTCCTGAATGACTCCAGACTGAATTCCATTCATGACAGTGCTATTATTCCAGACTTGTATAAGGGCAATAGACTGTACATTAGGGAAATCAGTGTTACTGAATTATTATTTGATTAAAAAAAAAGAAAGAACCTTCAGTTGTCACTAGGAACAGTACTTTGATGGCTTTTTGCTGTTGAAATTTTCTGAAGCAGTTGAAAAGAAAGCTGTGCTAATGGTACTGCTTTCCATAAAAATATCTGTTATGGAGAGCATCCTTTCCTTTTGTGGGAACACCTGTTTGCGTGGTTTCTGCACTATGTGGGGTGAGAGCCCTGCATCCAAGACACCCCAGGATGCACTAGAATATTGCAGAATAAATCAGCCTGCCTTTGAAATCTGAAAGAAATTTTGCTTTTTATACAGAGAGGCAAAGCCTGATATGGCACTGCTGTTATCCGAAAGAAAAACCGAGTGATCAAAATTGGTAATAATGCTTCCATTAACTGGCAGATAAAACTTTAATTAAGACAGCCTACTGGAAGCTCGGGATGCTTCAAGTGTGACTAATTCTGACTGGCAAAAATATTAATTTTAACAAACATTAATTAGCGAGTTTTTGTCTGTGGCTGAGAAGACAGTTGTTGCACGCAAGTGTCCGTGCAGGGGTGGGTGTGGAGGGGCACATTGGAGCGTGTGACACGTGGTGAGACAGCACCAGGGGTCTCACATGCCCCCCAGTACTTTATGCAAGGTGGATTGGTGTCTGAACCATGTGTCTAAAGACATGGACACATGAATTTCTCACTATGATGAACGTAGCACACATCAACACCAAAAACCTGGTGGCCAATGTTGCTCATGAGGCTGCACCAGCACCTTCCAGTGTGTCACCAGGGGGGAATTAATTTGGAATTTCTCCATTTTTGTGTGCCAGGGTGAACCCTTGTGAGACTCCACTGGGAGTTCTGCATCCAGCCCTGAGACCCACAGGATAAGAAGGATGTGGACCTTTTAGGGTGAGTCCAGAGGAGGCTATGAAGATGATTCAAGGGTTGGAACACCTCTGCTATGGAGACAGGTTGAGAGAGCTGGGGTTGTTCAGCCTGGAGAGGAAAAGGCTCTGGGGAGACCTTACAGCACCTTTCAATGTCTAAAGGGGCTCCAAGAGAGCTGAGATGGACTTCAGACAAGAACATGGAGTGACAGGACAAGGGGGAATGGCTTTAAACTGATAATGGCAGGGTTAGATTAGATATATGGAAGAAAATCTTTACTGTGAGGGTGAAACAAGTCCCTGGAGGTGTTCAGGGAGAGGTTGGACTGGGCTTTGAGCAACCTGGTCTCATGGAGGGTGTCCCATCCATGACGGGAATGGAACGAGATGATCTTTAAGGTCCCTGTGAACCCAAACCATTCTGTGATTCTCTGAAAACCTGGCCCCACTACTTCAGGCTCCTGGCAGCTACAGGGAGAGGTTATACCTCTGACTGTCCCCTTCAGATGAGTCATCTGGGGCTGTTTTCCTCTTCCAGAGCCTTGGAGTTTCCCCATGGCTCGTAGCCTCAAGGGGCTGCACAGCTGCTTGTCCTAGAGCCAGATCAGGCTGAGGTCAATGGCATAATTCGCCCTCCAATTTTTGGGGACTAAGGTTACACTGCTGATGTTACAGGAGAAGTGCTAAATGGCAGAATCAGATGGGTGGAGTGGCTACTTTAGAGTATTTTAGCCTTGTGGCTTGAGCATTTGGGTTATATTTTAGCAAGCGAGATGACCATTCTTTACAGATATTAAGAATGCAGAGCCTTGTGAATAGCGGAAAATCTAACATTTCATGGATATCACAACTCACGCTCTTTTTTCCGTAATACTAGTGTGTTGTAATTCTTTTTTGCCCTCTATTATCCTTTTACACTGCCACAGAATGTACTTTCATCTTTTGGAAATGACCCTTTAATGCAGTGGCTAAAATTTAATTTAAGATCTTTTGTTTTAAAAAGTGTGTGCTTTGTTGCACAGGAATAACAATGGGGCTTCCATGGCTTTTATTGTGACTGTTAGAGTAAAAATGCATATTTGAAAGATATTTATGAGATTTTTTTTCCTGACTGCTCAATCTACAAACTCTGCTCAACCTTGGAGACCAGGCTGTGTTCCTCCTGGTGTGAGCTCTTGTTACAAAGACAAATTCTTCCAGTGATGGCTTTGTTGCCTCCTTCATGCTAAAACAAGCATAAAGTAATGAAAACTTAATTTTCTTTGCAAGATATGGAAAGAAACATGATTTTGAAGCACATTGGACAATTCTTTCAAGAACCAAACTGCTTTTTTGAAAAGAATTGTTTCTTTTTCCCCAGTGTAAAACAGAACTTTGAATAAAATTTGAATCTCAATTACCATTCTGTGTGGGCCCAAATATGAAAGATGTTACCACTCTCAACTTTTAGAAGCTTTCATGCATGTTTAACCAGAACATCACAGACAGTCCCTTCAGCTGGTCAGAATAATTTCAGTTCCAAATATCTTCATGAAGAAATGCAAAAACAGATATTTGTATCTTTTTTATCATCTCAATGTCTAATTTCATCGACTGCAGTAGCTACAGAGGACTTTTGCCTCTATTACTATAACTTTTTAAATTTTTTCTGTGTGGTTATCAAAGTTTTCTTCCATTCCAGCTACTGATTTTATTGCCTAATTCTGGCAATACTCTGTTATCTTTATCTCATCTTGATCTATGCTTTTTATTTGAGTTGCNGTGTCTAAAGACATGGACACATGAATTTCTCACTATGATGAACGTAGCACACATCAACACCAAAAACCTGGTGGCCAATGTTGCTCATGAGGCTGCACCAGCACCTTCCAGTGTGTCACCAGGGGGGAATTAATTTGGAATTTCTCCATTTTTGTGTGCCAGGGTGAACCCTTGTGAGACTCCACTGGGAGTTCTGCATCCAGCCCTGAGACCCACAGGATAAGAAGGATGTGGACCTTTTAGGGTGAGTCCAGAGGAGGCTATGAAGATGATTCAAGGGTTGGAACACCTCTGCTATGGAGACAGGTTGAGAGAGCTGGGGTTGTTCAGCCTGGAGAGGAAAAGGCTCTGGGGAGACCTTACAGCACCTTTCAATGTCTAAAGGGGCTCCAAGAGAGCTGAGATGGACTTCAGACAAGAACATGGAGTGACAGGACAAGGGGGAATGGCTTTAAACTGATAATGGCAGGGTTAGATTAGATATATGGAAGAAAATCTTTACTGTGAGGGTGAAACAAGTCCCTGGAGGTGTTCAGGGAGAGGTTGGACTGGGCTTTGAGCAACCTGGTCTCATGGAGGGTGTCCCATCCATGACGGGAATGGAACGAGATGATCTTTAAGGTCCCTGTGAACCCAAACCATTCTGTGATTCTCTGAAAACCTGGCCCCACTACTTCAGGCTCCTGGCAGCTACAGGGAGAGGTTATACCTCTGACTGTCCCCTTCAGATGAGTCATCTGGGGCTGTTTTCCTCTTCCAGAGCCTTGGAGTTTCCCCATGGCTCGTAGCCTCAAGGGGCTGCACAGCTGCTTGTCCTAGAGCCAGATCAGGCTGAGGTCAATGGCATAATTCGCCCTCCAATTTTTGGGGACTAAGGTTACACTGCTGATGTTACAGGAGAAGTGCTAAATGGCAGAATCAGATGGGTGGAGTGGCTACTTTAGAGTATTTTAGCCTTGTGGCTTGAGCATTTGGGTTATATTTTAGCAAGCGAGATGACCATTCTTTACAGATATTAAGAATGCAGAGCCTTGTGAATAGCGGAAAATCTAACATTTCATGGATATCACAACTCACGCTCTTTTTTCCGTAATACTAGTGTGTTGTAATTCTTTTTTGCCCTCTATTATCCTTTTACACTGCCACAGAATGTACTTTCATCTTTTGGAAATGACCCTTTAATGCAGTGGCTAAAATTTAATTTAAGATCTTTTGTTTTAAAAAGTGTGTGCTTTGTTGCACAGGAATAACAATGGGGCTTCCATGGCTTTTATTGTGACTGTTAGAGTAAAAATGCATATTTGAAAGATATTTATGAGATTTTTTTTCCTGACTGCTCAATCTACAAACTCTGCTCAACCTTGGAGACCAGGCTGTGTTCCTCCTGGTGTGAGCTCTTGTTACAAAGACAAATTCTTCCAGTGATGGCTTTGTTGCCTCCTTCATGCTAAAACAAGCATAAAGTAATGAAAACTTAATTTTCTTTGCAAGATATGGAAAGAAACATGATTTTGAAGCACATTGGACAATTCTTTCAAGAACCAAACTGCTTTTTTGAAAAGAATTGTTTCTTTTTCCCCAGTGTAAAACAGAACTTTGAATAAAATTTGAATCTCAATTACCATTCTGTGTGGGCCCAAATATGAAAGATGTTACCACTCTCAACTTTTAGAAGCTTTCATGCATGTTTAACCAGAACATCACAGACAGTCCCTTCAGCTGGTCAGAATAATTTCAGTTCCAAATATCTTCATGAAGAAATGCAAAAACAGATATTTGTATCTTTTTTATCATCTCAATGTCTAATTTCATCGACTGCAGTAGCTACAGAGGACTTTTGCCTCTATTACTATAACTTTTTAAATTTTTTCTGTGTGGTTATCAAAGTTTTCTTCCATTCCAGCTACTGATTTTATTGCCTAATTCTGGCAATACTCTGTTATCTTTATCTCATCTTGATCTATGCTTTTTATTTGAGTTGCAAAAGACCACAGCCACAATTCAGCTTAAGAAGATAAACTAAAGTAATTCAAGCCCTGTGAAAGGTTTTATTCTCTCGTGTTTGTACTTTCATAACTTACTACTTGTCTGATCCATTTTCAGCTGTAATGTACATATAATCAACCTTTTCAGAGTCCTCACAAGAAAAGCTTTTGTTCACTGGGCAGTAATCAGCATTAAAGGCCTTTAAAATGGTGAAAGTCAATGACACTGGTGCATTGTCCAGATACATTGTTGTTGATGAAGAGAACTGATATTACTGTGAAAGACCAATTTCATCTCAAAGTTTCTTCATCTGCCATGATCACAACATTTTTCACATGTTGTTCTTCACAATCATGTAAGTTGGTGTCCACCTCTGATATTTCATTCTAGCTTGGGTAATTTTTTTCCCCCAGAATAACTACAGGATGATTTGATGGCTTGGAATAAAGCATTGAATGGTCTCAGTCCATTAATGGAGCCCCTACAGACACCATTATATATGAGCTATTTATATTACAGCATTTGAATCAGTGAAGAAAAAATCTTACAGCAAGAAGACACTTGATCACAAATATAGTTGTGTCACTCGTAGATTTTAGAAGTAAAAGAGCATCGCTTTAAAAAAGAATAAGAGGAGTGAAACCATCAATTTTTTTTCTTGGGGAGCACTGTACTACAGGCCTAATTGTAAACCTAAGACTGGTTCCAGAGATTTCAAATCTTTCATCATTAAGCTTGTGATTAGATGCTTTGATGTTTGCCATAGTGGTGGAGACAGACATGCATTCTCCCAATTTTTAAATGTTTATTTTCGACCCGTTACAATCCAGATTTCTCTGCCAGGTCTCAGGTAGAAACATGGTCCTTTAAGTTTTACAGTCTCCAGTTAAATGAGCAGCTCCACTTCTTTGCAGCCTGCTAACTCCAGTGACATTGGGGTCTGACACCAAGGTGGGGAACACCCTCACGTCACCCAGAGCTGTGCCGCAGAGGAGGAAAACACTACCTGGAGTTTCTGGTTCTGATTGCTCTCTGTTTGCCTCAGGGTGTCCAGCTGCTGCAGTACAAGCTTTTATTAGCTTCACAACACCATCAAGCAGCTTTGAAGGTGGTTGATTTTGGGACAACTTGAGTGGGGTACCAAGTGGAAGTCCTCACAAGGGCTGGCCTTCAAAATTAATTGTATTGGACACAGATTTATTCCTTGATACTGCCCTAAATCATATTTAGATGCAAACGTTGCTACTTTTTGAACTAAGTCAAAGGCTGTTAGGTGCAATGGCTTTTGCTAGATCCCCTAGTAAAGCTGGAAAAGCAACAATTGGGCACTGGAAACCTTCATTATGTCTGAAAAACGGCAGCAGACTTGGCTAAATACAGCTGAAAATAGTTGCCACATGTTCAGTGTATGAGTCAATTACACAGTTGCTGACAGGGAAATGGTTGGCATCCACAAGAAAAGACTAAAACAAAAGCTTCTTTTCAGATTTTTCTATTTCTTTTGTTTGGAACAAAAATTAAACACCTATTTCCCAATTTTTCCTTTTTTTTCCCCTCTAAGAGAATAAGAGGTAGTTTGGATTTTTTCCTTCAGTTTTCTTTTTCCCTCCTTTTGCATTCCTCATCTTTCTTCTCCTTATTTTTCCTATTTTCAGACTAATTCTTACAAACTGTTAATTCTGGAGAAGTTACAGAGGAGAACGAAGGAAAACTGAAACTCTCTAAAGTGGTTAAACTAGTTTCATTTTTCCTTCTGCTGTTATAGCTTTTCCAAACCAAACTGAAATTTTGGATATTATTCACTTATTCAACTAAAGCAACAAAAAGGAAAAATGAAACAAAATGGACAGGGAGCAAAAATAATTCCAGTGCTTACAAAAATATCATGTAAACAGTAGAAAAGAATTGTTACATTTTGTACCTTATCAAGGGGAAAACAATGGAGTTTTGAAATCTTTTATGAAAAGGTTCTTCAATTTTTGAGCTGTTCTGAGAAATCCAAAGACCTCAGATCTTTTCATCACCAGTGTTACTGCATTTCTACTTGTCTTGGATCTTGCTTTTACAAGATGCTATCACAGCTCTGCTGTGTCTCTTCTGAATTAACTGAGATTTTCAGCTGCATATTTTAAGTCTACATGAGTCAAACGTTCATTGGACTCATCAGTCATCAGCCCCATATATCACTAATGCCAACTTTGATACTAAGATGACTCATGTCCTAATTATTTTGAATAACAAGTGTGCTCTTGTGGTAGGACAATATGATTTTGCTTGCTACAAAATGGATCAGCAGAAAGTCGCCACATAATTCAGGTTAGGAAAGGGATCATGAAAATGCATGTTGGTGCAAAATTGTTCATTCTTCATCATTTTCACAAGGATGATTTTTTTTCCCGCTCGCTAATGAGTCCATTAAGCAATTCCTGGATTTGAAGATAACAGGTAGTTGAAAGTTTAAACACGAAAATAAAATACATTTTTTCAAGTTACTTTTGTGCTGCAAAATTATTTCACCTGTAGAGAACTATGAAAAACACCTAGGCAAACGATCCACCAGAGAGGCTGTGGCTATGCTATTTTTTGACGATCATAATTTCCTTTTTGATTGTTCGACATCTGTAGTTCAACAGAACATTGGCAGTGCTGCTTTGTGTGGCTGCTGAGCTGTGCTGGGCTGTAGATCACAGTGCCCTTGGAGGTGGCACACCCTGTTCAGAGTGTGGTATAGGCCAATGAGAGCAATGAAATTTTTGGACTGCAACTCCCTTTCCTGTCCCAGATTTATTTAACATCTCAATGGTTCAGCACGCCAAGAATTTGCCAAGAAATAGCTGTTGCTGAATTTTCAAATAGTCTCATACCAATACCTGGGGCAAAGACCTGATGAAGACTCCAAGCTGCTTTGGAGTCTCTCTGTGCTGCTCTCTGGCTCACTGAAGACCTTATCTTCACTTACATCAACCACAGCAAGCCATCTCTTATTTGCAGTCTTTAGATGTTATCAAAGTGGTTGCTATGCCATAACGTTTTTCAGATTCATGTGACCAGGAAAGCCATTGTGCAGTTGTTGTCCCCAGCTCTATATCCTGTAGCTACATGTTAATAGGTGGAGTTATTCAGCAGTTTTACAACTTCTTTTCACCATCAATTATATTGTTACTTCAGTAAGCAAAGTTTCACTTCCGAGTTAGCGTCTTTGGAAGTTTTTCTTTCCTTCTTTGGGACGTGAAGTTGTCCAGACTATCCATGTTGTAGGCTGGAAAGAGCAAAATGCTTGGCAAAGTTGTGTCCCAAATCCCCCTCAGAGGAAAATAATTTTTTTCTAAGATGGAGTTGCCTCTTTCAGCTCAGATGGAAAACTGGAGAAGGTAAACTATAGAGGAGCATGTGGACCACACAAAAAGTAAACAGCCGGCTGATCTTTGGCCTGATCCAAACAAATGCTGTTGAAATAATTGAAAATATGCCAATTGACTTCTGTGGGATTTGCAGCAGGTTCTAAGCTGGCAACTACCCTTTCTAGCAAACAAATCTTGTCTACTTTTACATTTCAGGCTTATAGTTAATCAAGTTAGTGAGACAGAAATGTCTTTGGCATGAACATGTTTCTCTGTTTCTCTTTCCTGCAACTAATAATGTTTCTCCAGGAATTGCTTCCAAAAAACTCAAAGGCCAGTATTTAGATAAGCAATATCAAAATGCTTCAGCTTTAAGCTGTGGTAAGTATTTCCTCCTGTTTGTTGTAAGAAAGAAGGTTTTACACAAGCCATGTAGTCTTAACTTTCACCAAGCTAAATAAAGGTTTAGTAAAAGGATTTTGTGCCCTTTTAACCCCCAATAACCAGAGTGCATCCTGTGTGACCATTCATTACATATGAAATGGCTGTAATTTATACCAAATGGGGTAGGTGAATTCAAACAGAAAGATACCGTCGATGATAAAAAGATAACACTTCTCTGTAACAGATGCTTCATTTTATGATGGAAATGGGGAAGTTGAATGCTGCAGGTGCTGGGCTGACACTAGGCCTGTGGAGAATCATTAGAGCCTCCTCAGAGATCTAGGTTTACTCTGTGTTTAATCAGCCACAGTCAGAAGAAATGGCTTCATTTCATCTTGATGAGAGCCAGATTACAAAAGGAAGATAGATGGCCAATAAGGTTCATCACTATAAGCATATTGTCTTAATTTGAAGAAACAAGCTGGCATTCTGTGCTGAGGAAAAGTGAAGTGCAATATGGCTAGTATCAAACCCTAGTTATTTCAAGTCTCTGTGCTCCCCACAATGAAAGTATTCTGGCTGCTCTTCCTTTGAGTAAAATACTGAAAAAAAAATACTGCAAACACTGCAAATGACCACATTTACTCATGCAATGTCACTGCTTCGGGTTCCAGAGTGCTGAAACCTCTTGAAGCCGTTTTGCTCATCTTAGCAATTCTCCAGCCACTTATTTATACATACATATATCATAAACACACATGTATTAGTGTCTCTCCACAAATGAAAAGGTTCAAAATGACTATTGATCAAAAAAGTGTCCCTGAGCATAACAAGAACACACACCTCCTAAAAGGGTTGGGATGCCACCATCTATCAGTGGCTTCCCACGACAGCCATGGGGACAATGAGGCTGTCACCTGGGGACTTGTGTGGGATGGGGCTTTCAAAAAAGGTAGGGACCCTGACCAGGGAACTTGTCCACACAAAAGATAAACAAAACTAGAGCTCTCTGCTGTCCCAATGAAACATGATTCATTGCTGCTGCTCAGCTTAGCCTTGGTGCTGGGTTTTCTCCCCTTTGTATAATCCATTTCTTCAGTGCTCTCCAGAAGAAAGAGAGAGCCTGGGAGCTCTCAGGCTAAGAGTATGGGAACAGTAGAGCTTTTGCTGTATATTTTACAGTAGAATCAGGATGGTTTTATTAAAGTCAGAACCTTTTAGTACCAGGAAATCTACAAATATCTAAACTGTGATTTTTCAACTAAAATTGTGAATCCATAGCATTTTTGTCTTCTATGGCAGATTTAAACACCCTAAGAATCAGCTTTACATATATAAATTGTCACTCATAAAAAAGATATTCTTTGCCTCAAGACTAAACTAAAAATTCTTTCAGAACTTGAGGTGCAAAACTGCTCAGTCTTATAACTAAGGTAAACTTGGAGTGGTGGTAAATGAATCCCTACCCCAAAAGGAATGGCTAGCTTGTGAAGTTTGAGAAATTTTGAGACTGCAACTCTTTTGGGGGAGAAATGTACAATCGTGTTTGGGGGACAAAAACAGCTGACAAGAGTGTTGTAGAGGATTTAACTTCTAAACAGCTTTGAATAAGAGAAGAATTTGCCTTAATGCAGTGGATGAAGAGGAGGCACTGATGGAAAATATGAAGCAAAGGCAGGATAAAGTCAGAACTGGGCCTGAGGTTGGTCTTAAATAGTATTTTAACCAAGTCCCAGAAGATATTATGCTTTGTGTGAGGCATGCACAGCCCAGAAGTGTCTCCAGAGCAGAGGAAATGGAAAAAAGATGAGCAGAGGACTGCTCAGAATCCAGGACCTGAATAAGCATTATGAGATTAAAGTATGTTATGCAGAATTGTAGTTTGTCCTTACACTGAGAACATTGCTGTTTCTTTTGGTCTTCCTTAAACCCACTTTGTAAAAAACAGCTTATTTGTTATTTTTCCACCTTCCTTTGTTCTAACTTCACCCCTCTTTGCATGTTAAGATGAAAGTGAAGCAACTCCCACTGACTTTACAGGTCTGAAGGGAATTTGGAATTTAACTCAACAAAATTATCCCTCCTCCCACGCTTTTTTTTTCCCCCCTGAAACACTGAAGGGACACACTCCCTTGTCCCTCACACATTTTCCTAATGTCTATTTGGACCCAGAGCAGAGAGCTCACAAGCAGGCAGCCACTTTTGACGAGCTCAGCCCCAGCACATCTGTGTTTCTGCAGGACCTGCTGCGCTGCCAGCCCGAGACAGCTTGAGCGGCCGCCTTATTTTATGGCTGCACTGACACAGTCCTGCAGTGAACCATGCGACCCCTGAAGTGTTTAGAAAGGTGCATTTGTGTAAGGGAGACTTTTTTAACTCTGGAGTAAATCAGAGCCTCCCAGATAATCTGCACAAACATGTTATTGACTCGTCCCTTTCCCGAGGCCAGGAGAGCTGGGTTTTTCAGAAACCGATCCGCTGAAGCATTTGCAAAGTGGAGACTTAGGAAGCTTAACAATTGGTAGAAATATTATCATCAGCTATCAGGGTAACATTATCCAGCCATCCCCACCCACAGATACACACACACACACGGTGGATTTCAGCTCAGAAAGCCCTGCAAATAACACACTGTAGGTGTGTGGTCCTCAAAGTGTTTAAATGTTTGAAGATGAAGTGAGCAGGAACATCTTGCGTGCACCAGCTGAAAGAGGGTTGGGAGGAGTGGGGGGTGGATTTCCCTGGACAGATGATAATTCTCCATCCTTCTATGTGCTGCCAAACTACCTCAACTGGTGGAGGTTTATAAACTTTTTTTCTGGTCTCTGAAGAGCAGCTTTTCTCGTGTTTTTTGGAACACATTAAATGCAGTACAATTAAACAGGAGAAAAAAAAATATTCCCAGGGCCCTTCATTCCCTTCCTTTCCCCTGTCAAGATATTACTTAATTTAAATGCTGCCAAAGTTAATAATGAAAGACGACATCCTCTGGCGTGTCAGAGCTCAGTGCCCAAGAAGAAAAGCAAGAGTGCCTTTCTGCACTCCCATCTTTGCTAAATTCAACCTGGAAAAAAAACTAGAGCAGGTTCAAGGATACTGTAATTAGCAGGATTTAAAATGATCTCTGCAGGTCACTTTTCTCGGCCCAGAATTGCCCAAGAACTCGACACCTGAACCGAATATCTGAGGTGGCTGTGCCATCACATGGTGCCCAGGGTGTAAGGGTGGAGGTGCCAGCAAGGCTGTTACCCCAGGTATGTGCCACCCACAGGTACTCCAGAGCAGCAAGCTGCCTTGGAACAACAGCTTTCCCTTGCTGCTGAAGGGAAAAAATGATGGAAAGTGGGAAGAGCACAGTTCAAACATTCACACCAGGATTTTGTGGGTAAAACCACAGGGGTCTTTGAGGGGAGGAAGGAAGGGAGTTGGTACATGTTGAGGACCCGGGAGGTTTTGGGGGGAAGGAGGTGACAGGAGTGAAGGGACTCTCTACATTTTCTCCCTCCTCCACATTCCCACAAACCTAATACCCTGCTGAGGCACTGAACAGAGCAGATGAGCAGCACCAGGCCTCACTTCATTGCTTTTCCTTAAACCTCCCCCCCCGCCAAAACCTTTTCCCTTTTCTAAAAATAATTTGTATGTGAATCAAAGGGGGAAAAGAAAGGTAATGCACACAGATACAGAGCAGCTTATTAATTAGTGTGAGGTGCTCTCAGTGCTCCTGTATATATGGAAGGGCTAAAAACGTGAAGTACTGAGGTGACATTTTATCTCCTGCTGGGCCTGTGGAGTGTTACTGTGGTGTGCAGAGCCCCCTCCCTTGGGTAACTCACTCTCAGTGTCATCCTGGCTGTGTTCTTACAAAAACAAATGAAAATTGCACAAAAGGATTTGAGGTTTCAGCACTGAAGCTGGGGATTGGGATTTGAGCTGGATTTATACTAGAAGGAATATTCTCCCACAATTTATCTCTTGTGTGCATGTGGTATTTGGTGGGTTTGCACTCCCCTGTCTGTGTCCTGAGCAAAACCCTATGCCAAAGCCTTCTTGCAGGGAGTGCTCCATATTGTCTAACCCAGCAACCTTTGGAGGTTTGCTGGTACAAAATGAATGTCCTTTCCAGGGAGGACATCCCTGAGGTGGCCCTGGTTCTGCTCTCTAGTAAGGCAATCACTGACCCTCCTCCAGACAGCACAAGGAGGAGTGTTGCAAACCATGGAATTCACCTGTTCAAGGTCAAGGTCGGAGCCTGCCTGGCTGCAGCCCAGCACACCTTAATCACAGCAGCCTAACAGCCCCGTTCTGCAGCCGCTGGAGCAGAACACCATGTGATGCCTCTCACCCACTTCCCCCTGCCACCTACAGCTCAGCCCTGCCTTCAAAGCAAAGCTTTTGCTCCTCTCTCTAGGCCTGCAGGAAGATGCTGTAACCACCTTGACCTTGTGCCTCTGTCACCAAAACACAGAGCAAGGGGAGACCCTGGTACCTGAAACTGCCTGGAGGTGGGAACCACTGAAGGGTGGGAACCCCAAAGGGAGCTGCAACTGTGTTGTAACCCAGTGGCTGTTCTGCAGGAGATACTGCTAGTATCTCTTTGGGATATGCTTTTGCTCTCTTCCTTCTCTGGCTGGAATCTCTCCTCTTTCACCTTTAGCTGTGTGAGCTTACAGTTTAAGAGAAAAAGTGCAGAATAATAACCCAATGCCTAAGTTAATGAAATAAGCTTGGGAGCACCTCATATATGTAATATAACAGAAAAGTTGCCTTTGTCATGCTCAGCAAGTGCCATGAACAGGTTAAATTTTTCTCTTCAATGCAGTCAATGACATTATACCAAGGATACTTCAGCTTCTATCTGTCTGTAAACATTCTTCCCTAAATAACTACTCTTTATCAGCCACAAGTTTTAGGGAGTTTGTGGATGGTTGGTTTGATAAGTGATCCGCACCTGTATGATACTTAAAAGCACCAAAACAAAGGGGAAGTTATTACTGGTTTTGAATGATTTCTGAAACTAGTCACTTGTTTAAATACAATTAAATTGTGCAAATCTTCTAAGAAACAGTGAAAGGTCATGCCCGGACCCATCACCCAACTGCCATGTATCTGTTTTCCTGCTGTATGTCCTCTCATTTCCCTGCTAGGTAGTGGGTAGAAAAAAGGCTAGTAATTTATGACTCCTGTTAATACTGTAGGCTGGATGTGTTGACAACATATCAATAATTATTTCTGGTGAGACCTGAACAGGGTAGTATGGGTCTCTGTAGGATGACTCATTTTACCAGAAGACAGATATGTGTGACCTGAGTTTTATGACAGGTGTCAAATATATCGAAAGGTGGTGTGAGGAAGATCATCTTATTGGCAAAGTAATGAGAAGCTGGTGGGAAGATTAATGTTAAAACTGAATTGTGTGGTGCCTCATTGGCTGTGTTTTTGGTAAGTGGTACTGGGGCAGAAGGGGAGGGCTTATCCTCAGGCTTGTGTGGGCCAGAAGTGGAAAAGTTTGGAGGAACAATAATATTTTAACCAATGCGATACTCTAACTTTCATGAGGAGATCAAGAAACAAACATCTTTTTGAAAGGGAAGGAATTGTTGGGGGTGTTCATAAATGTGGCAGAGTGAGGGGAGCAACCAAGTAACCAGGTAGTGTGGCCTAAATCCTTCAAGGTGACTGCTGTCCTGACAACTTACTTGAGTCTTATTTCAGCGAGTGTTAAGCCTCCCACCTTCTGAAAATCAAGCCCTTGTGTTAGGCCCTGTCTGCCACTGAGCAGAGATCAGCTGCCAGCTTGGGTAGCGTGGGCTTAGAAAACCTCTCCTCCTGCAAAGCCAGCACAGGGACGATTGCTTTGCAGAGCTGGGCTCTTTGCTGCTGGAGAGCAGTTCCCTGTCTCAGGCTCCCCCACTGGTGCACATCCCTGACCTCTTTGGAGGGCTGGGGTGGTCCAGCGTGGTCTTCAGGTGCCATCAGAGCGGCAGCTAGAAAATAGCCACCATCACACTGCTCTGCTGGTGAGCCCTCCCTCCACATCCCTGGGCTCCTGCTGATCCTCAGGATAAAGGAGTTCCAGTGGAATGTCAAATGAGAGTTCTGGGTGCCAGCCTTGCCCTGGGCACACAGCCCTGTTTTGCTGTTTCAAAGACCACCTCTTATGTAGAGAAGTCCAAAGGACTAATTATCATAAAATCATCAAGTCAAGGAATGGTTTGGGTTGAAAGGATCTTAAATATCATCCCTGCCCTGGGCAGAGATGCCCCCCACTATCCTAGGTTGCTCCAAGCCCCATCCAGCCTGGTTTGGAATACTTCCAGGATGGGGCATCCACAGCTTCTCTGGGCAGCCCGTGCCAGGGCATCAACACCCTCACAGAAAGGAATTTCTTCCTAATATCCAGTCTAAATCATTCAGCTTAAAATCATTACCCCTTCTTCTATCAAATTATTATCCCTCCATCCTTGCTCCTGATGGAAGGATGGTAAGGAGCTGCCTCCTCTGGCAGTAAGGAAAAAAGTCTGATTTGTGGAGGCAGGAAAAGACATCCACTCTGTGTCTCGATCATATTTGGTTGTGCAAAACCACTGCTAGCATTCCATGGGGAGGGAGTTTTCTGCTACCCAAAACCGCAACATTATCCATGGAGGAAAGTTTTGGGGAAAGCCTGCAATATTATCTGAGGAGCAAGGTTTTGGGAAAAGTCTGCATTGCAATGCATAGATAATTTTTCTTGTTTGTGCAAGAAGGGTGCCTTTTGAGTGACACAGGTGCTTCAATGTCAAGGTCAAGCCTGAAAAAAAAAAAATTATATACTTTGAATAATTGAGCTGTATTTTTAGCCCTCATTTTGTGATCTGTGTCACGTATATATATGTGTGTGTGGCTCATTTCCCTGTTCACCAGAGACACTTTTGCCATATTCAGGTTTGCTACCTAGAGAAGAGGCACATGGGCACTCGGTGAGCTAAAGGCACCTTTTGACTTCTTTCAGCACAAAAAGAGTTGCAGGATTTTTCTCGCTTGCTTTTTTTTTATTGGAAAGGTCACGATTATAACTTCACCATGGATAGGAGAATTTTCTTCCATTCAGCTCTAATAGTAGCACAAATTTAACTATATTGTGCTAGCAGGCACTGATATATTAATTAAAATATAGACTAATTATTTACCCTAGTTAGTTCATACAAATCTCAGTAGTGTAATCAGGGGACTCCCTTAAGGATTTTTGTCATATTCAGCAATTGAAATGGTTTCTCTTTTCCACTCTATTCAGGATCAGAGCTAGTTTGGGGTTTTTACTTTCAGGTTGGTCCTTCAGTGGCTTCCACAACCCTGATCTATGCAAAGGGATTGTGCAGCCACAGCCACAGGGACTGGTGCTAATAGGTGAATAAAACTCATAAAAAAGTTATCCTAGTAACTGTGGCACTGTGGCGAAATGACTCTTCCCACCCTCAACTTTGAGGAAATTCCTGACCTCGTTCTGGTTCCTCTGCGGTACATTTGGTCACACATAGCCAGAATGGTTTCTGGGAAGTGGTGCTCTGATGTTCTTCAGCATGAACAGATGTGGAACAATGTTTACATGGGGAAAACGTTCAGCCTGTTTCGTAAGGAAGGGAGAGGAATGCCTCCTGGCAGAACAGAGGCAGAGCACTGAGATGGTGCGGATCTGAGCCGTTATTAAAAGGACGAGCGAATCTGACATGCGGAGCTGCATCACAGCTTGGGATGCCCAACTTGTGTATACTCAGGGCTAATTTGATGCCCAGTGTTTATCTTAAGCACAGGTGGTGTGAAAGTTGCAGATGGCCTTGTTGAAAGGGAAGAAAAAAACCTTCAAAGCAAGGGGGTGAAGGAGAGGAAGGATGGGGTGAGTCTGAGTAGGATGGAGACTGACCCAACCTGCAACTCGCAGCCCTGGCAACCTCATGAACACCTTTTGTTCCTCCAGCATGCAGCCATCAGTCTTCAAACCCTGTCTCCAGAGGATGGAAAATTGAAAATAGCAGATCAAGATTTCCTAGTTTTTCTCCCTTTGTGCTTTACTTTCTGTGCCAATCCCTACTTTCTCATCTTCCCTCCACTTTTCTCTTTTTCTCATCAAGAATATTGAGCAGCATTGAAGAGGAGAAACTGCATCATCTAACTGCTGGAAGAGACAATGATGAAACTCCATACAGCCCTTCATAGGTACACTGTAATTAAAATTTTTGTCTTGCTGAAGAGAGGGGCTTAACCAATTTGGGGTATGGAACACCAAACCCAAGCTGACTGTTGTTGGTATCAGTAGCATGGGTGGCACCTCTGAACCAAGTTCTCTTTAACTGTAGGAGTTATAGCCTTCTTTAAATATATATTTCCTGCAAACAAGTGCTGAAAAGATCAAACAGAAATTAACACACAGGTTGAGAGTGAGACTTTCCCAGTGAGACAGCGCAAGACTTTAAAAACCTGCCCTAAACATCAGAGTCATCAGGGTT
Organism: Erpornis zantholeuca; assembly: GCA_013400515.1. Lineage (NCBI taxonomy): Eukaryota > Metazoa > Chordata > Aves > Passeriformes > Timaliidae > Erpornis > Erpornis zantholeuca. Next base: position 193,684 of record VZTN01029723.1, on the reverse strand, counting down.
CCTGGTAATGCAGCTGTGTATCTTCAAAAATCAGGCACCCTTTAAGCACATTTTCATCATAATATAACCAATACACATTTTATTATATTTCCTTTCCCTGTTCTACTTCTGATTTAACCATGTGTGAACCCAGCTAACATGATTAGACACCTTGTTTTTCACCAGTCATTTCTGTTTGCAGTCTTCCATGAAGTGCTTCAAGTGAATTTTAATATGTTGATGGTACTTACTGGAGAGATTAATATTCATATTAAATACCCCTTAGAAATAATCTTCAGCAAATCCTTTTGACAGAGGAGTTAGGGCTGCTAACAACAATAACTACTACAAAATGCAATTTGGTCAATTACTTTAATTAAATTTCACTCTGTAATGTCTTCTCATTTATATAGTAAACTAATAGGGAAAAAGTACATCATCCTTTTTTGCCTTCACTTAAATGACCAAAACTGTTTCCTTATGTTTTGCTTTACCATTTGCAGCTCTCTCAGTTTCTTGGAACATTTGACATAATTATGGGTTTTACAAATAAAGCTTATTCTTCACCAAGAAAGGTTGAGACTTTCTTTTGAGTACGCTCTCCTAGAATAAAAACCATGACTGCACAGATCCTAATCTGGTATTTACAGACTGGCTGATTTTGGATGGTGCCAGCATTCCAGTGTAAAATGGTAAAAGTGCCTATGTTTCATCAAATGCTTTTTTAATTATATTGTTTGAAATTGGAGTAAAAAGGAACACAGCTGTCTGGAGATTTTGGTAGCATACAGGTTATAATGAACTCATGAGAAATAACATAGCAGTCTCTTTAATGCACTTTACGGCACTGAACAAGGAATTTTACACTGTGGGCTGCATTCTCAGCTGGGGTAAATTGCCGTATCTCTGATTTCCTCACTGTACAACAGCCCAGTTCTGAGCCCCCTTGCTTAAAAAAAAATGCAACTCTCATTTTCAACAGTTCATAACAGGAGAGGATTTGGCCTGGGTTTATTATGGTGCAATTGTGTGTAAATATTAAGGTCATCTGTTATCTGGAAAAATGCACGAATTAAGTTAAAATCAGTAACTCTGAGCCCACTGTATCAGTAAAATCAATAAAGCTGTTTCCATGAGCGCTGTGAATATTCATGTCAACAATCATAATAAGACATACGGGAATGTAAAGCATGCATGTATGACAATTTAGCGATAATTTTAGGGCCAGCATTATTTTGGGGAGCTGGTGCTGTAATTCCTCTGCCACAGCACTAGCAGCAAGTAAAGCTTCAAGAGGGAGAAACAATTCATTTTTATTACGGGGCAAAGTGGGGAGGGGCCACAGAGGGAACCCTTCTAAGATGCTGAAGCAGAAACCACAATTTTTTCCCCCACGGCTTCACAGAACTCCTGTAAACTGCAACATTTTCTTCAGCAGGCTTCCAATTTCTCTGCCAATGCTATAAATTTTGTTGGGAAGATGAAGTCCTACAGCGCAATTAACTCCAAAAGTGGTACAAAGCAACGGTGAGCAGATACCGGGCTGCAGTACTTAGCACTTAACTCTGAAATTCTGATAAGCCCTATCAACTCAGGGTTGTGTTTAATGTTCACTCCTGCTTATATACTGAAGATACAACCTAGCGGTCACAGTGTTAACACTCCCCAATATCTATTACAATTAGTTTTTGATTAAGAAGCCTAGCATGGCTTTGGAAGCCTTTTATGTTGTGTCAAATGGCTAGTGATGGAGTGAGATGCACAGACACCTCCCAGTAACAAAGCATCTTGTAAAAGGTTTCAAGTGAACTATTTTATCATCCTAATGGAAACCAGATGACTCTAACTCCCCCTTTAATTTCAACTATTTACTGAAGAGTCCTTGTTTTGAATTACTTAAAGATTTATTCCAAACCACTATCTCATGCATTAAGAATCACTAATAACAAAGCCATTCTGAGCAGAGCAAAGCTTTTAAAGAATGTGACTATGCCATTGCATTTATTCTTAAGTTTAAACCACGTTTTTTAATGGCTTTCACATTTTTATTTCTCGGTTTATTTTCTTAGCATGTTTTTTTTTATTTTTATTTTTATTTTTTTTTCCCTTAAAATACGAAACACATTTTTTTACAGCCTTTTCCAACTCACACTGCAGCTTCCTGCCTGCTGACGGGCACTGGAGGCTGGAGCTTCGATGGTGGAGCAGAACCTGTGCATGTGGTCCTTCCTCCCACCCTCCAGAGAGCCTCTCTTTTGGATCTCCTTGCTGGGTTTAGCCCAGGAAGGGCTGCCAAATCAGGGCCTTGGGGGGAAATTGTGTCCACCATGCACAGCTTCGTTAATTCCGCTGAGCAGTAAAATTTTCGGGGGACGAAAATGTCGCTTTGTGTTAGCTGCTGTGGCCTGATGGCAGGAGACACCCTGGCTCGCCTGCTCTCCCTTGGGAAAACGGGAGGACCAGGGGGAATCTGCTGCTTTGCCCTTGCCCACTATCTCTTCCAGGCTCATCCCTTCCTCCCAGGCACATCTCTCCCTGCACTGCTGCAGAGGGAACCCTGAAATCACCGGGATTAACTGGATTAGCTGTGCAAAGGCAGTCTCCTCTCTCTGCTGCTGCAGTATCTGCTGCCTGGGGTGCAGACCTCCCCATTGCTGTGGAGCCTTGCAGAGACACAGAAATTGCTCTTAATGAGCACAACCATGAACTGGTTTTCATCCCAAAATGTGACACTGTTATTTACATCTGTCAGTATTTTACTGAGCTCCCCTGCTCCATGTGGACACTGTCTTCTAAGATGTTTCAGGCAATGCAGCTGCAATATTCTTTTGCCAAAATGCCCTTTTTGACTCAGACTGTAAAATTCTTCAGACTACATTTTAGTGGCAGGAAAAGGATTATAAAATGGCACAGTTAATTATAGATAGATCTTTTAAAGGTAAATTTATGAGAAAAAGGTACATGTAAAGGAAGAAGAAGGTGGAGAAATATGGCTGTCCAAGAATAAGAATAGGTTGTATATTAAAGTGTAGCCATTAAATGTCTTGATAACTTTAGCTGTATTGAATGAGGAATTTGAACAAATAGGAGATGGTCTATTTCTAAAAACGTTAATCAAAATTTTGTTGCAATGGACATCAATAACTATTGACCTTTTGCTAACATGAGTCTCCTGAGCCACAGAAACAAGCAGTTAACAAATCAGACACCCACACCAAATGGACAGGTCTTCATCCTTCACACAGATTTCTGCTGTGTGGAGATGTATTTTCAAATCTAGATTAAATCTAGAGGCCTTCAGTAACTCTAGACCTGTGCTGGTCTTTGGACAGAACTGGAGTTGATGGGATGAGTGGAGGGAGGGAGTGAAATGTTTTAGGTGGGATCAAACCTCAGGTCATACAAGGGCATGCAGGGATAGGACAAAGGGGAATGGCTTTAATCTCAGAGGGCTGGCTTAGATTAGATATTAGGAAAAAATTCTTCACTGTGAGAGTAGACAGGCACTGGCACAGGCTGCCCAGAGGAGCAACAAATGCCCCATCCCTGGAAATGTTTGAGGCCAGGTTGGACGAGGCTCTGAGTAACCTGATCTAGTGGAAGGTGTCCCTGCCCATGGCAGAGGATTGGAGCCAGGTGATCCCTGTGGTTCCTTCCAAACCAAACCAGCCTGTGTTTCTATGGTATCAAACAGGGTGCCAAAAGGCAAAGCATCTTAAAAACATCAAGGGTAAAAACATCTACAGCTGCCTTCCTCTTATTCTGCTGTAACAAGATAGAAAAAAGAAATTAATTTGGTTGGTAAAACCAGTATTAATGAATAGCTCTCTATCATTAACTAGTTTTCAGAATCATGAATTAGATTTAATTTGATGAACATGGAACAGGAATCACAAAATAAAATGGTCACATGTTCATGAGAAGATAGAAATGCTAATTCTCTGTTCTTCAGCCAAGTTATTAGTCCGAGTTGCATTTTTAGCCCGAGACTGCCTATAAACTATATAAAAACATAAATACCTCCGCATTTGTAAAATCCATATGCTGGCACACAGAGAGGGTGACTTCTGCATATCCTTATGAAACTTTAATAAATTGCATTTTGGTGGAAGTCAGGGAGAAAGGCTCCTCTCCTTCCAGCACAGCACGAGTTGTGTGTTACATCTGCAGGCCCACAGCAGACTCTTGGCTCTCCAAGCCCATAGCCAGAAACACTTTCAGCTGCACCACAACAGAGTCCATCTACTCTTCTTTTGGCATGCCTAAAATGCCCTCTGCTTTCTGACTGTACATTTTAGATGATCTTAGATGCTTCTCCAAATTTACTCAACGTTCAGATAACACTGCTTTGCTTAATATTCAAAAACAGCATTTTTCTAAACACTAGAAAATGATAATATTTATCCAGAGGAATATTCTTCCACATTTTCCTATAGTATGACAACCACGATGATTATTGCTGAAAAACTGTAAATTCCACTCCCTTCTAACATAAAATTCTATACGTTTTGTATAATTTTTATTTAAAATATTAATTAAATTAAAAGCCAACTGATTCATGTCCACTGAAGTTTGCATGATGAAAAAATGGCAGGAGAGATGCATTTAGACTCAGATCTGGCTGCCTTCATCTCCCAACCTGAACAACCAGGGACATATTTAGAGCCAGGTCAACTAGGACTAATTGTGGACCTGAGAGAGAGTCCTGGCTTCATGGTGAGTTTGATATTCATCTGGAATAAACAGACAGGACTGCACAGGAAAATGGCTGCTGAGCTGACAAGGGGAATTGAGAAAAAAAAAAAAATCTCAGTTTTTAGGGGAGAGAAATGCTGAGAATTTATATTTTAGGAAAAAAAGATGTGTTGGTAAAACTTTTACTGTTGGCAATTTAAATTAGAGTTAGAATATATTTAGAATTAATAAGTAGCTCTTGTAATTGCTGATGGAATGTTAAATCCAAATATTAATATATTTTAATATCTTGCCTGTAATGAACAAAGGGACTAGCAATTTGTTTGGGGGTAAAACCAATTCTTTAAATATTTTATATTTTGCAGGGTTGTGAACAGGACAGCATCAGTCTGAGAATCAATTGGAGAATGAACAGCTGTGCAGTACTTTTTTCAGTACTTTTTTCAAATAAATTTGCTCTCCATGAATTAAAAAATAATTTGTTCACAAGATGAGAGAGAGTAGAAAAAATGAGAAATTAATGTCTTAAAATTCAGGCTCCTCTAGGTTTGATTTTCTGATGCTTTTAAAATACAGGTCCTTGCCCTTTCCAAAGTTATTTCTATTAGCTATTTTCCTAAGCTTGCTATAAACTGCCAGTTTTCCTCTCTGTTAATTATTAATATGACCTGTTTATGTACCAGTTATCCAGCTAACCATTAATGTCTGTTTACTCATTGATGACCTTTGCAACTACATGCCAGGCACTTGGCCAGTAAATGTCAACATTTTTTAATAACCTAAAAAACACTCTTCATAGCTTATCTACCTAAAGTTTTGGTAGTTTTTTTTTTTCTTTTTTCTTTTTTTGTGAAAAAAAAAAATTACTTATAATTCACATACATCTGTTATAAGGGTTTTTCAGTCAAATGGCACAGCGAAAGTAAAAGAAAAAAAACCCTTAGTTAAATCCCTTACTTATGGTTTTGTTTTAAAATGCATTACAACAGGAAAAAAGTGTAGGTCCAGCATTCAGGCATAATAAAATGCTTCACAAAAAGAATTACTGTAGGTAAATCTTAATTTTTTTTCCTCTTAATTTCAATATTAATCTGAACACAAGCAAGATGTCTCTTCCATGTGTTCTACTCTTAGCTAAAGGCTACATGAGGGACACAATTGGATTAAATCTAAAGGGGCTAATTTTTACCCACGATAAAAAAGTTTATGTATATTTTTGCTCACTAAATGGGCCTAATTTAAAAAGACAAGCAGTAGCCCAGGATGAAAAAGAATATGAGGACACTTCCCATCCAAATTAATGTAGGTGTAGGATGCTCTCATCCAATCTGCTACGGAGATAAGTGGAACAGGCAGGTTTCTTTTTTCCTTGGTCCACTAACATCCTTTCCTAAGAAAAGCCTTGAAATATTGTCTTTGTGACTACAATTTGCAGGCTGGAAATTGGCTTTCTACTGAAATATTTTCAAATATTAGCATCATCCCAGCCATAAGTAATGGTGATGGCATTTACAGAGATTGCAGCTTTGATATATACATAGGTGTATGTTCACATTTTCTCGTTCATTGGAGTTCTAACTTCAGTAAAAATTAGGTTTCTTTTTTTTTTTTTTTTAGTTACAGCCTTGAACACTTGCTGTGACTGTCACTTTATGTTGAATTTATCGTGCAGCATGTGAGTTGTAAGGCTGAGGAGCAATCTGTCATAAGCCATTGTATCACTAATCACTGAAAGGGTTTGTTTTGGTCCTGGCTGGGAGGTAAGCTTTCTAGATTTGTACCTTCGGTTACAGAGACAATTTGGGCTCAATAGTATTGTTTCAAAGGGGTTTGTCTGTGCTGTAACACATTTACTTAAGCCCTGTGCTTCTGTACTGGGTGGTTATACAGTACTTCAAGCATATAAATGCCTTTCAGGTTTTTTGTACTGAATGATAACTCACCTTGTCTTTCTCGGTGAGGTAGGTAATAAATAGAAATCTGGACTGTAACTGAGACATTCTGACTTAGTTAGATCTTCTGGTGTCCTGAAAAAGACAAGTAGACTCAATTACCATGCCAGCAACTACATAAAGATTGTCAAATTAAATCCAAAAACCTATGTTTAAATAATGGTATGACAAAACCTGAAAAAAGGCAAGAATATCAAGCTCTTCTGACATTTTGACCTGGAGTTACAGCACTGTGGAGACAAAGAAAAATACTCTTTAAAACATGCATTACTAATATGAAGGACTGAGAGGCAGGACTTGATCAAATCCATCTTAGCCTGGAGATATGGACAAGTGGTGCTGCAGCCATTAATCCACACCGTGTCCCTGCTTTTTGCTGTGGTAACCACGAGTTTTATTTGTTAAACATATAAATATATGACTAAAAGGGGAAAAAAAAATACACCATTCTTTCTTGAGAGTGTTTTTTATCCAGCACCTTAATGAAGTCGGCAAAAGCCTTGTGAGCTGGGTGAGTGTTACACGGAATTAGCGTCGCCCAGCGCTGCTGGGGAGTTATCCCGAGGTTCAAGCACAACAGCTGCCTAATGGTGCACAGTGGCACTGCCTGCCGGGCAGGAGCGCCGGGAAGCATTCCACATCCGATTGGAACTGCAGGGAGACCTGAGCGGGAATTTAATTGTTCCTGCTGGAACTTCTCCAGAACATTGGCTTTGGCACCCCGGCCTTGCGGAGCGCGCCGCGGGAACGGTGATGAGCTGCGCTGGTGGAGGGGAGGCTTCTTTCGTTTTAGATGTATTGGAAGACAACAGCTCAGCACACCTCAGCATCCTCAGGCCAGAAAGGGAACCCAGGGCTCACTCAGAGGGCATGAACTGGGGTTGTCAACACTGTTCCTTGCAATAGCCAGGGCTTCCTTGGAGGTGCCTCACCTAAGACTGACCTAACTCGGCACATCTTAGCCCGTGAGACAATGGACAAGGCTCAAATATAATATTCCTGTGGGGAGGGGTGTTCTCTGCTCATCTGCTTTCATGTGCAAAGAAATGACATATTTAATCAGGGTTTCCACCTCCCCCCCCTTCCAATGCTTATTATTTACAGGGAGCTGTTTAAATTTTCCAGATAAATATGCATTTAGAGTCTTTCCAAACCATATAATGTGCTCTGTAGATCAGAGCAACTCCATTTACAATTGTTTTTTAAAAACACAAGGTATAATTCGATAGACAGGAACAGCTCTATTGGTTTCATAGATAGCCAAGCATTTATTTTCCACTATAAAGATCATAATATTTACCCAATGGACCAGAACAGTTCCTTCTTAGCCTTTACTCCTGGTATTATGCCACAATTATTTAAATACAGATTCTGGTTGCATTACTTATTTTGTACCCAAGTGGATGGGGATCACCTGGGTGAGTGAGTAAAAGCAGCAAGGGCTGTTTCATACAGCCCATCAGCTTCTGAAAGTCTGGTTGCAGATCTAGAGATAATAGGGAGAGATTAAGGACTGACTGCTTCCATGACTATTTTTATTTATAATGTATCGCTCATTTCTCCCTCCAGTTCAGTGTGAGAGCAGTTTATTCAGCCATGTGTTCTGTGCAGTGCAGGTGGGAGATATTTTAAATGCCTGTATGCTGACAAGGTGAGTGGTTAGGGCATGATTTTGTTATATATATGTATAGATGTGTGCATATATAAGAATGCACAAGAATAATTTCCATGTGATTATTACTTTCCTGCTTTGCTTTTTTAGTGTGACCTCAGAAGGCAGGAGCATAAATCCATACTGCAGGGATAGGCACTGTCTTGTTGCTTATTTTTGGAGAGTCAACAGAGTGTTTGATACCATAAGGACTGCAGCAGAGGAGGTACATGTTCAGAAGCACTTACTAATGGAGTAATTAGAAGTACTTCCTAGTGCTATAAAGGAGATGTTTCTGCCACAGCGGTTTCCTCATGTTTGGGCAATGCTGCCTTAGACTTTCAAAAACCTTGGGACTGATTCACCCAGCAAGGAAAATTAGCAGCTAAAGCTATCAGTGTAATCAGAGGGCATTGCCTTGGGACGCCCTGATGTTAAATGATGGCCTTTACATACATTTTACGTGTCCTTTTCTATCTCTTAATTCCTATCCTTAATTGCCACATTTAGAATAAACACTTTATCTGCATCATATTCCCTTACTTTTGATCAGGACTTATTCTTCTTTTCTTTTATTTTAATAATTTTGTTTAAGAGTTAATTAATACAGAGAGTCAAATATGGTCACTGCAGAACAAAGAACAAAACAAAGCCAAACCATTTTCTCTTGTGCTGAAATACATGATCCATCAAGCAACACCCTTCTCTAACTTATTTTTCCAGACTTTATGTCTCTCTTAGCCAGTATGTCAACATGCAGCCACAGAAGCAGACCCCAGATTTGGTGTACATGATTTTCTTCATTTAGGAGGTTAACCAAAGATGCTGCATGGTCTGAGTGTATTTTTCACCTACACACGATGATGGCTGAACTGCAGGATGATTAAACTGTTGAATTTCTTTTTTTTTTTTTTCACATGGTGCATTTCATCCGGCTCTGTGACTCCTTTCTCTCACAGCCCCTTTCTTCAAAGAAACTGCCCTGTCAGCAAGTTCTCAGTCCCCTGTCATGTTCTGCTCATGCCTCCCCATAGTCAGCTGGTTCAGTTCCAGCTCCACTACAGGCCTCTAAAAACACAAAATATTTTCTTTATTCCAGAAACCTAATTCTGATTTATATCCCAGATGAGCAATTCAAAAAGCATTTGAACAGTGAAACGTAGTTTGGGTTTTGAAGTTATACTGAGTTACAAGAACTGAAATTTCCTGAATTTCTGGAACTGTCTAGTGTGTGGTTTGAGCCACTAGAAAAAAAACACTTAAAGAAACTTTTTTCCTGATTGAAAAAGGAATGGATGAATATCAGGTGTTTAAGCTGCAGAGGTGTGCAAATAGCTACAGGAGGGGTTAGGTGGTCAGTTTAGCCACAGGTTGATGACAGAAGGCAGTTCTGGCCTTAGTTACATGCTCTTGCAATTTAATTCACATCTACACCCAGTATCTGTCCAGGTTAACCTGACTGAGAGCTGCTGTCTCTTTGAGCCCTCAGCAAGGTTGGTTTTGACACTGTTCAGTGACCTGACCCAGCTGGGTGTGCATTCACACAGCTGCCAGCACCCATGCAGTGGGCACGTCAGGGATGTGCAGCCCTGGCAGCAGTTTGGGCACCAGCAAAAAGCCTCTGTCGGGGCTGTTTTGACCAAGACAGTGCTACAGCCGTGGAGGTTAGGCCCATCCATTAATGTCTATCTAAACAGGGTCATTGCAGGGTCTGTTGGAGGGATCTAATTAAAGGTCTGTTTTTTTCTTTAAGAGTCCTTGCCTAGTATTTCCCTTACTTTTCCAAACACCCTAAAGTAGACAATACATCACAATGAGGTCAAAGCGGAGGAAAGGGGAAAAAAGAAAAAAAGATTCCTGGTAGCCTCAGAACAGTGACAGTTTTCATTTATTATCTAGAAGTCATGTGAGTTTTAAAGTCACCAATCATCATCAAGAGAAGAATGGAGATACATGTTAGACAAGGAGGATGCTGTCTGTGGCAGCATAATATTCAATTTACTGCCAAGGTTACTGACTTCTGGAGCAATAGGAGAATAAGTGAAATAATTGATTTCTTACCTCAAAAGTAATATGGCATAAGAATTACACTAGCTATGCCCATTGTCTCTTTTTAAGCAGCTTTCTGGATTTTATATTAGTCCTCTGTAAATGTAGAAGATCTTAAGGCTGTCTTGGAGCCATACCATGAAAAAACCCTCTTTCTTAGTATGTTAGAGGTGCAAAGAAAAACCTGAAATACATGCCTGCCCAAAACCAGGTTATTTTGACTGCCTGAGATTGCAAACATCCTGCAACAAAACCTAAGCTGCCCCTTTGCATTGTGTTCAGCCCCGAAAGCAACATGTTCTTATTGGAGCTTTGGGTGGAGGTCCTTGCAGAATGAGCAGAGGGCATCGGATTTCCTTAACATGACCCTGCCCCATTCCTGTGCCTATATATTGTCTATTTAGGGAAACATTCCACTGTCCTTGCTCATGCTGAGCAGCCCTGTGGATATAAATCATCCTGCTGTGGGAGCAGGCACAATTCAGCGAGGCTAAGGGACCCTTCTGTGCTGATGAACATAAATGGATGTGGCATGGTACATCCTCGTGGAGCTGGGAGAAGTGGCACTGCTCGTGGAGTAAACTGCTCCTCACTGCAAGTAAAGGCAGCAACACATCGGCCACGGATGAGTAACCTACCTGGGGTGGGAACCTGCCAAACGACAGAAAAGCACTTTACTGAGCTGGATGGTTTAATTCATTCTTAAATTATATGTTTATATCAATAATCACACTTCACAGTTTGGAAGGAGCTGTAAGAATGGTAAACCACTGAAATACACAGGGACAGTAGTATGGCCTTAGAGTGTGGGACTGACTCTCTTGAAGCAGTTGTCAAACATGTTCAGTAAGGGGTGGTGTTTAATGCTCAGCAAGGGGTTAAATTTGACAAACTTAAATATTTTCCAAAACAATTTATATTTATTAATGGCTACTACAAAATCCATTTGCCCATAATCAAGTGAAACTTGAAGGTGCTGCCTTTCTTAAGTGCCGACAGTCAACAATATTAAAGTAAATAGTGGAGGACATTCCAAGATAGTATTAACACAATTGATTTATTGATGATTGCACAATGGGAGGTTATCTTTTGTTAATTGACTCTGTAAATAAGCTCATAGGCGTCTCAAGCGAAGGAAAAAAAATCTATTGCTACTAGAAAGTCAACAGGGTAAGCTGGCTATGCCACTCCATAAAGTGTCTGCTCTGCTGTAAAACTCATGGGGCTGGGTAATGGCTGAGGGGCATTTCTAGCAACAAAACTCATGCGTACTTGGGAAAGGACACTCCAAATATTGTTAGCTTGCACTATCCTGCATGGAAAAAGCAGGAACCCTCCCTGGAGCTCACAGATAGTTTTAGGTGGAATCCATACAGCATAATTTGGAGTCCATAGAGCAGCCAGATCTGATCTTGTACTGTTTGATCATTCCAGGTGATATATGGAAAGTCTGTTTTTTCACTGTGACTCATCTCTATCCCCTCAGGCCAAATCATCACTGGATTATCCAAGTTTTGCTGGTAGGTACCTCCCCATGAAATGTTTTACAGATGCTCAGATCTTATTATTGATTCCCTTTGGAGTTCCTGACCTCCACCCTGTTCTCTTCTGGTTGGAACAGGGCATTGCCCAAATTGTGTAACACTTTTACCATGTCCTTTTCTTTTTACTGCATCAGGACATCCCTGGTGACTAGCAGGGGCACTGCTTACCCAACAGCTATGGACAATCTTGTTCAATAATTCCTGGTCTTCTTGCCTCAACAGCCCAGTGGAGACTTGGTAGCCTGATTTTTCCACTTTGGTTTCCATTTTCCTCCCAACACTATATCTTTCTCTCCTTTTGATCCCTCTCTCTTGTCCCCTCCACTAATCTCATTTTCATCCCAATCTGCCCCGCCTTGATATTTGGAAAGAGCTATATTCAGTCTAAATATCCTACTTCACTTGGCATAAAATCCAAGAGGAAAAGTCCTTTTCTCCTATTTTAACAGCCCTGAAATGTGAGCAAACATGGTTTGTACTTTTGGCAGACAACAGCAGATAGATAGGTGGAACGGGAGCTCTGTGGCCACAGAGCTACTGTGCAGGCACAATCCAGTGGGACATTTTTATTTCTGATTTTTGGAATGCCATGAGCTTCCAAAGAAGTTGGCTTCTGCGTCATGTTCCTTTCCCTGTCCTATCAACAACCTCAACACACAAAAACCAAACAACTTCTGCCACTTCTCTCTCTCTGAGGAGAGCACTCAGATTGTCAGAACAAAGGTCCTGCTGTTTCCTAATCTCAGAAACAATTAAGACATCAGATTAATAAAATCTTTAAATGCTTTGGCAGATGCAGGTGGAACGCTCCTTGTTTGCAGGGCTATAAAGCCTATCAGCTCCCTTGGCATTAAAGGGCACAAGGGAACATAAAGTATCAGGGTTGCTAACAAGACCAAGCATGAAGTCTTGCACTAAAGAAATAAAAAAATAGCATGTGTCAGTTGTTGTATGTCTTGCTTCTGAGGCTTCTAGATGTCTCCAAAGCCCAAAGTTTACCTCTGAGATGACAGGGAATTCCCTTCCCTCGTGAGATGTAGTTTCCTTTTTTATCTCCTTCCCCTTGTTCCTCAACACCAAATTGCATTCAGAGCTTCACTTAATGACTGTAATGCCCTTGGTTAATAGGATTTCACTGCAATTTCCTATCCTTTAGCTTGACACGGGAGCCCAGTGTGCATCTAGTGTTAGCTGGGTATTTTAAAGTGCTGTCTGCCTGGAAACAGCATGACAGTCAATTCTCCCAATATTCGGAGTAGTAATCCTTGGAATTACCCTGGATCAGGCAGAAGTGAAGATTTCATCTAGAGGACTCAGATTTCTCTGCTGGGATCACAGCTCATGCAAAGATTAAAGGCCATATCCACAAAGATATTTAGGCACTTCAGTACGAGTGAGGTGCCTCAATACCTCTTGTGGGACTGGCCTTAGCCCTATTTATCTCACCTGCCTGACAGTCAGAAGTCAGAGTTCTGACCTTCAAAACTGATGGGAAATGCCCACTGATTCCTGTTAAAACAGCTGCAGAAATTTTTGTAGGGGTTTTTATAGTCTAAAAAGAAGTCCTGACTAGAAGGAAGCCCTTTTGGATCCTTCAGCTAACGGAGAAAATAGTGAAATTTCTTTTTTTCCTTCCCTTTTTTACAGTTCAGGAGAAGGTGAAATTCATATTTTCCTCTTCAATCATTTGATCTGTCGTGACCCCTCCTCTGCACTTTGTGACACCATAGTGCTTTTCCATTCTTCACTGCATTGCTTTGGGATCTATAAAAAGAGCTACAGTGTTGAGGGATTTCTGTTTCATTCCTGTCACTGTCCCAGGAGGATTAGAGTTGAGGAAGCTTAGAGTTAGACTCATACTTTGCTCTATCCAAATGCCTGGCTTGGAGAGAGTGGCCTTTGTTTAGGAGGCCTTAGTATCCCTAAGGCAGCCCTCAACATGAGGTGTTACCCCATTTCCTCTCTCCCTCATGTTTGGTACCCCTCTCCTCCTACGGATGCAGTAATTCAAGCCATCCCCTGGAAGCATCATCGACTCCCATTTATGTCTTTGCCACCTTTTCTGAGAATGTGTTCATTTCATTGATCCCATGTTTCAACGCAGCAGTTGTCCCTGCCATTATCCTTGACCTAATCATAGCATTTCGGGCTCCGCGTGGTCCCGGGTGAGCACATGGACAGAAACCGCGGCGCAGGCCTGCCCCTGTGCCTCGCTTTAGATCCATGAGAACGGCCTGCGAAATTCCTGCCAGGTCCAGTTTCTCCTGAGCAGCGAGGGCCAAGATAGTTGTACTTCATAATCTGCTGGAATGCTTCTTAGCTGGCTGGGCATAGCCAGTCCCGCAGAGGGAAGAGGGGGGAGAGGATGTGCTCCAGCCCTAAGATCAGATGTCGGGCACAGGTGCTGGCAGCGGAGCAGCGCCACAGCTCCGGAATGAAATCGCAAGCTGGACCTTCTGAAAGCAGCCCAAGATTGTGTATCATGAGTTATGAGGGCAATATAAAACGGAAAGCTTGACTGCATCTGTTAGTTAAAAATTGCTGCGAGAGCTTGGGAGGCTGCGAGCTCAGTGTGTGAGTGAATCTCTAACAGGGTGGCTGTATGTTTCCTTCCTAATTAAACACTCTCTTAGTTTTTGTTACCCAGGTTAATTTTTATTTTCCCTTTCTCTCACTGACATAGAGTAGCACCATCAATAGAGACATGTATTAACCCTGTAAACTCTGAATCTGGATTTGTATCTTACTCTCTCCCTCAACCATTGTAATGTCCTTTGACATGGAGCCGACGTTCGCTGTCCCAGGGGTCACACGTCTGGGGAAGAAAAGAGATCTCCTCTCACAGTGAGCAAAGTTTTAGTTGACTGGAGACATATGTTGAAGGAAAGTGGGTGTTTTATTCTCAAATGAGCCAAGATCCTACGTAAATACTGCTCCTGCACATCTAGTTTTGCACTTTGCAATTGAAGGAGATTTGCACACAGATACAGAGCACATGCAACTTTTAGCACTTTCATTTTGATAGATGCAAACGTGTTTTTTTTTTTTTCTCAGGGTCTGTCTGATCTCAGAGGTTCTGTGGTGTGTTATTTTCTAATCTTGTATCACAAGTGAGGTATCTGGTCCTGTTCCCAAGCAAATGAATGTTAGACATCTCCTTGGCTTTCAAAGGGCAGTGTCAAACCTAAATGAGGGAGATGTAGGATGGTGCTGGGATGAGGCACTCCTAAAAGCCTCTTGAGTGACCCAGGAAGGAGCATTTGTAAGGGCTCCTCTTCCCTCTAAGACACTAATGAATCAGTCCTTAATCACACACTGCCTATGCAGAGCACTGCCCTCCTGACACGAGGACTAACTTTACCTCTGCAGGCCTTTAAAATGAGCCCTCTAGGCTTTCCTTCTTTTACAGGAGATAGCTGACCCCAGTGACCTTACTCCTCTCCAAATCATGAGCTCATCCTATAGATGTGAGGGTATATAACATTCCTTCCACTTCCTGTCTTAAACCCTGGCCTCAGCCTAAGCACAGGCTGTCTGGGAGATGGCCATGTATCTCGTTCCTCTTCCAGCACTGGCACTGCTCCTGTCATGGCTGAAACCATGCTTTTACATAGATTCCACATGATTTTTTGCCTGTGTGGAGGACTATGGGTCATTTCGAGATAAAGGGGACTATATAAATGGAATTCCTTATTATTAAATCAATAAATAATACCAGAGTTGGCTCCTTGCTGTCAGATATGCTGATTTTCACCTTGGTTGCCACATGCACAGCATGGCCTGAATCTTCCATTTCTGTTATGTTCTTGGTGGAGGAACATACTTTCAAAAATTATTCTTATAGAAATTTTTATGTTGGACAAATGTTTTTGGCACAAGAGGGGCCTTGCAGAGTTGAAAAGGCAAACTTGCCTTCCTAATAACTCGTGGCTGTTGTGGCTACTATACAAATCTCTTTATCCAATCAATCAGACATGAAATAAAATACACTGACCTGATGCTTGGCTAGCATGTAAATTCCAAGTCACATGAAGCTTGGGGAGTTACAGTGCAGAAGAAGGAGTTTTCATTCCCCATTTGTAAGATGATATCTGCTGGGCTCATTAAACGAAAACATTTTGGGGCCTGCGTCTTGCAAGGTAAACTTGCTCTATTGTGCAGAAGAACATTCACTGAAATAGCTGACATGGATCATCTGATGACATTAGCTTTGTAAGTAATTTCCATGATGTCAAGGGTACACTGGAGATTAAAGGGGGATTAAGGCCTACTTGCACAGTCAAAGCATCACAGTAAATTGACTTGACTTGGCAGGCAGCACCTAAAGTTGGCAAGTTTTCACTGACTAATCATATAAAATCCAGGTTTGTGGTGTTAGTTGGACTACACTTTCACAGAGGCCAGGAAACGTTAAGATTTCAAGGTGGGAGGTTTTAGAAGGAAAAGGGAGGGGAGACTGATGAGGAGACTTTTGCAATGTCAAGGTGCCAAAGTAAAATAACAACCCAGTTTTACAGGAGAAGGCTCTGCCTTCCAAGAGCAAGCTGGTTGGATTTCTACCCAAAGGGCTTTTCCTCCAGCAAAGTTTATTTTTTCCCTCCCACTTGCTGTCACAAAATGCAATCTCCTCTTAAAGGATCAGACCCTGCACAGGAACTTCACTGAATAAAGATGAGTTTATATTTTAAAAAGGAAACAGCTGGATTGCAAAAGCAAGGGAGGTAGGCAGCTCTAGTTTCATTAGCTAAGGGAAACTCAGGGCCCCAGAGGAGAACAACTGGGAGAGCAGCCATGACAGAGAAAAAAAAAAGGAAACAGAAGATCATAAAGAACTAATAATGAAAAATGGAAAGTGAGAATGAGCCAAGAAAAACATGCAATAAATAGATTTAAAAAAAAAGAAGTTGTGGAGGGAACAGAAATGTAAAGCAACCAAGCAGGAAAAGAGCAGGGCAGAGAGTATGGATTTTCTGGAAATAAAATAAATAATTCTGAGAACTCTCAGGAATCTGATGAAAAACTGGAAGTGTCTCATGTTTGATCTTTGATCTCCAAACCGGTGGCCCTTTCAATACGAACATGAAGGCAGAGCACTGTGTATAATTGGCCAGCAATTTGTTTGCTGCTTCCTCTGGGAAAAAAACAGAGTGAATTTGGCTGGGCAAGAGAGCCCAGACTCTATCCTTGCTGATGAATTAGGGCCCTCTAAGAGCAGCTTATAAAAAAATGTATCTCATGGTTGTTTAGAAGGATTCAGTCAACTGTTTATCTGTGCAGTAATCACTGGATGATGAGTTGGAGGTAACCTGGGTGTGGGACTGTGCATAGCAGGAGTCTCTGAATGGTTTCAGATGAAGAAAGAGTAGAGATTGAAGGAAGAGGGGGCTAGGAAGAAAAACAGATACTAGTCTGTCCTTCGTCTTGAAATCTGTTCATTGTGATAAAATATATAAACATGGCCAGGACTCCATAGTCCAAGAGAGAACAGATTTTTTTTTTTTCAGCTGCCCTTCAATTAGATCTGTAATAATCCTGCAGCTTTATATGGTTTGCAGACGACACTTTGCCCAACAGAAATGGTGCTATTCTTTAAATTGTGCTGTGCTCATTAGGTTTTAATAGGAGCAGTTGTTTAAGGGGTGGGTGGGGGCGGGAGGGGGAATGCACTTGGTGATGCATAGTGGAATGTACATTAATCTTGTTAATGACAACACAGTTAATGGCTGGCAAAACATTACTTTTGAATTAACCTTTCTCTTGTGCAGGCTCTACTTGAGAAACAGAGCCAGGACACCGAAGATACAAGGAAAGTGCATGAAGACAGGGATACAGGATTTCCTATGATTTTATGTTGTTCTTAATTAGGAAGCATATTGGCAGCAAATGCTAACATGTGTTGGGATGTTTAGCTGTAGCCAAATAAATGTTTTCTATTACAACTCTGAATACTTTGCCTAGCCAGAGCCCATGCTGTTCTGTTCATGTCTTACAAAATCCCTTTATAAGTCATTTTGGGGGCCAATTTTCTGTTGGCTTATGCAGCAGAGTTACTTTGAACATATGTAGACTCAGACTCCAGAAGGGTCGATGTCCTCACTTTTTTTTTTTTTTAATTCTAATTTTTTTAAAGTGATAAATGGGGAAGCCCTTCTTATGAAATGCTTCTGTAATCCAACTAAACAATGGCCAATACCGAGCATGCTCATTTAAAGCAAAAATCCAGGGAATGGATATAACTGGTTTTCTCTGGTCACATGTTCACACAAAAGCTGAATGAAAAATCCATAATGAATCATTTATCTGATATTTAATCTCCTTCTCCTGTTTATGAATAGTCTGCAAATAATCTGCTGTTCATTTTTAATTTTTTTATTTTTTTTGGTTCTGTTTATCATTTCAAATTATTAGCTAAATAATTTCTGATCTGACTTGCAGGTTATTTGAGAACACTTTGAATATTCACAATTTACAACTCCTGTTACCTCACTGATGGAAGCACAGAACTGGAGTGTTGCAAGTGAGTAGTGCAAGTCATTTTCGTGCAAGTGGAAACCTAGGGTTTTATCTTTCCAGATGAATTGCTACTTTTACTTTCATTATTATTAATTTTTCCTGATAATAGAGCTACCTCTAGGTAGGAAATCTGATTTGTGTCTCCCACCCACCTTTGAGTTTCATTCTTGTATGAACAGCTTATTCTAGTTGTGATAGAAACTTGCTGAGACCCCTTTCTGCTAGAGGGGGAAAGAAGGTGCTCAGGAACTGCCCATAAAGTGTCATATATGAAAGACAATGAACAATGGAGTTAAAAATATCTCCCAACCTTATAACAATAGCAGTTGTTCTGGGTTGCTGCAAATATCAATTTATGGTGAAAAAGAAGGAAGACAGGTTGCAGTATTTAACCACTTGTGAATGTGATTAGCTGCTTGAAAGTGTAAGGAGCGTATCCTATCAAAATCCATAGCATAAAAAAAATCCTTGCTCTTAAACTTCTTCTCAAAATGGACCCCATTAATCACTAGTAAAAGTTTCAAAACCACTTGGCTGAAGGTCTGGGATAACAGGAGATTTTTGGGAGGTCATGCTCTCTGACTGGCATCCTTGGCCCTCTGCTGTCTCAGTTTCTGCTCTCCTGGATTCCCTCTGGCTGTGGTAACCTGTCTGTCTCTGGGCTGGGCTGTGGTTACCAGTGTGAAATCCTCCCTGGGCTCATGTTCCTGGGGACTGGGCTGCTCAGGAGAGCACAGAAGGGAAACAAGAGGCACCAGAGGCT
This sequence comes from Erpornis zantholeuca, assembly GCA_013400515.1. Lineage (NCBI taxonomy): Eukaryota > Metazoa > Chordata > Aves > Passeriformes > Timaliidae > Erpornis > Erpornis zantholeuca. Next base: position 174,538 of record VZTN01029723.1, on the reverse strand, counting down.
GAGCCTGGCCTTAAGAATTTGGCTTCAAAGAAAGGTAGGGCTGCAGTGGGGTGGTTATGAACCAGCAGAGATTATAACTAGACCTTTGGAGTCCAGGCTGACATTTAAAGGCTTGAGGCCTGCTGTAGAGCAAAGAAATGTCAATCTTTAAAAGAGAGGATTGGGCTGGTTAGTAGGAAGGAATGTCAAAAGAGAGTTTATAGGAATCTCTTAAAGTTGAAGCAAATGTATTTCATTCCTTTGATATGAGCACGTTTCTTCTTGATTTACCTGTGAATGAATGTCACAAGAGCTAGAGCTGGCTAACAGATGCTTGAAAGGACATGGGGGAAGCACAGAGACTGGGGGGCTGGTTAACATTTGACTGAGGGCACATAACGTGTAAGCCTGCCTTATATTGGAACTAAATCATCCCCTCTGATGTGCTGGGAGCTGGATCTCTGCACTCGTTCTTGTGGCTCAGAGAACCACTGAGTGGTTATTCACACTTAACTCTTTTTAGGATCACCCATTACTCTTATTAACAACAGCGAGCACTACCGAGGAGAAGGAAAAAAATAATATTCTTTTCACAAAAAAAGGTAAAAACATAATAGTGAATTAAAGTTCTAAATGATAGGACTGTTAACATAATGCCTTTTGTCTAGAATGAACTATAAAACACACATATATACAATGGAGAAAACCCTGTAAATGTGTAATGGACAAAAAAATATATATATAATAAAACTGTTGAAAGAATGCATTTTCTCAGCACCAAGGCTATCCATAAAATTTTTACAGTTTTCCACTATATAACATTATCCTTCATAAAAAATGATATTTTAAAGCAAAAAGGTTGGCAAAAGAAACAATTGGTAGTTAACGGAAGGACGGGATTACAGCACTGTGCCATTGCTGTGAACGGTGGAATAGAAAATGAAAAACATTTGGGGCATTATATGAAGCCCAGCAGTCATGCTCCATATGGTTTGAAGAGTTGAGCAATGCTTGACAAAGATTTTATGACTTCATTTTCTTAACATTGAGTATTATTCCTTCAATCTAGTCCTCCCACCCCATTCCTTGTCTTAAATTTCTCCTGTTTTTCAGACAAAGAAATCTGCTTTATTAGTATGTATCATTTATATTGAGTTTAATCACATCTGGTTCAATACAGCCTTTTGTTACCAGCAAGGCCTTTCTGAGGAATGCCCTGTAACAAGGTATTGGGGAAAAATTGAGATAATTTGGTCCCCAGACCCTCTAATACAACTTCCTATGTGACCTGGTTTTAGGATAAATAGCCAGAGTCCTCTGTATAAGAGGACAGGTCAATATTTGTGGATAATTGGATTTGGAGCACAGAACTTCCTGCCTCCCAAGCCCGTGCTCAGACAGATCAGGTTAAAGTTTTATATCTCTTAGCCCACGTCATGACTTTTAAAAACAAATACTGCTCCCCTCAGTCATAAAATACATACAAAAATTAGTTAGTCATTCTTCAGTCTGCAATCTATGGCCATGTGTGCTGCCAGCAGTGGAAGTGCACAGCCTTCCCCAGAAATGCCTATGGATTACCCTTATTTTGATTTGACATTTAAATCGTTAGGCACAGCTGGGGATTGGGCCAAGTTGTGCATTTGTAATCACAAGATGAGAATCCCTGCTGCAAAATGCACACCGTAAAAAGAAAGGATATTTATGTCTTCCCTTCAAAAACACTTAGTACATCCATGGAGGTCTCAACATTGGCACACAATCTTCTATATAAAGGCAAACAGAATGTTTACTGCTACTGCAGGTGACCTAAACTGAAAAATTCAAACCTGGAACCAAAACTTTTTGAAAGTCTGAGCATTTGGATCTGCAGTCTTGACTTGGATGAATCTCTAAAAATGAATTACTCTTGTCATTTATGACATCAGTTCGTGTACTCTGCTACACAAAATAGATCTTTCCTGAGACATCACTTTTCATTTCATTTACTTTACTTCACAGAGAAAGGCAGAGTTCCTCTAACCCTTCTCCTGCTGCCCTCACATGTGGATCTCACATGCCGAGGTATTTCAGATGGCATGTTGTGAATTAGGTGGATAGAGTATCACTGGGGGTGTGTTTTATCCCATGGACTCAGTCCACTGGAGAGCACTCAGCTGGTTAATATTTCATATGGATTCTTTTCTCTTTTCTTTCCAACCATCTATGTAAACTCTAAGACAGCCGGTCTGGTTTTAGGAGGTGATTTCCTCGCTGTGGATTAAGGATCCATTTGTGAGTCACTCTTCAGGCACTTCAGAAGAGATTTCAGACCTGAAAGAATGTATTGTAAACAGAATAATGTGCTTTCAAAATTAGCTCCTGTACCAAATTATGTATTTACTTAATACACCTTAATGGCTTTTGAAGAAGCCATTAGGCTCGATTGCGTAAATAGTATATATACCAAAATATGTATTTAACCTAGATAGGGCAGTACCCCATTGTTGGTTTTCCTTCCTTCTTTACAAAGTTTTATCTTCATGGCCTTTTGAAAGTCTATTATTCCTGAAGAATTTATCCTCCAGGAGATTGTTTTGGACAGTGGCAGCTGAAGGGGCAGGGAAGAAAGGGGGTTCCTGAGTTTTAATGTGTAGGAAGGAGGAATAGCATTCAAGAGGGCTATAGGACTCTTCAGATTTTGGAGTGGGGAGAGGAGAAATTCAAATATTATTGAGCAAAGCAATTCTCTCAAAGGGCAGGATCCTACAGGGCTGATCCTAACTTAGAGAATGGGAGTGGGTTCATGCATCAGTCATCTTTGTTTTTACACTGGGCTGGATGTGGATAGTCCTACATGTCCCTGACAAAGATGAGTAGAAAAGAAAGAGCCTTCTGTCTGCTCCCACCATGGAGGTGCAGGACCTGCCCATGCTGGAGGCACTCTGCTGTGGTGAAACCCTCATGGGACTCCTTGGGAAGCTCCTTGAGGACTCCTTAGGGTCAGGGCACTCTCAGCCTCGTATTTCAAACAGGCCTTATACGCTGGGAATTCATCAAAGAACTTAATCTTTCCATTTGGTTTTCCGTCTGTATATAAATATAGAGAGGTAGGATAATGTTCCTTGACAGTGGCTTTTTAAGGATAACTTAATGTAGGAATATTACATGTGAGAGGGGCACTACTCCAGTTGGGACTGGCGCAAAATAAGTGGGGAAATAAGTATAAAGAAGCTGAACCTGCTGTGTTCCACTCTTTAACTGCTACCTCCTGTAACTGGCACAGCAAGTAAACCATATATCTGCTAATGCTGCAGGTGTACTCTCAGCTAGCTCATAATGGAAAAAATATCTGTAAACAACTGCTCAGTTACAGCAAATGCCAAAAATTACAGTCCATGCTATCCGCAGGTGATTCCACCAATCCCAGCCAGGCTCACCAGTTCGGAAATAATAACAAATGTGAAAAGTCCAGAAAATGATGTTATCTCGCTCAGAAAATGCAATGAGAATGAGCAGTTAAGGGCTAAAAATAGAAGTGTTGTATGAGGCCTTGTAACTTTGGCACTGAGACATAAAGAGCAGAGTGAGAGAGGGTGTGGAAGGCACTGCCAGCACTGGGCAAGAAAGAAATGAGTGATGGGCACACAGGGATAACCAGGATAAGGGGAGAAGAAAAGTTTCTCAAGTTTTAATGGAATTTACTATAGACCTGTGTGTTTTTTAGGGCTCTGGAAAGTTCCTGTCTGTATTAATCAGTCTATTAAACAAACACTTCTGCAAACAGTCTGCACAAACTCCTCAAGTTGGTTCACCTGGGTCAACCTGCAGGATGGAAGGGGGCAAGAAGACTTATTGGGCTTCTAAAGAAATTATTTATCTGTAAGTACAGTCAACATCATGAAAATGAAAGTTAATTCAGCCTGAATCTCTGACAGGAGTTGCTCTCCTGCTAAAATCTGTTTGTAAAAATCCTCTTGCCTATTTGGTGTCAGACAGTTATCTCCAGGTAAAGTAGATTTTGGATACACTTCAAGTTGCCCTGTCTTGATTTCTAAAAGGAACTAAATTAATCTGAATTCAAATTAGGAAATATTAATATTAATAATAATAATAATAAAAACAAACTGGACTATTGCTGGTAAGTGTCTTAAAGATGCAGTTTCTCATCACTAACTTGAATCTGAGTATGACCACAGAAGTATAGCAGAAATGATTTTGTGCAAATACATTCAAGCAATGTTATCAGCAGCAGGCCGAAAATGCACTTGGAGCTGTATTGTTCTTTTCCATTGACTTTTTGTTGACCGCAGGAAAAACAGGTTTTAAAGTGCGACACAGTAGCAGAGTCTGAAGGAGTGAAAAACTCGTAGAGCCAGTTTGAGCTGTAAGGGTGTGCTAACTTGTGACCCAGACAGGAGGGTGGTTTTAAAATAAAATTGAAACAAAGAAGTTCTGTTGTGCTTTTTCCATAGCCCCTGTAGGAAATCATGCTCCATCTCCTCCAGCTTGTCCCACACACCTTCTTCCCATCTCTCTCATTTACTGTGCCCTGCTTTCTCATATCCAAGACCTTGTACCTTGTTCCTTCCCTGACCCTCCCTTCCCATCTGAAATACCTCTGGCTGTCTATTTTTCCCTGTTTTGTTTATTCTTCCTCGGTTTAATAAAACTGTAATTTTTTTCCTGCTTAGTGATTGACTTTAACAAATATTTAGGATTTCTTTGGTGCCAAATTACATTTTTATCCTTGGTGAAAGTATGAAAAATTGCCCTAGAGAGGCTGATTTTACACATTTAAAATGTTTTCTGATTTATATGATTATCATCATGACAGATTTTTAGACATATTTCTTGATGATGTAAGATTCCTAAATAACTTGTTGAAAGACTTTTTTTTTACAAGTGAAGTTAAAGATATTTTATGAACTTATTTGCAAAGTTTGACCAGAACTAAAAATATTGCTATGCCCCTTTTGTCCTCAGTGAAAGAGTATTTTTATTTTCAGTGTTGGTGGAAGAGAAAACTGAGCAGCTCCATGGTTTAGATGAGACACCATTTATAGGGTAGAATTTTGGTACTTCATAAACTTTCCATCACAATGAGACATTTGTCTTTATTAATCTGTAGCTGCTCCCTTAAAAATAGGCTTTTCCATATCTTTTTTTTTTTTCCTCAGGTACTGGGAAGTTGTTCATTCCTGGTGTTCTATCAGGCATGTCAAAGGCAAATATTTCTATGTGCATCTGTATTTAGGCCACCCATCCTGAATATGTAGCTCAGCTTTTCATGCCAAAAGTCCTCTGCACTAAATTTCATGCTGCATTTTCTGTGGGTTACTTAAAGGTGCTATTTTTCTTGTTTTTATTAGAAAGCTCAAACTGAATTGTACTCTAAATAAAAAGCAATTTTTTTAGAACCTGTGGGTTAGTGTAAGTTCATCATGAGAACGAAGCACTGTTTTACCTTCACTAAAGGATTATGGTTTCAATAGTAAGAAATTTACCTCCAGAGCTTCTAGCAGCTTATTGATTGCTAACTTGACATATATTTGTATGTTACAGATTTCTACAAATTCTGCTCAGATAAACGTTTAGAGACACCATCAAAGACCTGTTTTCATACATGTTTAAAGATGTTAGATGGCTTCCAATTCTATACATGTGGATGTGCACAATTTAAGAAAAAAATTGATACTGTTTGGAATTACTGTTCCTCAAAAATTCATAAAGATGTTGTGAAATGCTTAGGCTGTATAACTTTAATTGAAAGTATTTATCCAGCTCTGATTTCAACAGATGTCTGGACAACAGGGGAAAAATCACCCCCACCCTGTAACAAAACATCATCTGCTTCCAGATTTCCCATGCTAAAGTTTTTATGGCAGTCAGTGGTAACACATGTACTTTTTTTCATGCTTTTATAAAAACTACTTATCTTTTTAAAAAGCCTTATTTTTCCCTTATGCAGAGATGCCCTCTGTGTACTGGCTGATTTTCACTTGAAGGTTGAAGACATTTTCACACTGAGGACACATGTTTTTGAACCTCCATATTTAAGGGAACTGGGAAAAAAAAATACACTGAAACATTTGGATCCATCTGGTTAGATGTGGGAATGTTATGATCATCTGAACATCTGGATTAGATGGTAACTGCTACCAAACAGTTTGGCAAATAGTAGATTTGTCCCTGCTCAAGCCTTCTATGGATGGGTTAGAGGGATTTTTTGCCTAATGATGTGCTTGGCCATACTTCTTTCTGTCTCCACTCTTCTTCACCACCAGTGGGGATATTCCCCTCCTCTAGCGACAGAAACCACTCCACTGCTCTCCCTGCTCCCTGTGCTCTCCTCAAACAGTGTTTTTCCATAGGGCATGCACAAATCCTGTTGTTTTACATCAGATTGTCATTGCAGCCACAGGCATGTGTCTGCACTTGTCCCCGAGCAAGAGAGGGAGACGAGTTTCCTCGTGCCTGTGCTTGCAGCCTGTGTGACCTGGGCTCCCCCAGCCTCTCCCAGCACACATCCTGCCTGCTGGGACTCCAACCAGAGCTCTTTCCACCTCGGCAGTCGGCGTGGAGAGGAGATGGGATTGTGCAAGCGAGGAGCTGAGCTGCCCTGGGGGGGCTTCAAGAGGTGCAGTGTGGTTGCCTCTGCATCCAAATAGACGCTGCTTTGGAGCAGAGAATGGCTCAGTGTGAAAATATCCCCTGAGCAAAAGGGACTGGGCTGTGTCTGTGGCCACTGGCAATGAAAACGCCATATATTAGGTTTATAACAAAAATATTGCCTAAGGCTCCATTTCCTAGTCAAAACTTATTTAATAGAGCATTGAGAGCAGCCCAAGGCAAGAGGAAGGTCAGTGTGTTGTACCCCAGGTCTGCTGGGTGATGGCTGGAAGCCTCCTCAGTGCCACTGTGTCATTTGATGCTCCACGCGCCCGTGTCCGGCCCACGAGCACATGCTGAAATTCCTGAGCATGTGCGTAAAGTTAAGTACTTAAATGCTTTGCTGAATAGGAATTGACTGAACATGTGCTTAAGTATCCTGCTTAATTGCAGCATTAATCATTTTTACAGCTGACAAAATCACTGCCCCAGAAAAATATTCTCCAATTAGAATGAGCGGGATTATTTCTTTCATTTGTGGGAAATAAGTGTGTTCCCAGTTGTACTGAACGTGTTCTGTTTTCTGTGATATTAGAAATCATTTTCCATAAGATTTCATATTGCTCAGGAGAAAACTTGTGAAACTTTGGAGTTGATCAGGTCCCTAGATTTGAATTTATATTAAGAAAACATTGTAAGAAAGGACATAATGGGACAAAAACATGCACTGACTTTTTTTTATTGACTTCACCTAAGGGCAGAACTTGGGCCACTGTGCTTGTTCATTAATTCTCTCTTGTGGAAGCTACCTTTTCCATATGTGATTTTAATTTGTTTGTAGATGCTGAATGTAGTTTTTCATATGGTAGAGTGCTCCTTTTTTTCCCCCCCTTATTTCCTTCACAGTCTTTTCATAATAGAGTTTAAACCCAGAAAAAACAACAAACCCAAATCAACAAACCAAATCCCTTTGTATGTGCAGCCAGTTAAGCAGATAATAATGGTAATTTCTCTGCTCTGCTAATGATGATAATATTGATATTTATCAATAACAAATAGCATGCAAGTGCCTGGGTGAATAGAGTATTTTGCACAGTGGGGTTTTATATCTATGTAAGAAACATGGAGTGGTGGAGGCTGCTAAAGGCAGGTGAGGGAAGCTGAGCAGAGAATTGCCTCACAGCAGAGAGCCCATGAACAGCAGAGGGGGAATTTAGTCCTAGCCAAGAGCAGAAATAATCCTTGCAGTAAAAAAGCTGCAGAATCCTTAATCTCAATATCCAGCCTAAAAAAGACCATGGACCTTGGGGCTTAGCTAAGTGAGCTCTCACTGGAAATAGCGTGGGGCTCATGCAGGGTAATTTGGGAGTGGGAAGGTCCAAGGGAAACCTGCTTGTTGGCAGAGCTAAGCCCAGGCAGCCTGGATATTTCCAACCTGCTCCTTAGACTGCTACGCAGTCCCTTTGGTGCTCAGTCTGTTTTGTTTTATTAAGTCTGCAAAGGGGACTTTTGAGAGGCGTTATCTTCAGGAGATAAATTTACAGCTGCTTTGCTTTCTATATTATGTTTACATTTCGAACCTGTGAGTCTGAATATTGCCTGTTGCTAAGGCTGACTCTGTAATAATTGATTTTGAGGCTTATGATTGTTCTCTAGACAAGGGGAAGGGGGAGAGGGAAGGATGGCCAAAGAACAACCAGCTATTCCAAGACCTTTGAAGGTGAATTGAACAACTGCTCACAGCCCAAAAAAACTGCTGGAGCAAAATACTGAACCTTCTTGTTTACTGGGGCCAGTTTAGGAAGCGACCTTTGAGTTTTGTTGGAGCAAATGACTCGAGGTATAGCTAGAAATATTTGTAAGGTGTGTCCTGTTCATTTTCAGAGGCCCTGGTTGGAAGAGGGACCTGGTTGTGGACTGACTGTCTGAATGTATTGGGTGCTAAATCTTGGACTGAGGGTGACTGGGGAGAGCTTAGCTGCTTGCTCTTGTATTTGCCCGTGGTTCTCACATGAAGCATGGCCCCAAAGCAGCTCTGAATATGGGCAAGTTCAGGGTTGTCCCTCCCTGGGTGCCACATACTTCCAGCTCCTCTTCTCTGCTCACGGGATCACAATTTGTTATGCTCATAGTCACTACCAGACCCAAAAGAGAGAAGATTACCTTTTTAAACAAAACAATAAAGCAATAAACAAACCATAGACCAAACACTCCAAATATCTTTCCTATGTTAGATAACATAAAACCAGAGAGAAGCTGCAAACACACACATTTTTCTATTTATTGTTTTAGTACCAGCTAGAAAATATTTCCATAGGAGTGTCCTCACTAGAAAAATCTCAACTGTGTGAATCACAACCATGTGGATCTTTTATCCTCCTGGGGCTGACTGTATTTCCTAAATAACACAAAAATAATTTGAAGTTTGAATTACTTTTCACTTGAATCCGCAGCAGCAGCGCCAACATGTGCAATCCCCTCCCCACTTGCTTGGCTTGACATGTTTCATGTTACAGAGTCTGTGTGAGAGACTTTGAGAGGTGTTATCTTTGATAGAGGAATTTATGGCCATTTTCCTATCTACCGTATGTTTACATTTGGAACCTGTGTTGAACATTTGTTTTACTCACTTGTTGTGCCTTGTCTTAAATTAGATCATAAACATTTTGAGGCAGGGACCATGTCTTCCTGTGTATTGGTGCTCTACTTGGGCCCTACTGTTATGGATGTGGAACTGACTGGGAGTGACTGTAACAATAAAAATAATTCTGCCAGGAATTCTTTTGTCCTGATAAAGAAACATGCAACTCTTGTTATCAGAACATATCAGAGAGTAGGGTGCTTAAAAGTGGTTGTAGAGTAGTAATCACCTTTGTAAATGCTTTGAACCTTGGTGTTAAGAAAAGGGAAAGGACAAAAGTTATATTTTGATTTATAGAGAGTCCTGACAAAACCACTCCCAAAGTTGCCAATACCCAAATATTACCCATAGGCTTGCACGTGCAAGCCTAACAAAGGTTTTGAACAATTAGCCCTAATTGCCCTTTTCTAATATTCTGGTTAACAGAAAAATCTTCATTATGAGAACACACGGCTTGTAAATGAAAGGGATGAAAGCTCATGAAAGGACGGAGGCAGACCATACGTCATCCCACACCTAGGCACCACGGGATGCATTAAGGAAGCATTTATGGAGAGGCATTCCATCAAGTCAGGGTGTCAGAGGACATATGGTCTCTTTCACCATTAACTCCCTGAATTTCCATAACTTTCCACTGGTCCGTATTAATCTCACTTTGTGTGATGCTCAGATTTGTTTGATATAATTTGGGTTTTGCTCTGAAAACCTCCAATTGCACATGTGAAATTTGTGGAAGTACATAACTAAAAGTCACCTATTTGAGCTTGCTTTTTGCAGAAGAGAAATTTAAGAAAAAGAAAATTTGGGTCAAGCTGAAAAAAATTCAGTAGTCAAGACAAAAATTAATAAATACAGACAATGAATAAATATAGGCAATAATTTTATCTGTATGGATACCTACTTGACCCGGTTTCCTGACTAGAAAATATCATTAGTATGCCTTTGAAATATAGTGTAACATATTTGTACCAATTTTTTTGGCATGTGAAGGTCCATCTGATCCCAAAGATATCATTGGGATGCTGGTAACTGCTGAGAAAATACGTGTGTAGAGAGGCTTATGGTGGATATCAAGGCAGGGGATCACAGAGCCAGGTAAGGGTGACAAAATGAAATCTTACTTTCAGTCCTTCTAAACCCAGAGTATCACAGAATATCCTGATTTGAAAGGAACCCACCAGAATCACCAAATCCAGCTCTTGATGCAAGTCCAACAAGATACACTTCCCTGTTTTAACTCCTCAGGTGGCTTTGGGGACCTGCTGGGGGGAGACTTCCTTCTTTTTTGGGGCTTTTCTGCACTCTTCTGGGCAGATCTATCTGTAGGATTTTTAATTTTAGGCAGAGGATTGTGTGCTAATCCTCTGTGTGGATCTATTGTCATCTCAGAAGATATCACACAGACGCCATCGAAAATATGTTGAAGAATAGTTCCCACATCTGTGATCAGACCAAATAGAAGTTATCATTATTGTTTTTTAAGATGCACTTTTTTCTTTTTTTTTAATTTTATTTTTGACATTTCTTCAGCTAAGCAATGATTGCAGCCCAAAATCTCTGTGAGGTAAAACTTGTATATAGTGACATTGTGTTTTTCATATGAATAATTGAAATAATACTAAAAATTCCAAGAAACCTTAATGCTGGGGAGGGGGAGAGGGAAGGAATTTGTCAAAGTGCTAGGTGGGAATAAGAAAGCTTTTAAGACAATCATTATAATAATACCATCATAATAATAGCTTTATCTTGAGGAAAAAAAAATCATCAACCAAGCAACCACCATTGAACCTGGGACTAAAATAATCTCTCTGAAATTTCAATTGTCTTAAAGCACTGGTGTTTTCTAAGGTTAAAAAAAAATCTAACAAGAATGTCTTGGTTTTATCATATTATCAAAACATCTTTTTTTTTCATGTTACTTCTCTCCTGTCTTAGACCCCTTACTTAGGCTCCCCAAAAAGTCTCACTCCTCTGTCAGAGTTGAAGACACATTTGGGTTGAACAAAATATTGGTGTTAGGAGTTTAAAATCAGGGGTATTTTCATTAATGTTCAGAAGCATTGATGTAGAAGAAAGGAAAACTCCCTGTGTACACCTATTCCATTACATTTTCCCAGCAGAGGAAATGTTGGGATGTCATCCTGCTGTATATGCACATGTGACACTTCTGCGTTTAATACGTGGAAAATCCCTAAAATGTTTGCACAAGGAATATTGTTATTCCCTGTACATTTTATCTGATGCTTGCTGGGAGGCAAAAAAAACCAACCAGTAGACTGAAATTTGGAATGAGAAGTCGAACAACTTTAGATGATTCACTTAGCCTAGATCTTAATGACACATTGTCCAGTGGTTTAGAATATGTGCATTCAGAGGATCAAGCTATTAGAGAAAAATTCTCCATCCTCAAAAACAGGCTTATCACTGAATCAGGAATTGCCAGTAATGTCTCCTCTGGGATGCTTGTTTTTAAATTGCCTTTTGGGAGGCTTTTATGACTGCATCCACATCAGTGCTGTGATTCAGAGCAGTGATGTTGTTTTGAAGCACATCCCCTAGACTGTCCCATTTACTGTGCAGTAGTTCACTTCCCAGAGTGGTTTTGCAGCACATAATCTGGATTCTGTTTTGAGAAAACTAAACTGGAGGCTTTGATCCAGGCATGTGCCAAATGTTCTCCAACTCCTATTACAGGAATAAGAGGCCAGACCAATGACTAGACCTCCTGAAAGCTTGGAATCACACTGTGGTATATTTCAGTTTGGGGATTTGGGCTAAATCAAGTTTAAAGCAATCCTGTCTCTATCTCCCTCATGGTGCAGATAAAGAATCCTCAGCTCCAGCTGCTCCAATCTATTGATCTGCTCCTGTGGCCACAGCCGCCTTGAGAAAGTAGATGTAGCCTATGACATCTTGAAAGTATTCCAGATTTTACAAATGTTTTCTGTGTTAGTTGTTTTTCACTTCTCTTTTCCTTGGATCTGGTGCAAATATTCTTAAATGAATTTTAAATGATCTGAGCCCATGCCCGTTTCTTTTGTTGCAAAATTTAAGAACAACCTAGGTTTTTTTCCCCCAAAGATCATGCTGCACTGTGAAACTTTTTGGACAATTTTTTCCCCTCATATTCATCGAGATTGCTGCTTATGGAGATATTTAAGAAGCTGATAAACATTCCCACTCTCAAAAAGGATAAAAGGAAATTGTAACAACTACAAGTTTATCAAAACACTTTTGTCCTTGGGTTTTCAAATCTGTCTAATACTGCCTTACAACTGAAAATATCCAACTCCTAAGTCTACTTATACCAGTGGGCACCAAAGTTTATGATAAGTATAAGCAACTTGTGATATTTCTATCTCTTGTTTGCAGTATAGGTTATTTAAATTACGATTTTTAATTTAGACATCCATCTCTCTTGTATGTTTTCCTTACGTGCACAGCCTCATTAACCCATCCAGTTGACCTGCATCATTCTCGTGTTGACAAAGATAGGCGTTATGAACCTTAGGATGTCATAAACACCTCTAAAATGTGACCCTACTTGCATGCAGTAGGGAAGGTTTGACAGCATTACACCAGTCATCTGATAAGCTCAGGTCAAAAGTCTCCCAATTGCTTGCCTTTTGTTTGGGTGTCAAGGAGGCAAAAGCTTTTCATGTTTTTAATAAGCAAATTAATGAAATGCTTACAGTACACTGCATACATTAACTCTTAGGTAGCTGGTTTTCCTCTGGGGCCATCTTTCCAAAGGTCAGAGGCCATAAATGGAGTTTTAGTTTTTCAGGAAACAAAGAGGACAGTATATTTCAGTAATCTTTTCCTGCATGTAGTTAAGATTCCTCTTTTCTTTTCTTTTTTTTTTTCTTTTTCACTTTGGCTTACTTTCTAGAGGCATAGTAACACTTGCCAGCTAAGCCAGATGTAGCATTTCAACCAAAAAAATGCACCGGATGCACGTTCCAAGTTTGCCAATGGCTATGCATGAGGCTGGAATGTCAGAGCAGGAGCGGCGGATTAGGAAGATTGTGTTCGTGTTACTCAAAGCAGAAGGAGCCCAGAAAATGTCTCTGGAAGTTCACTGCTTCAGCCACTTTTTCTTCTTAGATTTAACACGTTTGTTTGGTAACATTTTCAGGCTCCCTACAATCACTCTTTACAGAGTTGCTTACGTTTTCAGGATATTGACCAATTAGTCCTCATTTGTAAGCTCCGGGCTACTTGAGAAAGTCTGACTTTAATTTCTCTAATAAAGAGAAAGTAAAGAAAAGGGATTTATGTTTACCTTAAGAGATAGTAAAACAATGGCAAATTATCTTGACAATGTTTCCTGTTATCATCTCTTCCCCAGAAAAATCTTCAATTTCTTAATTTTTCTGAGCAAAAAATGATTTAATATATACCTGATATTAAGGATACACCTGTGGCTGGTCTGATCACCTACTTTTCTGTTCAGATGAGCTGGTATAACTGTGTGATGGAAGAAGTTAAACTCTGTCTCAGTTTCTATGACTATGTGGTGGCTTTCCTGACTTTTGTTTTATACTTATTTGAGCCATTATGTTGTATCTGCCATCTAACAGTTCCCATATTTGATTCTCAGCCCCACAAGCAGGCAGGACAAGTGGGTGAGCACCTGCTGACTCCCTCTGCAGACACAGAATACAAGGATAAGGAGTGAATTGACACATCAGGGAAATACACATCCTGCTGGGAGCTTCAGCAGAGGAACTTTCATTGACTTCCAGACTAGGCATGGACACCTTCTGTCTCCTAAGGCAATTCACAGTCTCCATGTTTGCAGAACATTAGTAGATGTTACTTTTACTAGACACCTTCCTCAATCAGGTACTTTGAGTGGACAAAAAAACCCCTTGCTGTTTTAAGTTTAGGTTTTTGTCTGTCTGAAAATGCTTCTGTTGCTTTAAATCCCAAATCAGATTGTGGCACGCAATAAATGCAGTTCAAGATGTGTTTAACTGAAACTCACTGGATGCTGTGAATTTCCAGGAGGAAGGTGGCTGGAACTAATCAAAGCTATTGAAACAAATTGACTTCTCAGACCTGTGGTCGGATGAAAAATCAGCTCTTCTATTAAGCACGATACTGACAAGAAGAAAAAGGGCTAAGTGAATAGAATATTCAAGGAGAAGGGGAAAGAGACTCTTCCTTTCATGTAACTGAAAGTCTGTAAGCATCTTTAAGTGATGCTCATCATCTCATTTCTTACAGGTCTCACTCTTGACATATAAACCAGCAGCCACAGACTGTTTCTCTTGCAGACTTAAGTAACTAGTGTCTGGAACATAAACATTCAGCAAAACCCCATAAAATGAGACAAGGAGCTGCAAAACACTGGCTAGAATAAGATCTCCCTGCTACAGGCCCTGCAATCCAGGCTAAATCTGAAGTTTGCATTTTGGGAAGCAGCTTCCTTTAGCCCAGGTCAGCCTAAAGCACTTCACTCTCTAAGGTTCCATCTACAGCTCCGTGCACAAATCCTCCACAATTTACTACTTAACAGATATCTGAACTACATAAAAGACATAAGAGATACAACCATGAGATGATTTTATCCCCTCTGCACTGGTTGGACTGCTTTCACTCTAAAATGAAATAAAAAATGCAGGGAAAACTGCCTTATTAACAAAAGCTATTAAAGTAATCTAAGCATCACATTAAGCTTTGCTTGCGCAGCAGTAGACACAATAAGAAAGACATATTATAGTCATTTAGATGCGAGATAATTTACTATTTTTAAGATCTTATAGCATCCTTGCTCCAAAGTTTTATCTTTTACTCTTTGTTGTATCTGAGTATTTTGCCCCTTCCCCAGCTCTAATTGCTGAGAAGCGTAACCACATTTTAGCTGGAAAACCTCCCTCGGAATATGTGTCGATTCTTTGCCATCAAACTGGGTGGTCGTGTTGTTAGGGATCTTACAAGGATTTATCCTAAGCCTGGTTGGTTCAATATTCACCAGCCCCCAGGACTGTGCAATAGAGCATGGCCTTATCAAGTTTGCAGGTGGCACTGAGCTGCCAGGACGCGAGTGCCTCTGGAGCAGGATTAGAATCCAGAATGATTCTATTAAATTTCAGAAGTGACCTGCAATTCAATAAAGATGTCTTGAATAAAAAGGGGGAAATTTAAAGATACAAACTGGTGTTCTGCAGAAGTAAATCGGAAGGTTGGAGCTGGACCACAGACTGTAAGGCCATAGTAGGATGGCTGCTTCATGCCAGGGTGAAATAGGAGTGTGGCACGAGTCCCTGAGCCTCTCTGGTGAGATTTTGGCTGCAATTTTGAGTCCAGGATTCAGGACCTCACTTCAAGGCACAGACAAATCTGAGAGAGCCCACAGGACAGCAACGTAAATGATGAGAGGTTTAGAAAAAGTGACCTATGAGGAAAGGTTGAAAGAACTTGGTTTGTTTAGTCTACAAAAGAGAAGACTGAGGAGGTACATGATAACAGACTTCAAATATTTAAACGGTTGTTATAAAGAGGAGGGGGATCAATTATTCACTTGAATTGGACAAGAAATTAGGAATGTCTTTAATTTGTAAGAGGAGGATTCCAGTTGGAAAGCTTTCTGATGGCACTGGAGCACATTAGCAATTTCCACAGCCTCCCTGGGTCCTAAAGCTTTTTAAGAATGATCTTAACAAACTTTGTAAGGGATGTTTTAGATCTGTTTCTGCTTCAAAGCAGTGCTTAGAACAAACAACTTCTTAAAGCCTCTTCTGGCCTTATTCCTGTAGTGTGTAATATAGATTTGTCATGTACATATCCCTGTGTAATTACAGAAGTGCTAAATTAGTATCTTAAACCATGTTCCTTCTTTACTTAGCGCTGCAGGTATGTGATGGAGTGATAGTGGGGAAATATCTGGACTTTGCTGTTTGCTAAAAGAGAATTGCTCAAGAGTTTTAAAAACTATTTCTCAAAATGCAGCAGCGGAAAATCAGAACTCATGCCTGACCTCATCTGACAGCTGCTACGGCCCTTATAAAGGGATTAACAACCTGGACATAAAACAAAGGTTATTGCCAGTCATTAAGGTGTGATATCGCTCAGCACAATTAGGACATGTCACAAGTCTGCATGAGGCTGTGCCTGAGTGGAGAATTACAGAGAAAAATGGTGATTTACTGGTCTCTGTGAAGAAGGCCTGACACAGTGGTGAAGGGAAGGCTGAGCAGGGTTTGGAAATGTCCTGAGAGGAGCTGGAGGCCATTGATGCTGTGCTACAAGACATTCACCTGACACCATGCTTCCTTTTTTTTTTTACTATCTACATTACATATATATGTATGTCCTCATGGGATCCTTTACATCTGTGAAATGTGTCTGTAGGATGCTGTGCAGCAATAAATAGGAAAAGCTGAGTCCTGATGCTGGCAGAATTTCTGGCTCTGAACACTTCAGATGACGCCTCCCAGCCCAGAAAAAATCTGCTTCTCAGCTGAGTAAGGAGGCACTTTGATAACTTCATTCTCTAAATCTGTATTTAGCAACTTCCACTCTTCATGCGAGGAAGATTATACCACATGATAGGTCTAAAGAAATAAAGCCATTGAAACATCATTGGTTATTTTTCATAACAATTTAGAGGTGAGCCCATGTGTTTCAATCAAAAAGAACGAGTTAGCTTATAATATGCTAAGTTCTTTTTATTAGTTGATTAATTTTTCACTTAAATTCTAAAAAAGTCATTATTTCTTCAAGTTTAAGCTTTCACTTCTACTGCCTTCTTTTGTAGTGCTTTTCTTAATTACCTGCAGCAATTTGCATCAGCAAGATGCTGAGAACGCTTTGCATGTCTTTAATGCCTTCCCTCCTCCTTAGCTATTGATGTAGCTACACAGAGAGAGCTCAGCACTGCAGCATCTGGCATCTTGAATCAGCATTATAGACATTAATTAAATAAACCTCTCAATGCTTCTGACAGGTGATGAGAGCTCCTGACCTCTGATGAGCGCTCGGGTGCCCATTTTACAGGTCTAGGAACTGAGGGTGTATTTGAATCGTGAGATTTGCAGATACTTCCCAGCATCCAGGTTCCAGGTGCATGCCCTGGCCACATCCCAAATCTGTGCTGGAGCAAAAGCCAGGCCCTTTCTCCCTGAGGACCTTGGTTTCCGTAGGAAGGAGCCCTGAGTGCTGGCGTGGGGAGGGCTGGCAAGCACGGCTGGGTGTTGTCAGGCTGTGGGCTGCACTGCAAAGCCTTATCCCCACAGTCTAGACAAAACCAAGGCAACCTAATGGATTTGAAGGAGGCTGGTGGTGATTCTGCAATAAAGGTGGGAGTAGAGAAAAAAAATGTTCTTGGCTTCCTCCTCACGCAATTCCTCTCATTATTTAACTATCAAGATGACCACACTGGGTTTTGCACATTTAACGAGACCAATGCAAACAAGGTTCTTTCCCCCTTTTTCTGCAACTTCAAGATGTTTTATTTTCAGGGGTCTACAAAGGCAAATGTGCAATTCAAATAAAACCACAGCAGTGACTGCACAGAATAATAGCCTCACTTCATTTTGGAGCAGAACTTGGAAAATGTGGATGCAACCTAAGTTAGTAGAAAAGTGCAGCACACTCTCTCCTTCCTGGCAGCTTTAAGCAAAGGCCACAGGCAGCAGTCTTCTCAAGCCCATCTACTCCAGGAACAAGCTGGAAGATAGCTTGCAAAACACCAGCACCTCAGTGTTGCCAGATGTATGTTCTTGCTTTACATTTTCCAGCATGTTTTAGCAATTAAATCCTGTTTTTCCTGGATTAAATGTCAGTTTGTCAGCCTGTGGACAATTACAATAGATAGTCATGGGGCACTGTACCAATTAATGCACTTTAGACATAATAAAAAGGGCTTTACCTTTCAAATTAAAAGTTATATTGTCGGTAACAACCATGCTTTCTTTGACAGCACACTTGCCTTTCCACACTGCTATTTAAGGATTTTCCCATTTTTCCAGTATGATATTTTAGCACCAGGCTATTGATTGAGTGGAGTGGTCAGACAAGGTCCAGTGAAATCAAAGAGCATCATTTCACTGGGCTCTTCAGAAGTGCCGGATTAGCTCTGTTGCCTAAGATTTAAGAATGGATCCCTATCCAGAAAAGCACTTTAACACGTGATAACAGTTAAGCGTGTGCTTAAGTGCTTTTCTGAATCAGGGCCCATATAAGGCAGCATGTCTACCAAACATTTCCAGCTAGTTCAAATATTTTTTACAGGAGTTCGATTTCCTTTAAAATATATAAGCAGAATTCCTCCCAACATTGAAAAGATTTACTGAATTCTTCCCTTCAAACAATTGTTTGGAGGTTTGCTTTGTTATTGATATAAAGATTAATTCAAGTTGCAAGGGAAAAAATGTGTTTACGCAAATATTAAGTGCCTGAAAACTACACCACAGCTGTTTAGTTTTGGATGAAAGTCTTGGCTTGTTGGATAAGATGCACCACCATCTATGAGATTTAGGAAACATCTTTTGTTACACAGTTACTTCAGTGGAAATGCATTCTCCAAAACCTTATTTTCCAGAACAAATTCACATTTCTTCACATTTAACATCGTAAAAATATGAAAAGCTTCTTGGCATGTTCATTCCTTGTCAAAATGAATCTAAAATGAGATAGTGACAATGAGGAACAAAAGTTTTGGGATAACTTATGCCCTTAAAATTTTGCAGCAGGGTTTTTTTTGTTCTAGTTACAGGAGACCTGCATCCAGAGTGAGAGTGCATACATAAGAGTGCAACAAGTGCAACAGGATGAATTAATTTCATAGCAATAACTGTAAGAAAGAGAAACTTCCTATGCTTCTTTTTGTCTTTTGTTTTGTTAACTTCAGACCATGCATCATCTCTAATGAGCTTGATAAAGCATAGTAAGGAAAATGGGCCATAATTCATCATGATTTCCATTTCAAAAGTGACAGCCAACTTCACAAAATAGTCCATTTTGCAACAAAAGAAAACCAACAAATGATAATGGAAGCAATATCCTCAAATGAAAACTCGAAGTCTCCTCAGATCCAACTTCCATTATAGAAAAGTGATATAGGTTCTTTTAACAGTACCCACAGATCCTCTCTGATTCGTCTTGTAAACAAGATATTTGATTTTTTTTTATGTTGTCCCCCTCAGAAGAAGCAGCACCCCAAAATTTTTATTGAGTAGTAAGAGCTGATATATGGAGAAAAGCAGTATCAGCATTTTAAATTGTTGGAAAATATAACATTAAATTTAATTCCTTTGCATAAAAAAGCTATGGCCCGTGCTGCAATGGAAGGTATAAATAAACTGCATTCAATAACAATAAAGGAGCAATCTCTTGTTTTGGGGAGCTTCTGAGGAATTTTTACTTCTTTGTGGAAATATCCAAACTATTTTAGCATTTTTCTTCTGGCCGCAATCCTGTTTTATAAATCAGCCTATATTCTTTCTGGTACCTCTAAGTGATTTAGATGTCACACCCTTCATCTTTTAAAGATTACCTTTAATCTTTAGACTTTCAAATAATTTAGTTTCCTGGGAGGGGTAAGGCTTGGTTTGGAAATGAAAATGGTAGTTTGGAAAAAGAGGGGAAAGAAAGGTGAAGAGTGACAGAGCAAGGCTCAGCACTGGAGCCTTGAGCTCCTCCACTTCCCCAAACCTGACCAGTGTCTTAAGTATTTGTCCAGTGGTGTCAGATCTACTGTATACAACGCTGATAGACATCTTTTTTAATCTTTTTCTAGTCTTTTTTTTCAGGATGTGTCATCTCCTTTCAGAGGTGTGATGGATGGAAGACATTATATTGCTGCTTGGAGGTGAAGGATCACTGCCAGAACAGGGTGTGCTGGTTTGGGGTCGTGCAGGAGATGTCCTTTACGGGGCTGCAGACTGGTTAACAGCCTGTCCAGGTCGGTCTCCTGGGCTGAGCTGTTGTATCCCAAATTGGAAACAAAACTTGCCAAGGAACTGGGAGATGCTGGCCTTCAAAAAGGCAGGATGTCCCCTCTCTCCTGGGGCACCATCTGCCAGGTGTCTGGGAAGTCACATCCCGCCTGAATTGGGCTTGCTGTTTCCCTTTCAGTGCATGAAGCAGATAAGAAAAAATTTGGTCTCTGATGATATCTGAAGACAGAGCAGGTATCTATTTTCTGTGAATCCTCCAAAATACTCAGTTAAAATCAACTCTTTGGGAAACACCAGTTTTTTACTGGTTGATTGATGGACTGGGGTATCGTTACCGAGACAGAAGAAACAGCAAAGACTGGTGTCAACATGAATTTATGTGAACCTTCTAAGAAAAAATTATCCTAAAATTATACTTAGGATCATTCTTTTATAGTAGTTAATTAACATGTGGAACTCACTGCCACAAAATACAGTATCTTTGAGGCATGAGTTTAGCGGGATTAAAGGGATTTATTAAACACTTATATGGATAATGAGACCATCCGCAGCTACATTACACAGGATGAAACCATACATTAGGGATATAAACAATTATGCTTCAGGATAGAAGCCAACTACTGACTAATAGAGTTAAGGAGGAAATTCACTCCATAATTATCCAGGATTTTATGCACCTTTTCTGAAAGTTCTACTGTGAGCACTGCCATGAATGGGATACTGCCTTACAGGAAATGTTGGAATACAGGAAATACAGGAAAAATAATGAAATTATGATTTCTTTTATGTTTAAATGTAATGTCTTATTTTTTCCCACCTTAATAGTAATTATTGCAGTCTTTTATTAAAAAAAAAAAAGAGAATGAGAAATGAAAAATTAATCTAAGACTTATTGAGGCTTCTGAAGCAGGCCCCTGCCTCCTTCAATATAAGAACTGAGTATCACCTGTTGTTCATTCATATTTTCTTTTAAAATTAGAATGAGGAACTGAGGACACGGCTTTAGCTGATGTTACACCTATTTGCATAAAGACATTATTTGATCAGCACCAGATTCTTAAGATTTTCTTTTGTTCCTTCTTCTCCCAGCCAAAGTGGAGGATCTTGTAGGATGATATAAGATAGAGCACAGCCTACAGAAGTGTAAAGAATGCATTGGATGGGATTGAATTGCCCTTGACCTACTTCAGAACCAAAACATTTTCAGCATGGAATTGCCTTAGAGCAAGAAAGCAAATAAACAAAAATATTTAGGTGTTTTTTCCTTTGCTAGAGGTTACTTCATCAGGAACACATGAAATAAGTCCTCTGAATTCTCTGTGGAGCTCTGGGTATGACAGCAGGGAATGTGTCATGTCCCATTCTGAGCCTCCCTTTGAAGATCTTATTATTGTAAAGGGGAAAAAAAGTCCACATCCTCTTACATGTTGTCATCTTCTTACTTGTTTTGGCTGTAGCCTCTTGAGAAGCACTGGTTTTTAGATTCCTGCACACTTGCTGTTGGAAGACCTGAGTGTGTGCATTAAATCCTGAATAAGCACCCAAGGCTCTCACATTTTGCACAGCTAGAAGTTTTAAATGGAAAAAAAGACATCTGTGGTGAAACCCAGCCTTGCAATAACAGGTGGATACTTTTCAACAGCTTCCTTCAGCATCTTTTGTTCCTCCAGGAGAGGAGTCATGGGCTCTAGGTCACCCCTGCTTGTGTTACAGGAGAAATTGTACTGTCTGAAATGGCATTTTGGAGCATACAGGCAGAGGGCTGTGCAAGGAATACCCAGCTTTTTAAAAAAACCTATGTGCCTATACATCTGGGACCAGCATCCAAATCACCAAAGTCAGTGGAAACACTCCAGAGAGCTCTTCTATGCACCAGAAAATACAACTGTGACTTGAATTAAAGATAAAAAAGCAATAATAAGTAGGGAAACAATGAGAGGAGCAGGTGTTCAGCATATTTGAAAGGCAGAAAAGAAAACTTTTATGTTCTAGCAGTGATGCTCTGCAATGGAGCTGAAGTCTGTCAACATCCAGATATGTTTCACGCTGTATGTTTGGCATCACAACAGGTGGCTACTGCCAGATCTACCCATGAAGAATATTCCAGATTTGTCAGCTATTGCACAAAGTCTTTCCACCAGATGAATTGGGTGTATTTGGCAGCAGTCAGTTAGTAAATAAAGAATGATCTGGAGTTCATAACTATTGTAGCGTTAAAAAGCCAGCTAAATAACATTGTTTTTCAGCAGTGACATTCCTCACCCAGAATGAAAGTCCCAGAGAAAACAGGAAAGGAAGAAAGGTCTGACAGTCAATAAATCTGGGCAATGTTGAATGAAATGGTTAAATAAGTAGGGGACTCATTATTAAAAACGTCCTTTAACTGGCCCTTTACATTTAAAGAAGAAAACAGAAATGAGGTAAAGCTTCTGTACAAAGATAAATCTGGTAAAACCGCCATGTTAATGTCCAGGGATGGTGTGTGTGTACTCTAGGGCTGATTTTTTTTTGTACTCTGCTTGGTCTTTAACCTTCTGATTTTCCACTATGTTGCACAGTCCCAATGGAAAACTTCAGGCAGTTTTTACCTACAAACACAGCTTTGGCTAAGAACAAGGTTTCAAATTGTAGTCTGCTGGGATTTTATTTTTAAAGAAAATTCCTTATTCACTAGAAATTTGCTGACTGCTTGAAAATGGAAACTGTTTAAGCAATGATCAGTTGGGATGATTTTCCCACTTCGATAAGAATCTGGGAAGAAAAAATTTGAAATTGCCAGCACATTCCTTTCTGCCATTTTCAAAAGAAAAGCAGCCCAGCGCTAGTACCTACACAAACAGCTCAAAATGGTCAAAACAGCTGTTTCAGTGGCTAGCTTCCTCTTAATCTCTTATTACAAACCCATGCTCTACTTTCGTGTTTTAGATTTGCAGTCCCATTTCCCTCCTAACAGCCTTACCTGTGTTTCATAACCAAAAACAAAGCTTTGTGTTATGCAACTTTAGGCTAACTTGCCTCATAGTTTTGCCCTTGCAAACAGTTTTGCTGCTTTCGACAAAACATTTAAATACACTGCTAATGATTCTAATTTAATGTAACTTATTTATAAAGCTGTTACATTCCACTAAGAGTAGCATTGCACTCTATCAATCGATGCTGATAAATCCCCAGCTGTACATGCAGCATGTTACATACGACACACATGTTTTTGCCATTGTAAGTCCCAGTTTTAAGGGAAACTGTGTTTTCCAAGACCACAGCTTCCCCCTTTGCTACAACCAACGGCATTGCACCAGTGGAGCCTTATTGGTGTTTGTTTCAAGCATTAAGTAACCTTGGGGAAGCCTTTTTCTTCCTTCTGCCGTCCTTTCGTCCGCTCACAAAGCAGGTTTCAGGTTTGGGCCTGCTGGTTGAGGGGAATGCTTAGCTTGCCTATTTAAAACACAACTGGATTTTGCTATTCAAATGTAGGAAACCTAATTACACATTGGTAAATTCTCTTCAGTCTACCAAACACAGAAAAAAAACAGTGACAGAAACTGAAAGGCCAAAAAAGAGAAAAGAGTCCCTAAGACCTAATGAATCCAAACTAAACACCTCTCCACAGAAATGTCAAACATTTCTCTTAGCACAAAACAAGGCTTAAAGAATTCCCTGCTTTTGTCTCTGGGCTAATTCCTTAAGCAGAGAGGGGGATTTTCTTCTGGGAGTGTTATTTCACAAAGAACTAAACAGCAAATAAACAAAAGACTCTCAAAGAGTGAGAGAGTATAAATAAAATTCATGACTCCTTAAAGAGTTTACACTGAAAGAATGTGGGGGATTATTTACAATTAAAGCATAGTCTGTGGAATACAGTTATTATTACAAAAATGAATAAGAGGCTATTTCATTTAGCTCACAATAAGAGTGCACCTGGGTCTTCACCATTTGTTAAAACTGGAGAAAAACTCACTTGCCCTCAGAATCATCTATTTGGTTGCTTTTAGCAAACTCTTTCTCGAATCCCAGTCTGGGTAATCCAGTTGAAAAACCTAGTTTATGAACTTGCAAATTATCTATGTTGTAGCTACAGAAGGTGAAGAAGGAAAGGACAAAAAAGAGGGAGAGAAAACCAGGCAAGTTGAGAACTTCCCTCCTTTAAGAGGATAAACTTCTCCAAAGTAAAAGTTTCTTCTTCTATTTTATTTAAAAATACTATTCAAATCCCCACCCCTTCAGCCAATCCTACAGAAATGGAAAAAAACCGTTGTCAATAAAAAGAAGATTTTAAATTCTTCAAACCTAGCAGAACACAAGTTTTTAGTAAAGTAAAAAATAACAAGAAAGAGAGAAAACTTGGGGCTACTCTTCCTTCTTCCTTGCCAAGAGGAATATGAAACAAAGGAGCAGGTTAATAATGGAGACAAGGTTGGCTGCGGGAACAAATACAAGATTTCACTTCCAATAAATTAGGCAGACACAAATGAATGGTTATTAAGATAAAAAAGCATAGGTTGAAGAAGTCACTTGATTATAAATTATAGAGCAATTAGTCCTCTTTCCCTGCTTTTTTTTTTTTTTTGACTAGGCATTTTGTATTTTACAGCAAATGTGTCATAAAACAATGCTGATAATGATACTGAAAGCCAAGGCATAGTGCCTAAATCCAATGTATATATATATGTGTGTGTATATATGTGCTTATTAATAGGGTTGTGAGTGACATAGAGGGTGTGTACTCATACGTGTGTATGCATCTCTATGTGTTCACATTCTTGTGGGCGTTCATGGATGTCTGACTACAGCATAAATATCACAAGGCACATCCATGTGCGGCCCTATTAATCCCTTATTGGAGCAATATATTAATACAAATTAAAAATGAAATCTATATGAGTGTCATGGACTGCACCACATCTATCTATCTATATCTGACTACATTATGTCTCTCCCTCGCCTTGAAAAGAAAGCCTTGAAACAGAGGTTAGGCCATGGAGGCTTATTTCATGTGCCTGAGGGACAGAGGCAGAATTTAAAGCTTTGCTGAATTTGCAGCAAAAGTTTTGATTGAGTCTTACCCTGCCATGCCTGTCTCGGCAAAGAATCCGAAACATTTGGCTGCACGCGATTAAATGAACAGTATTTATTTTTAGCATCTGCTGCCCCCGACTCAAACTTTGCTACTAAGAAAACCCAGCTCTATGGAAAAGAATTTGAATTCCAGCTGGGCAGTTTTCAAAATAAGATGAAAAGTTAAGCAGGCAATTGGTGTGTATTTAGGGCTCAAAACACCTTGCCTCCTAAGAAGTCTTGAAGGAGTTAATCCCTTCTCAAGATAATCCACTAAAGAGCATCCTTCATTATGATGTTAAAAGCAAGGATCAGTGCTGGGGGAGTCTAACAATAGGACAGGGGTGCTTTTCAATCCCCATCACATTCTTCCCAGGTTAGAAACAGAAACTGCTGTTATTCCAGCCGAAAAACAGGACGGGTTTCTCTCCTGGTGTTAAATATTCAAATTTAAAAAGGGAGGGGAAGGAAAAGAAAAAAAACAAAAAGCAATGGCTAATCCACTTCATTAACTAAACTTCTCCCTTAGTGGGTGTTTTTCTGCCAATCTTTCTAACTTTTATGACCAGGTGGTAAATGTGGAAGGTCTGTGTTAACATAACTCACAACTCTCTTAGGTGTCAAAAGAACTTTTGATAAGAGGCTTGTAAATTATTTCCTAGTGGTAACATAGGAGTGGAGAAAACCTGAAGCAAGTTGGTCAAACTTCACTGAAAGAAAGGATGCTACAACATCCCTTTACTCTGGAGAGGATTCAAACTTCCAATAAAACATGGGGGGGAAAACAACATGTACCAAGATATTTCATGCTACTTATGCAGCTAATATTCTTAAAACCTGGTTTTTACTTTTTAAACATGGACAATTCTGGTTTTAATTAATGAAAGGATAAGAGGAATGTAAAAATACAGGGTTTTTGAGACCTTACAAACATATTTGGGGATGACTTACACATGTGCACACACATGTACTCAATCACTCTATACTATGGAAATTATTAAATTTTGCTAATTTACCCACATAGAATAAAAACTGTAAAAAGATTCATAAAGCGAGAGACTTTATATGTATTTTTAAGACAGTAAAGGAAGAAGATTCAACCTGTAAAGAACCTAGTCAGAAATGAAAAGAAAAAAGCTATTACTTTGATAGCTGGCCATAGAGTTGATTTAGGATATGATCCAAGTCCTGTGGATCTCCAACAACCACAATTGGTGTTTGGATCATGTCCTTGGAGTACAATAACAAGTTTTTGTAGCGTGCATAATTGATGGGTTTTAAGGAATCTCGTGTAAAACATGTTTCATTGTGTCTTGAAAATGTCACCTTAAGGAATTCTAGCCCCACATCAGGGCCAAGAGAGACAACAATAATATTTCAGCCATGGTAATTAAATGCTGTAAGCACCGTTATTTTCCTATTTGTTGTAATTCCAGCTAAGAAGGGCTCTGATTGAGACCTGGCAAGAAGTAGTTGAAAAATTGCTCTTCCAAAGGGGGAAGCTAAAAGAGCACATGGCTCAGCTGTAGACAGTAATTTTGCTTCTTTTGTCCAATATAATCAGCAAACGGATGGTAGCTCCAACTCACTGCTGAAGTCTGCAGCAACAGCAGCTGAAGACTTCCAGACACAAGGCCTCAGCTTCTCCTCAGTGCAACAGAGCTCTTTGCAGGAGTAAGATCACATCTGGATGGGAGAAGAGCAGACCTTGCCTCTAGGTTGAGGTCTGTGCTCATTGCAGAGGGGTTGGACGGGATGACTTTTGAAGGTCCCTTCCATTCTAGTATTACAGGATTTCCATTGCTCCACAAAACTGGAGTGCAGGCCAGCTCTCTTCTTTTCATCAGCTACATGAAAGAAATTGAGTTGGCCTTATGCTTAGCTAATTTGGAGAAGATGATGCTTAAGGGGAAGCATATTTGGGTCCATTGGGGCCCTTTACAGTGATTTCCTCTTGAGTCTGTGTCCTTGATCCAGACCTACCTGGAAGTATGGGAAGCTGTACTGTGTGAAGAGGCAGAAAATATTAATGCTGCAGATGTCTGTTAACTCTTTAGATGTTGCAAAGCCTTCTGGACATGAAGAGTGAAGTCCTGCCTATTTACAGTGCAGCCAAACAAAGTTCTTGTGTTTCTAGACTCATGAATTTGCTTGGACAATGGGTCTGGAAAGGCTTTCACCCCTCCTTGCAAGCCCTCCAGAGAGGGAACTCACAGCTGCCCTACTCCCTCCCTGCTGATCATCATAGGAAGAAGGGAAAGGCTGTTATTTCTCTACTCTCTCAATTCTGGTCTCTGTGATATAGGAGATCAGGGTCATGGTTCTGCTGTCCACAGCCATACTTTTACATTTATTAGGGAGTGTAAGGAAATATCACTTGGAGTACCCTTACCAAATCCATGGCCAGGAGTGGCCTGGCTCACAAATCTCTAGAGAAGGGGATGGGCCTTGCATTTTATAAGTATCTTTTTAAAATTTTAGCTGTCCCAAATAAGTCATGGTTATTGAAACAGCTACAGGTTTCAGATGTCCAGGGATTATAATTTATATACTTTGGCTTTCTGACCAAAGCAGATGATTTTGACACACTGAATATTTATAAAGATTTCTAAAGTCCAAAGGCTTTGACCAAGATGTGTTCTTTGGTTAAAACCAGGCACTAAATAAACAGAGGGAAGGACACAACCTGAGACCTTACAGGAGCTCACTTTTGAGGCGGAGTCCATTTCAGGATAATAGGAATGGTTGATCCAATTCCTACCTGTCAACTGCTTTCAGTTTCTGGAATTAATTTATCAAGCTACGTTTAAGGATTAAAAGATGGCGCCTGACATTTTAGAACAAACCAGAAAACCCCAAAAACCCAAACAAAAAAACCTGTCACATTTCAGCAGAATTTGCAAAAGAAAAGAGGCTGTATGGGATAAAAGAAGGCAGCCCAAAGTCCTCTTAGGTTGATGATCTCTTCAGGTCACGGTTCAAGTTATCTTGATTTTCAATTGTACCCACCCAAGTCTGTACTTCTTCTCCCTAGCTATTTTTTTTTAAGACTTTAAGTCTCTGCCTAAATGCTCTTCTCCTTAATGAGAATGAAACCGACTGGCTTTTATTAATGAATCCCATCTTTTGTGCATAGGTTTTAGTTTCTCTTTAACATCTTGAAAAGTCATTAATTTATTGCTAATTTAAAAGAAAAAGAGAGAGCGATCCTGTTGGTTCGAATGAATACTTTTCCTTTGGTTGAACCAATAATTCAAGCTCCTGATTATACCAATTAAAGACCAATTTGAGGAAAGGCCTCCAGCACTGAGCTGCAGCTGCCATTTAGCCACAAATTATGGGCCTTATATGTGGGTGGACATGAAACTCTTTCAGAGAGAAATAGATTGAGAAATAGGGAAACTATTGTAGGGATTTTAGCAGAAGGGGGACATTAATTGGATACATTGCTTGAAGTCAATCAGAGATTCAGCTACTCTGTGGGCCTTTTGACTTCAAGACCCTTCTCTTTTTGTTCATGTACCTTCAGCTAGATTAATCACAGTGACTAAACAAGCAGAGATATTTTTCAGGGCCTTTTTTTTTCGTGTGGCTCTGAAATAGGAGCAGCCTATTCTACACTGCAATAAATGTTGAAGATGGTGAAAATAAGTGTGATGGGTTCAATCTCACAATTAATTCATTAGATGTTTTAAGAACACATAAAAGTGATCCTAGAATGGGAGTTTTATTTGTTAATTTGATATCAGAGGCCACATTTAAATTATTAAATGTATTGATTTACAATGCAATGAAATTATAAGCTCTTGGTAAGTTTTTTTCCAAACAAGAAAAGAAAATGCACTCTTGGAAATATTTCTCAAACTTTGGACCTGTAGTAACCTGAAAGTGGAAAACATAAGAGCATCAGAACATAGTAAGTGATTCATAAAATATAGAGTGTCAATGCTCATAATAGAAATGTTTTTAAAGTACTGTGTAATAGTTGCTGTTAGACTGTATGACTGTGTGTTACCTGAGTTTTATTGTTCTGGATTCCATTTTTCCAGCTCGTAGAGAAAATTGGTGGCACTAGTGGGATTAGACCTGCTCTGTACCCACTCTCTAGGCCTGTGTTAGATTTTTAAATCCTTTTGAAATCTTGGAAGTAGAGTGTGAATAAATACATGAAATAGAGGTTTTGATAAACAAATGTAATAACAATACATATCTCTATGTTTGCATATATATATATATATATATATATACACATATATATATGTGTGTAAAGGTGTTTACTTCTGAAACTGCAGTGGTCTAAAAGAAACCTCACTGCTTGTGATTTCTTGTAATCAAACTTAAATTTTCACTGCTGAAAACCCAGTACAGTTTCTTATAGTTCAGCTTGTGCATAAACACTGCTTGTTTGAACTCCATGATGTGACTTCCTCTACATTCAGGAGCAGGTTTTTCCATACTATTAGCAGCCTTGATTTAGGCTCCTTATTTATTTCTTCATTGTAATCCCATTGTGCAGCTCATCTCAATCAAGCCAATTAAAATTTTCAAAGATGTCACCTGATCAAAAAAACAAAATCCATTTCTCAGTTATTTCCTGAGAACTGCAACAAACTCCTCTCAAATCTTTTGTTGTTAAATTGAGATTTGCAACCTAAATGAATCAAGGGCATGATGTAGTGACTGCAAACAACACTGAAAAAGACCACTTTCTTCTCAATTTCTTCAGTTGCTTTTCACATAATTACGTTTTTGGATATTTGTTTTGAATAGAATTAAGAACTGAGCTGTGTTTCATACTTTAAGTTAATGAGAGCTCAAATAATCTTCAGTGCTTTCTCTGGATTAAAATTCAGTTAAAAAAAAAAAAAGGAAAGACTTCTGTTCCAAATTTCCATATTTCATTCAAACTTGCTAATTTTATCCTGGTTAGGAAGTGGGATTAATAAAAGCTTCTTTTCATCTACCCATATGAGGAAGTTGTGGAAATGCTGTAGGAGACTTTTGTACTCCTAGAGGAAGAGTACAAAATGTACAAATATGCTGTCCCAACACCTCAGTCTTTAGAGGCCTGTACAGCACAGATGTAGCTCTGGTGATTTCACAATTATTCTGGTGATTATCCACTATGAAAGCAATCATGAGTTTTCACCTCCACAATAACTAAATTCCTTTTTTTTTCATGCATCTACTCTCTTTTCTTAGGTCCAGGTTCATAGTGTGTAAGAGAGTTTCCTTTTGCTTCCTAGCTTTTACATGAGTATTTTCTCATAATTTTGGCTGATGAAACACCAGATATTAAAGAAACAGTCTATTTGGTTTTTAAAAAAAAATTAATTTTTTTGCCTTCTTGATACCCCAGAGTCCCAAATGAGAGAGAACTGGTAAAACTGAAAAGATCTTGAGTTCAACAGGTGAATCAGAGGCCTGAGAGTGCTCTCCAAAGCACCCAGATCTCAGCTTTTGACCTGAGATCAGCCTCTTCCCCCAGCATGGAGAGGTGGTTTGGTGCTGGGCTGGCTGTGTGCCTGACACAGATGCAGGTAAGGGCACCAAAGCAGGCTAACACATCTTTGTTCCAGGTAGGCAATTTCCTGCTGCAATATCCAAAGTAACCCTTTGAAGCAAATGCCTCAAAAATGAGTATTTTTCCCCAAGAAATTGTAGTTTGCCTGTGGTAAGGGACAACATTTCAAGCATCTTATTCTATACTAATTAATCTCTAAGCCTTAACATTTATCTCTCCAGTACACAGCATACATATCACTGTGAGTTTCAGTTCTGAAGTCTGATAAAACTAATAAACCAAAACTGCCAGAGGTGGCACATTAAACTGGTAAAATGGTTTTCATCTTAATTGGATATGAGCAGTGTTATCTCTAATAACCCCAGGATACTTCTAATTGGAGTTTTCTTTTTCCTTTCTTCCCCCTGCCCTTTTTTTTTTTTCATTCTTTCTGTTCCTTTCTTTTCTAACACTTGTGTCACTGACCACTGTTAATATTTGAGTGCCCCCTCCTTCAAACATCCCTTACTTGATGTTTTCTGAAGCAAGAGCCAGCCTGATTTCAGCAGTTGTATTTGTATTCCATTAACAAAGGTGATTTCATGTGCGCTATCATTGGAGATTTTAATAAGATAGAGTTATTGATGTTAGCTAATAATGTTTTGGAAGTTGGTTGTCTTCACTGCCCTGAGATTCACCTCAGGCCAGCAACTTCTCCATTTTCAGATGTTATTGCAAGACAATGCCTGTCATTGTTTTGACTGAGATTGTCACTTTAGTGTGAATCTCTGCTCAGTGTTTTTAGGGTGGCAAAATCATTCTTATTGCTTCCTGCACATTTTTTTAGACTCCTGTGATAAGAATGGGTATTAATTGGCAACACTAAAATAGCATGTAAAACTAAAAGGCATCAAAGCTTTCTGCAGCAAGTATCCCTTTGTTTTATTTCACCAGGGTTACCAAGAAATCCTGAAGTGGATGAGGAAATATTCACAACAGCAAAGCTCACATTTCATAGTAGAGGGCAGAGAGATGCATAGGCTACAGGGGAGATGGCATGGGACTGCTTGAAAAAAGCAAATATAAGAAACTTTAGTTCACTAATTTTCATTATTCTCTTTCTCTTTTTGCTCTTTTACACATGTAATCCTAAATTAGCTATTCCACTACATCAATTTTATATTAAATTTTTGTCATAGAATATCAACTTCAATTTCTCTTTTAGCTACACTTGCCTGGCAATACAGGGATGGTATTAGCTCCAAACTAAATAAGATGACAAAGAATTAAAAGGACTGAAAGGACAGAAGATCTAAGAAAAAGAATTGCACCAATAGCATAAACTACCTCATTTTTTTCAACAGGGATTAAAAGTTTGAAGCCTCCATATGTTTTAAACGTGAAAAATTTTACTCCTGAGACATATTCAGGAAGATATAATTCATTTTCCTGCAGAACACACATGCATATATACACACAGAGCACAGGATGAAGTCAGTACTGTTCCCTCCATCACGTGTGTTTCTGAGCAAGTGTTGTCAAACACTAACAATAGTTATTACAAACACTAACACAAACAATGTTTTTATTACTTTTTCTGTGAAAAGTTATTACTTTTTCTGTGTAGCTGCACGTATCTATGCAGAGCTCATTAAAATAGTACAGAAATGCTACAAGAACACTCCAGAGTGCAAAAACATGTATTAAAAACACAATTGCAATAAATAAAATTAGCACAAAGACATCTCCAGCAATTTTTATTTACATTTCAGGCAATTAAACAAGCATAACCTGGTGTGTGGATTAGAAGGGATCAAAGGCCTTTCACAGAAAGAACCTTTTATAGTATCAAAGGCCCTGTGACATCATGTTTGCCTTTTATGCTGAATTAGATAATTGCAAATAATTGAAACTCTGAAAGACATTAATTTTATGGAAGTTTTTTTTTCCCTTCACAGGTCAGTATGCAACCCTTTGACCCAACATTGTAGGACTAACACCTTTCTTAGAAAGAAAAAGAATATTACTTTCTCAACCAACAACATGCAGGATTAATTTTGTCAATAGTCAGAGAGAGCAGAACAGAAATATCACAATACACCAACGCTTAGAATAAAATTTTTCAGTATTTTTTGTTGTGAAGCAAACAGGGTGGGGTTTTTCATTTATTTACTTATTCTATCTATCTATCTATCTATCTATCTATCTATCTATCTATCTATCTATCTTCATGATTAGCTTTCCATGGGATTTACCAAATCAAATAGAAACAAAAAATAGAATTAGAAATACATGAGACAAGACAACCTGCTTCTCATTTCTGTGCATTTCTTCCTCACCTTTACATCCTCATATTGCCTCTGAGCTCGTGGCAGCAGGCTAATCTAGGAGGTTTGGGAAGAGCAAATAAACTTGGTGTAAATCTTCAGTGTAAATCTTCAGTGTTAAGTGGAAAATTCAACAATAATTTCAGCAACAGACCTCTGCATCTACCAGCCCAAGCATTGGAGACAGCATGGTCTGACACACTCACCCTGCTCAGCTGGCCCAGGAGCCTTCATTGCACAGGACTTTGGTGGGGTAATAGTTAATTTAAGGAAATGTTGTGTGACTCTCCTGACATTTTTCACTTCTGGGCAAAACAGGACCAACATGAATTTAATCTTCTGCCACACAATAAAAGAGAAGGAAAATATCTGGGCTGTGGGCATTTAACCATCAGCCTTGGTGTGCCTGGAATTTCTGCCAAGGCATAGTGAAAAAAGGGCAATAAGGATGCCAGTGACCCTCATGTATACAAAATCTCTGCTGTTCATCATGATAATGAATTGCTCCTGAATTTTTTGCTGCCAAAAGTCCAGATTATTTCACCTGTTCTAAGAAGCAGCTGACATTGCCCCTCTGTCCATGGGCAGGGTGGAGATGTGGTGTGAGGGCTTTGGTGTCAGCCTGCAGGAGGGATGCCAGGCTGGGGGAAAGCTTGGGAGCTGTCAGTCAGTCCTACAGCTCTGAGGTCCATGGGAGCCAAACCTCTCCCCTGTGCATCACCCTGAAAAAATGACTTGACAAGGTGCATTTAAAATTTGGTGTTTCCTGAGGACAAGGAGAAAGAGGGAAGGGACACAAATAAGGGAACAAAACTGTGAGCAGAATCAGTTGATGGTAACCTCTCAGATTGTTGCTGTGCTTCAGTGCTGCCAAAAGTTACAGCCTGCCAAGGGGGTAGGAGACCAAACCAAGATAGATTTCTTAAATGGCTCAACTGTCTCAGGCTTGGAGGTTCATTAGGATGTGAAATCATCCCAGGAATACCAAAACACCAGGAGGCAATAAAGATGATATAGGTAATGCATTCTGATGTCTTCTAGCATTAACTCATTTAAAAAGCAGTATTAGGTAGAAAAAGAGACTTTTATAAGGTTGTAAAACAGCAAATAAAAATACCAAAAGGCATATCAATAACAGGTATTTTTGCCTACGAAAAAAGTCAAAGGGGCAGTAGTTTGCTTTGTTTGCTCTGTGACTTTGGGGTAAGTAAGAATAGACATTTATGTAGGAGTGTACTAGTCAGCGAGTGTGGACAGAACATGAGAAAGAACTGCATTAAATACTGCCCAGGTCAATGATTAATATATTCCCATAAACTTGGTAACCTCCCAGCCTCCCCCTCCTCTGCATTTTTCGGTTTAATTGAAATTTATGTTCTAGTTTTAAGCAGCTATATAAACAGCCAAAAAATATTATGCATTTGACAGCAGATAACTAAAAGATTGCATTAGCAGGACAAAAATGTAGTGCCTTTCTTAAACAGAAGCTGCTTCCAGCAAAATGGCCTGGGAAGCTTTAATAAAACCCATGGCTATGTACTGCACACACCCAGGCAGGTGCTGCAGCTTGGTGCTTTGGATCTAACTCAGACCCTGCACCAGTCTGCAGTGAGAAGTCCAGCTCAATATGACTCCAGAGAACCTTTCTAAATGAAGTTATTCTGATATTTTCTGTTGGTAATGAAACAAAACAGTTCTTTTGCAGTTGAGAGTTTGGGGCTGTCCGGGCCACTGCTTCTGGCAGTTCACTGTGACTGCAGCAGAGAGAAATGCCACAGACTCAGGAGGTAAAGACATAATTCCTCTGTTTGTACTCACTGTCTTTCATTACAGCCCCCAAACTATTTTTATGTGCCCATTATTCCTGTCTGGAGCAGCACCCTGGCATGAGGGGAGGCTGCTCACACTGCCTGGGATGGGAAACTCAAAATACAGTGGTTTTTTGTCTATCCACCTGCTGCAGTGTCTCATGACCATCAAAGGTGCTGCTATTTCAGGATCTTCCACTTCGTCCTGGGTGCTTTTGGTGAACATGGGATTCTCACCGGCCTCTTTAATTCTGAGTGTTCAAAATAACATAAGTGGATCCATCTCTTTTTAAATTTTTTCTTAAAAAACTTTTGGTAAATGGAAAAAACCTTATTTTTTGCAAATGCCACTATCACCGAGGAGGCACATGAAACAGGAGGATTTAAATTTCCATCAACTTAAAGAGGAGGTGGGCACCTAGGTAAGAATGAGGTTCTTCCATAAATACCTTTACGGAGCTGGTGCTTTCTGCTGAGGTAATGTGACTAAACCAATCTCCCCTGGGCCTTACAGTCACATACACGAAACACACTGATTGGTTTTCCCCTTCACTTCCTCACAGAAGAGCTTTATATAATTTTTTTCTTTGGCATTAATATAATTTCTTCGGCCTTTTTCATCAGGAAGGTTTTATGGGATGCAGCTGTAGTCAGAAGACTGCTGAAAAAGGATCTGTTTTATTTAGAGGATATTTGTAATGCAATGTAAACACAGAAATGTTCAGAACAGCATTGCTGCTGCTGCTGCTTCTGCACCAACTGCAAAGCTGAAGGCATCTATTTTCCATGCTGAAAGTCAGCACTGGTCTATTTACCGTGATAACTTGCTTCTAATAATGTTCAGCTTTTCACTGGAACTTGTCAAGCTCTAAAATATTGTGATAATTTTCCAATGTTATACCATCGGGTGCAGTAGAATTTCTCCTGGGCTGCAATTAGCCAACAGCTTATGTTAATTTTAATTAATTAACTTAGGTGGATAGTAATGCCATGTAATAAAACATTTTGCTCAGTGTGAAACTTGTCCATCACATTTGTTTGTGACCTAAGTTAGTAATTATGTGTGCTTAAGTCAGTGGTAAATGGAAATAAAATGATGCGTCAGAGGCAAAATGAGGTAATTTGTGTCAACTGAGTTGGTTGATAGTGTTATAAAGGTAAAAGACACAGGAGTGCTGGTTAGAAACTGGTCATTATTTTGTAATCCAAGGAATCTCTCATGATGCACATTCAGTACTAATCAAGACACCATTTTCTCGTGTGAAAAGTCTGTCTTGCAGCACAATAAATCTAACTAACACCCCAACTAATGTACAAGGTTCAGCGAGAAGGTTGACAGTTGAATTAAGATGAAATTGCTGTCGTCTGGTTCCTCCTCAGCCTTTGACACCTAACTGATCAGCAGAAGTGAATATCAAGCTTGTGACTAATTCTTGAATGATCGAAATAATTCCAACAAATCTTGTTCAGCGAATGACTTTTTTAAGCAATATCTAATTATTATTAACTAAGAACATACTTATGCTCTACAAAATTTGGTGTTTTTCCCATTCCAGGTGTATTTTGGAATTAAGGTTCTGCCTCCACTGCTATAGACTCTCACCCTGCTAATAAATTTGAAAATTGCTTTTTCCTCCAGAACCTGAATTTTTATTTAAGTGCTAATATCCTGTGTGCTTTATTTAAATTGGCCACTCATTTTTTTCAATGTTGCCTTTGGTTTTGGAGTGAAAGAAATTTGTTGTCTATATTTTTGCAGTTTAGACCAAAGCTAATTAATTAGTTAAGCATCCAACTATTCTGACTTGCCTTTGATGTCTAAGTTTCCAAGACATAAAAACCCCAACAACCTCGGCAAATGAAAACAAGAACACAGGATTAAAAATCCACCCTGTGGATTATCTGCAGGATTTTTTTTTTCTCTCCCTTCTAAAAGGCTCAGCTTTATTTTTCTCTTGCTGGAAAAAAAGTGCTCATTAAGGAGACTGATGATGGTACTGACAGTACCTCTCTGGGCAGCGTGACAAGCCCAGCAGTGGAAGAGTGTCGGTAAATGAGTTTCTTCCACTGGAGCTTCTTGCAAAGTAAAATAACTCACTTTCTTATTCAAACTTATATCTGACTCTCAAACACCCCCCATCTGTTCTTGCTGAACAGTCTTCAAGAGGTAAAAACACTTGATCAAAGACCAGTTCATTTCAATACAGTGGGTATTAATTCACTTCATGCTAGAAAAAAGTAAAAATCACGTAGATTGCTATGGAAATTGTATGTTCGGTCCTGACAAGAGCATGGGATGCAAATAGTAGCAAAAAATGTAACTATCTTCACCTTTATATGTTAGAATCAGTGAAGGATGGATTTTTTTGGACCTTGACCTGGGAAATTTTTGTTTTGAACCAATGCAAAAAAATTTACCTTGACCTGAAACTATGTAGCTCTCTGAGCACTTGCATTATTTAGTATTTTATGAGTAGAATTGAATTCCAAAAGAAAAATGTTATTTGGAAAAGAAATACTGAAACATATAATCTGGAAAACATGATCTTTTATTTTTGCTTTTTTTCATGTTAATTATATTGATTATTTCCAAGAATGTATGTATTCCTGTTAAATCTCCCTTCTTATAATAAAATGAGGTTTCTGGAATTTTCTTCCTAAAAGGCTTTGACTACACAGGATCTACCTTGCAATAATTTCAGCAAATTGATATGTCCTTTTTCAGACATATCAATAAAATAAAAATATTCATCCTGGTCTTCCAACAACCAAATGGAAAAAACAACAATTTGGGGCTCAGTTAACTTTCCCCTCCCCCCAGGGATCTATCCTGCGCCTTAAAAAACAGCAATTCCCTGTTGGAAAATCATTCAAATGGAAAACTCTGGCCGGACCCTGCTCTTTGCAGGTTGGGAGAGTCTATCAATGCGCGCCGAGGAATGGGAACCTGCAGCGTGGGATCTCTCGAGCAGGTTTTACCAGAAGAGCCACGACCGATTATTATGCTAATATTAACTCCCAATCGTTAATGAACCTTTCATCCTGAAGGATGCCCAAAACACTTCAGGAGCCCGCGGAGATGTCCCAGCGAGGCGCAGCCGGGCTCTTCTGGCCGCTCTTTGTGGCCGGGCGCTGCTCAAGAGTGGCGAACAAGCCCAGCGCCGGCAGCGCTCAGAAATGCGCACAGCAATTACCAGGCTGGCCTGCGGCCAAAGCTCCGCTCCTGACACCCCTGTTCCCGCAGAGCCGAGTGCTGTGGTATCTTGGAGTGGCCACAAGTCAGAGCTGGCTCTGGGCGCCTTATCGGGAGCGCGGAGGCTCCGCTAGAACGCGCGGTCCCGGGGGAGCGCGGCCGCCGCCGCCTCGCCCCCGGTGTGGCTTCTCGCTCAGCTCCGGGGTTTTACTTGGAGGCTCTCCCGCTGGAAATGGGGCCGGTGTGACCCTGCCCCTCTGGTAAAGGTGAAATTGGCTACGACCTGGCTTGGGGATGGCCCCCAGGCTGCGTGTTTGCAGAGGATTAAGCTTAAGTCAGGCATGTGTGCAAAATGACACTTCTTAAAAGTCAGGCTTTTATTTTTGGAGGTCGGCGGTGGTTTTCTGTGGCGTTAAAAATTTGGGATTCTATTTCTCATAGCTGAAATATCTGTGCCTTTCCGTCTACAAAATGTTTTAAACTAGGTGGAACAGAGCTACACTACTCCTACTCCAAATTACAGGCTTGAGGAAAAAATATCAAACCAACAGATGCTTTTACCTTTAGAAAGATTCAATTTCTAATTGTCTGGATCGATAAAAGATCAATTTTCTGGATTTCCAACTGTCTGGATCAATCAACCTGTAGCTAATATTTCTTAGCAGGGTACATTCCCTCTAATTGATACTCATTTAAATTAACTTGTGTTTACTGTAAGTGTTCTTGCTGCATGAAATGTGCTTCCACTACAGCAGCAGTGATGTTTTTAGTGATGGCAGGAAATGCTGCCTATTCAGTACTTTTATTTGGAGTCTGAAGTCCATTAAAATGACTTCATAAATTCAAAAATAAATCCATTTATTTCTATGAATGCTTATAGTTAATGAGCATGTGGCATTTGATTTAGAATTAAGAGGCATTATCACATTGTTTTAAAGGCCTTAAATTTAGGCTTCATTAACAAAATGATGGGGAAGAAGCATCTGCATTTTAAGAGGATCTCGGAAGTGCTGGAAACTTTGAGGCAGTTACATAAAGTCAGGTGCATTCAGCAGCTAAAAAGCTGCTTTCTAGGTCTGAGTAGGGCCAAACTTTGCTGATACAAAGGCTGTGGGGCTGAACTGACCTGGATTGATGGGCTGTGCTATCTTTTCTGGGCATTGATTTGGGAGAGTGCCTTAGCATCTGTTTAATTTTCACCAGAGGATGATATCTAGTAGAGTATTTATGCATCTAAAGTTTATCACTGGCAGATCTTGGGCTTTACATGTTCCCCTTGGGAATTTGACCCTAGCAAGGGCTTCAGGAGAAAGCTCCAGGATTTCAGTGTAGCCCTTGCTGGTGAGAAGCCTGCAGCTAGACAGGGGAGCTGTTAATGGTAAACATATTAATTCAAGAGGAAGCAGTAAGCAAAGCTCCAGCAGCAGCCAGTGCCCTGCAAAGCAACTTGTTTCAGAGAAGAAGACGGCAGAGGATCACAGGAATGGTGCTGCCGTGGTGGGATGCTCACAGATCCTTTCTCTCTGCTCGTTTGAAAAGCTCTGGGAGAGGGAGGCTGCCCCACAGGACCTCTGAGTGACCCCGGTCCCAACCAGCCGCCGGCAACTCTGTGTGTGCTTGCCCATGTCATGGCAGTGCACGGATGGCTTGACAGAGTTTACTGCTTTCTGGCTTATTTTAAGTACTCTTGGAATCTTCCGCATCCTCTAGCAAACTGGGGCAGGCTGACCTCTAAGACACATAATCTGAGCATAAGTTAAAAAAGAAGCCCAGAATTTTCCCTTTCCCGTATAGCACCGCTGCCGACGATCTCTGATCCAGCTTTAATGTTTAATTGGATGACCGGGTTTTAAACAGAGCATTCTTTAACCCGGCTGACTCTGCCTGCCCCCATCCCCCTGCCCAACAGCAGCCTCACTCCAGTTATCAAAGTGTCATTAGTAGAGACAGCTGCCTGTAAACAACAGGAATGTCAACACAACTGTCTCGGTCAACAGGAATTTAACTTTAATCTGTTCATTACTTAAAGATACATCATCCTCTTTCTGCGCTGTTATCTACATCACTCGCAGACAAAGGCGGAGAACAAATTGACAGCGGGGAGGGAGCTTGGACCGCTCCTGCCTCAGCCAGGCTGGTTCTGTTCATCATTTCCAGTCCCCCCCACCTCAGCCTCTTGCAAGTTCCCCTCCTGTATATGTATATATATTTGCGGAGTTGCGGGTGAGGGGGGTCAGGAGTTCCTTGTTTAGCTGGAAACAGATACTACATATTTATAAATGTAAACTTGGAGCGCTGCCAGACTCCTGCGTTTAAGCGATTAACAAATGTTTCCCTTCAAGTGGACACCTCTTGTTCTAAATATATTTGACAAGAATGTAAAGAGTCAACCGGAGGGTAGGAAGGGCACACACCACAGAGCGTTCGGGCTGCCAGCATCGGTGGCCGGCGGTGGCGGCGTGCGGCGAGTGCCAGGCGAGCTCCGGGCGGGCAGGCTGCCAGCGCAGCCCGGCCTCCCCGCTGTTTAACGACAATGGATTTACTGCTTCTCTGCATATTGGTGTTATTTTGTGTAAACAAGGTTAACACTCCTTTTAAATTAAATACACCACCTGGTGACTGAATGCCTGACCTTGGCAGGCGGCTTTCACCTGGTCTCCAAAAAAAAAAAAAAAAGGGGGGGGTACCCCGGGTGGCTGCTGCTGCTGGCCTTTCCCACCCGCTGGCGGCCTTTAATGGCTCGTCCTGGAAAAGTGTGTCAGTCTGTGCAGAGCGGTTCTGGGGCCACTCCCATCTCCAGATGCACAGGACTGCCAGGAATAGGAAGCTGTTACTTATGAGCAAGAGGGTTTTTCTCTCTTAACCTTATGCGTGGTATATTATTCTTGCCTACTCTGGACCCACCACTTCCCTCCGCCTTCCCCCAAAGAGTTCTCTTTCTTAGCCAAAATGCTTCTTCCTGGGTCTTCTGGTTTGTTTGTGGACAGGAGGAAAGTTTCTGACCTTGGTCCCCTCTTCCCCTTCAAGAAAAGATGGGAAAACTTGGGAGTAATCTTCCTCTCCAATCTGAGAATGATGTCCTTCTCCAATTTAAGAGCTATCTCCTTCTTCCCCTTCTGAATGATACTCTGAAAAATAAAGCATTCTTACTCTTGCCTAGAGTATCTAAACTTCACTTCTAAAGCATTATCTGTCATACAGGTTCATCTAGGATGTTTCTCAGGTAGCTGATTCTGACACTATTGATAACTCTGGGGGTGAAGGCTGATGTCATGGATCACGATGTGTTAAAAATGAAGACAATCCTATGCTAGGTAAAGAAATCTGAATTCTAAGCTTTGAAATAAAGTGTCTACAGCTAAATAGTAGCTAATTGACTGATTGAAAGGCCTAATTCTCTCAAGAATTAGGATTGCTCCATCTGGATAAGGCAAGGCTCTGGGGTGACCATGCTGAGGCTGTCCAGTACCTGAAGGAGCTAGAAGACAGCTGGAGAGGGAGATTTACAGGGTCATGTAGTGATGGAACGAGGGGGAATGGCTTCAAACTGACAGAGGACAGGGTTAGATTAGAGAATAGGAAGAAATTCTTCCCTGTAAAGGTGGTGAGGCACTGGCACAGGGTGCCCAGAGAAGCTGTGGCTGCCCCATCCCTGGCAGTGTCCAAGGCCAGGATGGACAGGACTTGGAGCAACCTGGGATAGTGGAGGGTGTCCCTGCCCATGGCAGGGGCATTGGCACTGGATGATTTTTAAAGTACCTTCCAACCCAAACCATTCCATGATTCTGTGATTCTGTGACTAAAAACCTCTTCAAGGCCTTAATATATAGACTATATAAAACCTAGTAGTGCTTTATTCTTCCCATGAATCCCTGGTGGATGCCTAGGATGCCTATCCTGACACAACTTTTTTTTTTTTAAGATGGAGCTCAGTGGTATCCTCTGATGGTAAATTAATTATTTGAATAAAAATTATTTCTTCATATTGTTAGTATTACTGGTTCTGCCCTTGTTCTTTTGCTATGAGAAAGTGGAGTTAAGGCTTCTCTCCATTTTCCCTGGAAACTTTACAAAGAAATCTTAATAATTTTAAACAAACATTCAAAATATACAGATAAGAGCACTCAGTTGGATAACAAAATAGAGATGATGGGAAATAATCTGAGAGACTTTATTTAGACTAATAGCGATAAGATATTTTTTAGAAGAAAATCCAGACAGATAGGTACCAAATATGTAAAATAATAAGCTATAAATACATGTGCTAAATGCAGCTTTTCCTAAGCGTTTTTGGAAAGGATCCCTTTATCTAGTGGCTAAATGCTAGAACATTTTCTAGTTTGACATGAAAAATGCTGCACATTTAGGGGTCAATGCTTCAAGTTTCAGTGCATGGATGTTGTCTGGATCATAGGCAGTGTGCCTGTTACCAGGCAAAAGGCTATTCCAGTGCTGGGGAAAGTGATAGAGTTTTAAATGAGGAACAAAAAGCTGAGTTTTTCAGAGAGCTGCCACATTTGTTGTACAGATAAGGCTCTTCTAATTAAACTATCATTGCAAAGTCCCCAGATTCCCCAGGCCCTTCTTTTGCTCTTAGCTGGAGTTTGGATTCGGTACTCCAAGAAATTCAGTCTCTTTGAACTCTTTCCTCTTTGTGTTTCAAGGATTGTTCTCATCTGTGCTATAAAGAGCCTCTGTTATCTGTAACGGAGTGCAGGAGCATCTATCCTGACTGGACCACACAGTGACAGAGCTGGGAGCACTGAGCTCGCACCCATTTACTCCCTCTTGTCTGTTTTCTCTCATATAGAATTCCCTCTCCATAGCCTTGCAGAGCAGAATTGCTTTTAATGAGGTTTATGATAAGCTCCTGATGTCCTTTTCCTGCTCCCAGAAGCTGTTTGCTAAAGGGCTCACCTTTGGTTCCTTTGACTAAGAGCAGTTCTGCCATCACAAAGTGTCAGCACTGTTGTAGGGGCAGAAAAACGGGAAGATCACAGGAGGCTCAGCCAGGTGCAATGACCAATACTTAAACCTTCAGAAAAATGGTCTGCAGGGGTCAGTTCTGAAATAACTTGCCTATATATAAGTTTCTTTCTGTAGGTTTTTCCCTTTGCATTCGGTCTGCAGTAGGTGCACCTGAACTGATATACACATAAATTTAGGCATTTTTTGTTTCTTGAGATACAAAGCAGACATCAAACACCATATGAGCTAAATATCATTAGCGGGACAAGTACTGCTGAATACGGAGTATGAGTCTCCCTAGAAATACATCAGAGAAGTTAAGAAGTGAGAAAAAAGAGTTATTTAAATTAGTAAACAGTGCTGGCACACAAACAAATGGGATAAACTGGTGGTGAATAAATCTAAATTGGAAATTAGAAGAAGATTTCTAGTCAGAGGCTGACATTCTTGAAAAGCCTTCTAATAGG
This sequence comes from Erpornis zantholeuca, assembly GCA_013400515.1. Classification (NCBI taxonomy): domain Eukaryota; kingdom Metazoa; phylum Chordata; class Aves; order Passeriformes; family Timaliidae; genus Erpornis; species Erpornis zantholeuca. Next base: position 131,102 of record VZTN01029723.1, on the reverse strand, counting down.
TTCAGTTAAGTCAAATAATGAAACTAGTTTTAACTTAGAGTTCAATGAATTTATAAAAGGGATTACACAATGTAGATGCATAGCAGAGAGCTGGGTTAAGTGACCTTGGAAGTTCTCTCCAGTCTTACATTACATTATTCCTTCTAATTATTGCTTAGAACTAACCTTCAGCATGACCTTTTTTCAGTTTTCTCTTCTAACTTAACCAAACTTCAAATATTTTTGTTGAAATTTTACATTTCTAGCATGGAACTTAGCACTTTTTTCCCTCCTAAATATTTCTTAGTGAAATTATCTGTGCATGTTACAGAAAACCTTGCTGTTTTGCTTATGCATTGCAGACCAGATTAATGGAAAAGCTTTAGCATTTCCATCTCTGGAGGGTGGGAATGAAACTTGGCAGGGTATCTCTCTTTGTGCAATTTGCTGCCCTATGGAAAATTTACCCCACTTTTCACACAGAATCTAAGATCCTGAGAAAAAACAAAAAAAGCCATTTGACTCTTGGTCAGCAGAAACTTGCTGGAGGTTGGTAGCCAAGTTTCCAGGTAGTGCATGCACTGAACATGTGCCAGTTTTTGAGTGTATAGCCAGAATGTACCATGACCAAGAAGGGGGAAAGCCTTTTTTTGTCTGGGGTAGGAGGGACTGAGCCTCACTTCTGCTGGAATTGAGCCCTCCTTTTTTCTGAGAGCTGCTGTGGTGCCAGGTCTGAGAGCAGAGATAATTTTCTTGCTGCTTAATTCTTACCAGCTGGAGCTCATGCTGTGTGGAGGACAATGAGGAACAGACCTATGTAATTTTGACATTTCCTAGGTTTTGCCATGGAACCATCAGGAGTGAGCCAGGAAAGCACCTCAGGAGATTATCTCATCCTTTTCTGGGTGAGGATGGGAATAAGAAATAGTCTAGACAAAGTTTACCTGGCCTTTTTCTTGACATCCTCTAGAGCTACAGTACCTCAGTGGTCTGTGCTAGCACTCAATACTATGCTGGTATTCAATTTCCTTAAATGCTGCTTGATATCTACCCTGAATCTTATTAATTTGAAAGGACATGTGAACTAATTTATTCCATTCACCTTTACTTCTAGTTTTATATTTTTGCTGCCATTCCTTTCCTTCTCTTATTGAGATTTGAGCAAATCTAATTCCTCAATACTTCCATGCTGGTGGAAAGGGGACCATTTCTATTTGGTGCACACATTTCTTGCACTGCAGTACCAAAGGTAGATCCCAGTCCTCCAGCTGGTATCTGATCCTGGGAGGATTGCACATCATTCCAGTGGGACATTTTCCTTTTTTATGCCTCCAATATCCTAACATTGTTCATTCAAGTTTTATCTGTCACTAATGGTATCTCCCCAATCATCTTCCACAGAAATGGTCCCTGGGTTTCCTTCAGGATGCAGCAGTTTAAACTACTTGGTTTATTTAAGACCATTCCTGCAGTTAACCAAGATCATTTTGTATTTGGTGTTACTTCCCAATCTGTCTGCAAATCCTCCTGGTTTGGAATCCTCCACTAGTTGAACAACAGCATTAACTATACCATTAAAGCATTATTTGTTAGGTTTTGGGGATTTGACCAACTTCATGACCACAATACAAAATACAGGATGATTTGTTGAGATATGTAATCAATGTAATAAATGCTGTCACTGATGTCTCTGATGTTGGGTACTTATGAACTCTCTCACTCAAGCAGATATGCACACAGAGTACTTGGCAAAAGGGTGGCAAAGCGACTTCTAAACACACAGGCTGCATGTTGGAATCAGGGCACTACCATCCTCATTCAGGTTTTATCTTCTGTTCTCTGCAGTGGAGTAATGCCAGTAAATGCCAGTTTTCTTTTGAAAACAAGAAAACTTGAATAAAATGTAGTGGGTCTGCTGGGATTTCTCCACATGTATTGTGTTCCACTTTCACTCCCTCTTCCTCTTCCCTTGCTTTTTCTTGCCTTGTATTACTTGTTGTGTGTGTGTATCTGTATGTGTGGGCCATGCCAGCTAGATGCCAGCACAAACCAAGTTAAAAAAAAAAATTAATTTGATAATTCTTTCGCTGTCTGTGTTCCTCTCTGAAGTTCCCATTGTTTCTGATAGTTCTCTTGCTGTGGGGACTGGATTCTTGCCAGGTGGGTGCCAAAAGCCAGTGAAAATAAATAGATACATACTAGGGATTGTAGAGATTAAAATACCTACCATTCTGAATTACCCGGGGGTAATTTAGAAATACCATTTTGTTAAAGGTACCTGATCTGCTTTTATTATACAAAGGCTTACTGATGATTGAACCAAAGGAGAGATAATTTTTTTTAAATCCTTGATTAAAAGTTTATGTCTTTTTCACCACTTTTTTGAGAAGATGTCTGTGATGAAAAACAAGATATTTCCAGTCACTCACCAAAGAGAGAAAAAAAGTCAAAGGTAGTGCAGTAAATACCTCTCTTCCTGCAAACTGGGTGATTACTTTTGGAAAAAAAAAAAGGAAAAGGAATAAAAGGCTTCAACTTTTCCCCTGAAGTTGGACTGCACAGTCTGGCATTGTACAAACTTAATAGCAGGTTGACCACATGTCTCAATGAGACCAATCTATCCTTGAATAAAGCACTTCTATCTCTTCCATATCCCTGGGCAAAACCAATGTTCTGGAGCTAAGATTTTGTACTTAACTATAAGATAGTTGAGTGGATTTTGCTTTAATAAGATTAAACAGAGCATGCATTTATCTGCTCCAGGTGATGTGGTAAGTGCAGAGATGAAAAAAAAACCACTAAAGGGAAGAGGGCAGGTGGAAGGTAAGGAATCAGTAAGCAGATGCTGGAAGTTATTTTTTTAGTGATGTTGCTCTATATTCATCTGTTTCAAACATGCTGATTATTTGTGAAAAAGTTCAGACTGCAGATGCTAGCTTCCAAGGGCAATAAAATACAGAAAAGTGTTGCTCGGAAGCACAACGAAAGGCTCCAGATACATCTATTGCTTCATTACAAGGTAAATTTTGCTTGTTTTGACAGCAATTACAGTAATCAAGTTTATGTAATTTACAAGAGTTCCTGTCATTCAGTAGCAATTTTTTAAAAATAAATCAGTAGACAAATGAAATTGCACAGAATATTTTGCATGGGCTTTCAGTATAAAGAGGTGTGTTGGACTAAAATGGAAATACATATTGACAACACAAAAAAGTAGAGTTCTGGGGAAGAGGGTTATTCCCTGTCTATCCATGAAGGAATGCTTCACTGTTAGGAGATGTCACAGCACTACAAAATGAGGAATATAGCATCATTCCACACTGGGCATGACATGGACTTCGTAACTGAGTGGATTTATAATTTTTTAATTTTATCACTCTCTCTTTTCCCTATTAACATGGTCCTTTCAAATATTTCTCTCATAGAAAAATATCTCCAAGGAAAACCGGCCTTGTGAAGAGTCATGGGAGCCCAATCATTCTCCTTTTGGGTTTCTGGTGAAGGCCACAAGTTCCCAAGGATTATATGGCAAGAGCAGAAGAGCTGAACAATGAACAAGTTTGAGATCAGGTTCTTCCTCCATTGATTGCAAAGGAAACATTTCCAGGAAACATTAGAGCTCTGTGGAAAGACCCTGTTCCACTAAGGATACCAGAGGAGGTACAGAAGCAGATCAATATGTGTCTAAGTGTTTTAGCCTTAGTCTTATTAGGTTTGACAGCGATGGCCACGTGGTGTGTGTGTCACACACAGGATGACTAATGTGTGTACACGTGTGAGGCCCTTGCACAAACTGGTTTTCCCATAAACTCTTAGGGAAGAGCAAGCTCCCTGCCAGCAGATCAGAGCACGGATTGAATCTGAAAACAACATGAAGAACGAAACAAACCCCAAACTAATTTCAGGTCTTATGAGAAGCTGTAATGGCATCAGTGTCTGGAAAGATCTACCAAAAGTGGTTTCAATACTGAACCATTTCCAGGAAACACTTGTCTTGATTTGTGCTTGAAAATGTGTCATCAGGATGTTGTTTGTGTTCCTGACCCAAAGGAGGGCAAAATTTGAGAAAGTAAGGACACAAACCAAGAATTTTTTTGGTGCAAATTGGTGAATTTCTCTTGGGTGAGGATTCCCTCCAACACACCAGAAGTGAACCAACCAACATGAGCCATTTTTCTGTAGAGAGCTCAGTTTCTGTAGTAGGCCAGCAGCCAGATGAGGGGTTTTAAAGAAGAGTTATGGTAGTTATAAAGAGGGAAAAAATTTGCAAACACTGATAATAATACTCCTACACAGGAAGGTTTGAGCCAGTCACACTACTCCCCCCCTTTCCCAGTGAGATTCAGAGTTACATAGGAACAGGAGACTGTTTTGGCTGGGATTAGATAGCACAGATGGTACCAAAATGTGTAACACCTACCACAAGTTCTTTAGTTTCATATCATCTGCACAACAGTTCTTCTTGGCCTTTTAACAGTTCGTTGAATGGAGGAAGAGGAGAAAAAGACATGGGACCATTGCTGGAAATGTGCAGCAAGCACTGTTATATTTTATCTGTGGGGAATCCATATAGGAGCACGTAGATAGGCTCATATAAAATCTTGCATATATCTTCTGTGAGATGGTGTGAAACTTCACTTGGCTCTTCTCTTTCAAGAATCCCCAAAACTTGGCAAGTAAACCTCACAACACATTTTAGAATTACATCAGCAATCATTTTGCAGATACATTCAACGAGGTACAGGAATTTTAACCAGTTTTCCCAGAACCATCAAAGGAGTTTGTAGCATGGGTGGCTCTTATCTCCACAGAGCTTCACAGGAATCCCGTAGACTTTGTTTTCTGCCCTGACATAAATAGCACCAGTCTTTAGTATTTTTTCTCTTTATTTCCAAGTCTTCTACATGATATTCAATAAAACTTTGCCTTCCTGTCCTAATTTTTCAGACAAATGCTGTTGTAGCAATTAATTTACAGTTTGTGATCCCAGGAATATTTTACTGCCAGTAAAATATATTATCCTGGAATATTTTACTGCCAGTTCCAATAGACTTTTTTCAATTCCTCTAGCTGTCACCTTTGTGTACAAAAGACACTTAATTTCTGAGCTTTTAATGGGTTTTCAGGGGTCCAGAAGAAAGGGGCTAGGGAATATACATCTTTCTTAGGGTGAAATAAGAAAATTTGCAAACGTGGGTGCTGAGGTGCCACTGTGATGAACATACTAGCAGTAAGACTTCCAGGTTGCGATTTTCAAGGTTGCCTATTTGATTTGATTTAAGCAGATACCTAACACTCCAAGATAGCTTTGAAATATTAATTGTAAGGTTTTTAAGAATTAAGCTGAAAGCATGGAGTGTTCCCTGAGAACCAGCTAGGAAACACTGATGGCCTAAATCCTCTGTCTTTTGAATACTCAACCACTTAAATGGTAAAACCATTTAAAAATGATTTTAAAGCATTTGAGATTTTTCCTCCATAAGAAATGAGAGACCTTTAGCTACACAGAGTAAAGGAAGATGCTGAGTCTTCACATTAAACAGAGAACTATCTGCCTTAGGACTTTTAAGATGGTTAACGTTCAGGGAAGGATTTTTGTCTAACCACATTTGCTCTGAGCTCCCTGAAGATACAGAAAATGCCCAACATGGGTGTCATTGCATTGGCTTCAGCATCACTGTGGAAGGACATTTGTTGCTGGCTCATTCTGATGCAGACTTCTGAAGAAGTCTATCCTAAATTATCATTTAGGATAATGGTAAAAGTTTAGTCTGTGTAATAGGCCTGAAAAGGTATCTGTGAAAACGAAATACTCAATTTTCAAAGTGTCAGGAATGAGAGGTATAATTCAAAGTCATTACATATCACTTGCTGTAAATATGTTTTCATAAAGCCAGACTAATCATATACTCAGATAACCCATCCTATTATTTTCACAGCTCCAGGACTCCTGAATCACACCTACTTGAACCTGAGGGATTAGAGGTTTTGCTTTTTAAATAGCAGAGGTTCTGGGCTGGCTGCAATTTTTCAGACCTCTTTGGAGAAGCAGAATTGATTTTTTTTTTTCTTTTTTTGAAACAAAAAAATCATTCAGGGCCCAAAAATAGACATAAGCGAGCCTCCTCCTTTTGTAATTGTGTTTTTGAAAATCAGACACGTAAAATCTTTTGTAGCTGTGGGCTCGAAACTCTCTTTTGTGGAAACACTGGTGCACTGTAATTGGTTGAGTGCTGCTATCCAGCCTGAGAGGGTGACCTTTCACACTCTGCCCTAAAAGAACACTATAGAAAGAGAGGTGGCGTAATCTGGGTTAAAGGCTTCTTAGTAACATGTTGAGAGCTTGTTTCACACACACACAAACAGTTGCACGAAAGCCCCAGCCTGATGATAACTTAGCACTTTAGCATGGTGCTCTTGAGACAGCCCTCTTCTGAGAGAATAAAGAAGGGCCCCTTAGTTGAAATGCAGGACTGAAGCTCTTCATAACCACCGGGCAACTGTTACGAGGGAAAAAGAAAGTTAAAAGAGATGAGAACAAAAGGGGCTATCCTTGTTACAAGGCTCTGGTTCTAGACCTGAAAACCCCCTTTCCCCTAATCTTTTTTTTATTATTTTTCTCTGTACAGCCCCAGGTTTTGACAGGGAAATCTCTTGTCTTTCTGGCCAAGCATATTCAGTCCATCTAAGAAATTCTGTGGACCTGCTTTTTTCACTATCTCCTCGTAGGAGGAAGAAAGATGTTGAGCTTCTCTGCTGATTTGGCTAAGAACTAAGAGAATGGGATATTTCTGAGGTTAGGCTATTAGAGGCAAGCATATCTTAAACAGCATGTAGGACACTGTGCTGTCATATGTAGCACATCAGGACAGCCCAGTCTGTGTGCAGTCAGTCTTGGAACTTTCCCATGTGGCTTCAGAGGGATTGAAATCACAGCCACTATTCCAAAGCACCAGCATGGAAGGTCCAGGAGGCCATGGGTGTGATATAATCCTTTAGCTTTCAAGCCCTCCCCAGGTTTAGCTGTGTGCTGTTGGGTCATGGAAAAGGCTACTTGCATCTCAGTAGCCCACTCACCTCTCCTATTTTTTTAATGCTTACTTCAACATTGATTAATAGAGTACATCTGTCTCATACAGCTTCTCACTTTACATTTATTTTTTTTCCATGTTGCTTTTTAGTTCTTTTAGAAAACTCTAGGTTTTCTTTTACATGTGTTCTTTCTTACAAATCCCACATATTCAAGATTCTCTGCTACTCAGAGTTATAACTCTCTTATATATTGTTAATGTTAACAAATTGTTACACACTGTCTGTCATTCTTGTTAGAAAAAAAAATAAAGGATATTTAGAAAATGCATTAGTGGAGATTCCTAACTATTATATCCCATATGGTATGCAAAAAATAAAATTAGATTATAAAATTCTATATTTATCACAATGTTAGACTCTTCCACAAAGATTTTCTTTGGAACTAACAGATAATAGGAGTCTGGAGTTCCAAAGTCAGTGCTGAAAGTCTGACTTGACTCTGGACCTTACAGACCATGGCCATGAGCCTTAACTTCACAATGCTGCATATCAGCTAGTGCAAAGTGTCTGAAATTAATTTTCTTCAGTGTTTCTGTTAGCTAAATGATCTTTTTCTCCTGTTCTCTGCAGCAGTTAGGCTTTGTTAGCTGTGTCTACATTTCTGGCTCATTTCCAGTCTTCTTAATTACACTTTTGCACCTTTTACATCAAAATCTTTCAGGGACAGCAGCTAAATTTACAACCTTCTCCTTTAGAAGGAAGGCCTGGAGATGTAAAGAAGATTGCAACCACCAGATGACTTTTCTCCATCATGGAAAGCTCCAACAGTGGTCATCCAGGATGGAGAACCAACAAGGACAAGTAACCACTCTGGAGTCCCAAAATCTGACTCTCTACAAAGCGAATTCAACACCTGAAGTTTAGTTCCTCGTGGGTTAAACCTTGACATCATTGCCCTTGGAGGCTGAGGTTCAGGCTCCATTAATTCACAGGGAAGAACACGTGCGGGGAGCTCGCCACAGCCCGTGGTGGGGATATTTTGTGGCAGCAAAACGTCTCCACACAATGCAGCATGATTGGCAGCTGCTTCCTGAGAGGGGCCCGTGGCTGGGCAGGAAAGGTTGCAGCTGCTGGGATGGAGAGCCATTGGCAGTCGGTGGTGGGGACTTGCCCACAACATCCCTTAGAACCGTGCAGAGCACTGGGAGCCTTCCACACCCCTCGCTTTGGGGTTCGCCCAGTTCTTTGCCTCACACCTAAAATTTGGGAAATAAATTGCTTTACCCCTGCTAGATGAGGTAGTTTACATGTAGGCACAATTGGATATCCAAAATGGATTCGTAGAAAGACCTCAATGAAATGATTGCAGGAAGGCTGGACAGAGAAGTGCTATCATTAAAGGAAAAAAAAAAAAATAAAAGGAAGGGAAACTGCAAATTTTATTTCTAAACCTTTCCACTAGGAAAGGTTGCGAAATTTAGGGAAATGAGGCACAGCTGACATGCCTGACAAATAACTCTCATGGAATCTATAAAGTGAGTTTATTTGTGCCATCTTTTACAGGAAGGGCTGTGCGTGAGTTCTGTAGTGTTGCCGCTGGGGTTGCTGAAACACCCGGCTGGTGATCAACATTTTGGATGCTCATGAATAACTGGAATATGAGCACCTTAAGCACAAATTCAACAAAGGTTTTTTCAAGTTCATCATCACACAGGAGATTGCATCATTCATAGTGGCATTTATAGCCATCAGTACTATACAACCCATGGTAACAGATGACATTGCATGCTGAAAGAGGCCGTGAAAGGTCTTTCATACTGTTTCCTGCTCCTAATGACAGCTTTTACTGCCAGTTAGGACAGAATCCAAACACATGAAGTCATGATGGCTGTAGGTGTTGATTTGGATATTAAATGTATAACCTTGCTTGTGCAGCACCAATTAACAGAGACAAGTTTTCAGTGCACAGTGCAGAGAAAACTGTAGGTGTAGGGACAGAGAGAATGAGCCCAAGACAGGATATTACCCTGTTAACAAACAGTTTGATGTACAGAAGCATTTTGTATAAAAATGTGTTTGGACGCCCACACATATAATCATTTGGACACCATGCCCCTAGAGTCTATTCCAATTTACTATGCTTGTGGGTTCATCTAGCAGGTTTCTCAGCTGGATGTGAGTGACATTTATACCTCTTTGTATACATGTTTTGTTTGTGTGTGTATAGTCTCCACGTGTATTTTCATGTTCAGACAAAACTTCCACGCCTATAGAAAGCTCATGAATATTTTATAGCTTCGTTCATGAATCCATTAATGAGTTTTATAAATAGTGATAATTTGCAAAAATAATACGTCTGAAAGGCAATACCACTTTACCTATGAATGACCCCTTTTTCTTTCTCTTTTTACTTTCCCTAGTTTGGATATGTTTTCCCAAGCAGTCTGTGAAAGTGTTTACTGGTCTGCTCACTCTTTTCAAACCTGGGGCATTAACAGCACGAGAGTGAACATACACACACACCCACTCACTGTGCATAGTTCCACCTTTCCCAGCCTACAGCTAGCAAGAGCCCTTTAAATTGCACCAAAACCTGATTTCTGCCTGGCAAATCTGCTGGTGAGTGCAAAGCTCAGGCCAGGCTGTGCTGGGTGGGTTTGCTGCTCGTGGCTGGGCGGTCTGGCATTCCTTTCTGGAATATAATGTCTGTGTGTCCCCGCGCGCGCGCGTGTGTAATAACTAATAAAGGTAATCCCCTCCCGATGACAGAAGCTTCAAGTGGTTACAAGTAGCAGACCTGTTTTTCAGATGCCTGAGGTGACTGTCTATAAGGTGCAAGGTAAAGAAATAATTAATTACAATCAGTGGTTAAAATGGGGGAAATGATATATGATCTCCAGGCTTTATTGCAAGTGCTTTGATTCAGCACGGGGAGGGTTTTTGGTGAGGTGTCAAGACACAGAGTATTTTTCTGCAGTCAAAGGTTGAATTTAAGTAATCACCCAGTGCAATTTTACCCGTATCAGATGTTCACAACTACAATGCATGCAGGGGGAGGAAAAGAAATGAAAGATGGAAACAGAGAGAAAAAAACATCCCCTAAATTCTCAACATGCAGTCTTGCTGAGTAACCACATTCATAACCGAGTGGGAGTGATTTGTTCTGACAACACAAGACTGCTAATTTTGCTGAATTAACAGCACGACTAGTAGTGGGTGGAGGGGAAGAGGGGAAAAAAATAAAGAAGAGAGATCTGTCATGGATATTCCCAACCTTATTAATTGCCAGGTGATAGGAAAGATATGTGGTCTACAGTGTCACAGAAAGTTTGGTGTGTTGTTTAAGCAACTAAATATCTGGGGTAACACAGTTAAAGGTGAATGTTTGCATTTTAAAATTAAAGCATGTTTACACTTAGTGCTGAAAGGGGAAAAGTTAGAAGAAGAGCTTGGATTCCTTGTTCCCTCTAAAGCAGAGGATATTTCACTAAGAGCTCTTAAATTAATGCAAAGTTTTTTTATTCCTCACATTTGGAAAGACATGAATCTAATATTAATCTCTATTGAAAAGATTAATATTTTCAATCCAAACTTTGAAATCCACTTGGACAGCCCAGAGCTTCCAGCTGTTGTTTATGCTATTAGTTAGAAAATCCAAGTGCCATGCTTTTAAAAGAAAATTAATAAAAAAAGGTCTATTGAGTTAATTTTGTAGAATTATGTTAATAAGCACAATTTGCACCGTGCAGGTTTACTTTGTGGTTTGTGGTGAGTTTGTAGAGGTTTTGTGAGCAAACCCAAATGTGGTGACAGCAAAACCTTTCCAAAGCACAGACTTTTATGATCTAAGCACAGAATTTCCTTTTGTGGTCATGTGTGACGTGGTTTTTGGATAATAAATGTCTGTAGTAAGGTTTCCTTAGGTTGGCTCACAGGGCCTGAGCCTCTGTTTTTAATGGCTGTCTTTGGAAGAGTTTTGGTTACATATATTTTCTTAGAATTTGAGCACTTCTTAGAGACAGCATTTAATCACCTCGAGGCTGAACCAGGGACACATTGCTCACTCACCACTTCAGACCACGGATGCTGACAATATTCCTCTGTACTACCTTGGCCAGTCATTAGGACATGATTCCATCCAGCAGCAGCATCCAAGAGAGGTAGGTAAAGGAGAGCATCAGGTGACTTGATGGCACTCTGAATGTGCAGTTAAAAGCAATTTTGAGCTTCTTCTCTGGTCAACACCAAAAGTCCTTAAAAGGGCTGGAAGGAGCTGGCCCCACTCTGCTGTCCCCCAGGAATATGGGGGACCTCTCCCCCACTGGGAACATACGTACAGCAGAAGATTTCCAACTTCATATTTCATAATTCCCTCCTCCTCAAATCCAAACTGGTGAAAGAAGAAACATCCCCCTTGTGACAGCCTGGATCATCTAAACTGATGTGGTGGAAAGGAGGGCACAGGAAGGAACCACATTTGCTATAGAAACTGGTTTCTATTCTTACACAATTAAGAAGCAGATGAAGTACTGATTTAAAAAAGAAAAAAGGGAAAAAAAAAAGCTGAAAGAGGAACCAACATGTTGCCAAACGCAAGCCTACCGAAAACCCCAACAAAAAGCCCAACCACTGAAAAAACACGCCTTTTGTAAGGCACCCTTTGTTGCCAATCAGTAAAAGTTGATTCCTGTAATGAATTAAAATATTCCAAAAGCTTAAAGCTTCTATCACAGTTGACCTTTAAGGCATGTAGCAGCAAAGAAGTTAATACACTTTGCACATGTTGCAGAGCAACAGGTGGTAGAAAAACCCATGCAGGCTCCTTGCATTCCTTACTTTTCAAACTGGTGGCCCCTGGTATTCTGGGATTTACACTACCTCCCCCAGGCTCTGACTGACAAGCTAATCGGTGTGCTGGGAAGCCCTGAGCTATTGATTCCACTGTAACAGAACACCTCCCCGTCAATGAAACTGCAATGAAATGCTTCAACAACGAAGAAAGGGAGGCATTAGGCTGTTGAGCAACTGGAAGAAATTTGCTTGTAGGTAGTGCGGCAGAAATGAAAAGGCTCTCGGGGGCACAAGCTTGAAAAGCCAGGTTATTAAAAAAGCCACAAAGCTGGAGTCTGGCTGAGTGGAGAAAAATAGTTATGGCTCAGTTAGGCGTATCTAAAAGGAGGAGGGAGGGGAACGCAGCTTTCAAAATTGCGTTAATCCCCCATGTACTTAATTTCTTTTCTTTTATGGCAGCTTGTAGTATAGCAACAAGTATTCAAGCAGTTAATAATTTTAAACAGTTTAGCTTTCCGTAGGCAATATATCTTTAGCCTTAATTAAAATTTTATTTTAGTAGGGGGAAAATATTAAAATGACACTCTGATCATCCTCTAAGATGGAAAATATATCATAATATGAATATTTTATTAGACAAACTATTATTAAACAGCTGGTGCGAAATCTTAGCCACTGATTAGTTTAGTTTGTTTGAAATGCAGGTCACTATTTCTTAATAATGCCCAAACAGCCTTCCAATTGCAGTAACAACCACTGGTGCACAACCTGCCAACACAGAGGTCTTAATATCTTATTCTGGAATCCTAATATCCCAGAACTGGACCCCCACAGTGCCAGTCTGGTGGATGGTTCCCATTTTGGGGTAAAAAAAATGCTCAGCTCATCACCTGGGCACATCTTTAAGTTGGTGGGTCTGGATTAAGAGGTGTTCTCCTTCCTTCAGGAAAGATTTAGGGATGGGTATTGGGTGGTGAATCAGCTTGGCCATTTTAATTGGGATGGGAGTCAGAGGGAAGCTGTCAGAGGGGGACTTTGAGGATGGAATTTGCATCTGCCGTTAATTCAGGAGCCTGTTTGCTGACCTTCAGGCACCGTTCACATCGTATCTATTTACTCAGTCTTTTCCCAAGTGAGCTGTCAGCTTTTCTTTTGGGAAGTTCTCTCCCCGCTGCGTGGGTCGTGGAGTACAATAAAAAATGTGTAGGCCTTGGCTGCACACAAGGCAAAATGGCAACTCACTTAGGCAGCCAGATTGATTTTTCAATGACAATAAAATAGCTGACATTGTACACAAGGTAAAACAGTCAAAAGTGGCCTTTTAGGAAATTTCCCATCCCATCAATTATTGCCCATTTTAGGTTCAAGAATTTTGCCTTGAAGAAACAATGGAGATAGCTTTTCTGCACACTGTTTTTTTTGGGGATTTTTTTTGTTGATGGTGGTTGTACCACCTCTCTGATTCTACGAGTATAAATATCTGCAGGGGCTGTTGTCCTGTACTGGAGTGCTCTGATGCAAAGGGATCATTTTTTTTTCCATCTTAACCTGTTTTAAGTGTACATGCCCCAGGTCTGCTCCTTTGCCTGCAGGAGCTGTGCTGGAGTGGATACCAAGCATCTGTGATGGGCAGAGTTGGGGAGAAATGCCCAGTTGGCTCCACAGTCATGGAGAAATTATTTAAAGAAAATAAAATTAAAAACTTAAAATCATAGAAACACAACTCCTACCCTACTGAAGCCAATCAGAATACTGGCTTTGATTTCAGTTTGGCCAGAATGGGAAAAAAAATCATCTTTCTTTTGTTAAATATATTCTACCAGATAAAGAGTGGCACATGCACAAATAATGTATCTTTCCTAAATCTGATCCATATATTTTTGCCTTAATTCTTTTCTTGTCCTTGGATGAAATTCATCTGAGGTTGATGGACGTTCACAGAAAACTTGGATTTGTGTCAGCAACATCAATTAATCTGAACCCAGAAATATGCAGCCCAACACAGAGGAGTTCTGTTTTACATTTGTGCAGTCTGGGCCAAACTCTCATGGACTTTCCACTCATCAAAATGAAATGCTGCTGCCATGAAATGTATATGAGCGATACACAGCTCGGCTGAACAGCAAGCCAACAGCTGTAGAGCTCGCTGATAAATTCCCTGAATGCCATGTTATCAATGTCCACCATGTTCTTCCAACCCCAGATATTCCTCACGCTTTTTTTTTT